>VDFB02281492.1:348923534-349113087 GCA_007258455.2 Sequoia sempervirens | reverse complement strand
ATGGTTTTGCATGTTTGGAAGTCTATATAATGGCTTGGTGACTCCATTGTATGTGTGGCTGCTTGAAGCCTCTAGGCTTAGCCCGATTTGAGCTGAGGGTTAAGATGAAGATCTTCATTGTTGGTTTTTCCCCAATTTGGGGTTTTCTAGGGTAAATCACTTTTTTTTTTATTGTGTTCTTGTTCCATGCTTGATTTGTGTTTTTTTTTAATTCTTTATCTAGATCCTAACAAATAAAGGTGACAACAAATGCAACTTTACAATTTCACAACTTTGAGATCTTCAATGTTTCTTCAACTTGAAAATCTGCAACACTAAAAGAGGGGATTTTTTTTCATTTTTGGGTGAATGGGGCTTTGCCCTAGTCAAACCCAATTTTACTAATTAAACCTTGAAATGAAACAATGAAACATGAAGGAATGATGAATGAAAAAATGCAGTGTTGCAACTCACAAAACCTTAAAATAAACCATTAAAGGACTCAAATCTTTAATTTGATCTTGCATGAAATGACTTCAATGGATGTGGATCTTGATGTTTGAATTTTTTTTTTAATCTCTTACTTAAATTCTTGAAACCTACATCACAATGTTAGCTCAAAATCCATGCATGATTAAACATAACTTTAACATGATGAATAGCTTGTGAATTCTGCAATAAATGATGAATTTTTTTCTTGAATTCTTTTGACAATAATCTTGTCTCTTGTTATGTTCACCTCTTGCTAGATATTTTTAATTGATTAAATAACCTTGAATTTATAGACATTTAACCTTAATTTCTTGACATTCAAACATTACAAGCCAACAATTAAAATTTGAATTTAGGATGATAGAAATGCTACCAAAACATATTTTAAAAAGGGGTTCAAGGTCTTAGGGAGGACCCATTCGCCCATTGGTGAATGGGATCTAGGTCCCTGAACCTAGGACACACATTGCTGAAGGTGAAGTGTAATGTATTGTCATTAATTAATGTCGGGTTTCCCCTTGGGAAAATGTAATTTATTGGGCTTGTCAATAAATTATAGGGCTTATTAAGGTGAAATTAAGCTTAGTTAATTAAGGGAGCCCTAAATAAGTGTGAAAGTGTAAGGCATACACTTTACAACACTAAATTAATGTACAATTAAGTTGATTTTAATTACTTGAGGGCCCAAATAAGTGTGAAAATGTAAGGAAATATATTTTACAACATTAAATTAAGGAACAGTTATGTTCATTTTAATTAGGAGGGCCCAAACAAGTGAGAAAATGTAAAGGTATACATTTTCCTACACTACACTTAGATTAGTAAATAAAGAAATCAAACATATACAAAGTGATGGAAGTATATATAATTGACCATATATATATATATATATAACACCATTTAAACCCTCAATCATCTATATATATCACTCAATAGCAATAAAAATAAAAATAAAGCCCTATGCTACTTTGTGTATATCACTAGACCATGATAGAGATATCAAATCCTATGGATTGCATATATACACCACATAGGTGTATATATAGAAAATTGATTTGAAGCACTAGCATATATTCAATATATATATTTACTTCAAATGTCAATCTATGTGTATATATAGATAAGAATTGATGACTATATGTGTAGATGTCTCTAAGATAGTGTGTATCTATCTAGTATATAATGTATACTGTTGCACAAAAGAAAAATGTGTCAAAAAGCTAGGAAAAAAAGTGTAGATGGCATGAATTTACATATTATACTAGGAGCCCTAGGAGCCCTAAAAAATATTCATAAACTTTTTTTATTATAAACAATATAGTGAATTATATGTTAAAAATCATCTCTCAACTTTCATAAAAAATTGTCCCCTCAAGCCTAGTTGGCTTAAGCTCAATTTTCATAGCTCAGCCAAAGGTAACCTCAGTTGGATTGGTGGGGGTGATATCATTAGAGAAAATCATAGGGAAATGATGTTATCTTATGTGGTCAATCTTGGAGTTCAAACTTCAAATTTTGTAGAGGTGGCATAAGCCTACCATGGTATCTGTATAGCCATAAATGTAGGTATATCCAACTTGGAAATCAAAGGAAATTACAAAAATAAGATAATGATGTTGAGTTAGATGGAGAACCCTTGTTGGTATCTTTGGGACCCCATCCTCTTGGCACAATTTATATTATGATGAACCTTGATAATTACAAATCTACTCATGTGTTTAGAGCAAGCAATAAAGTGTTGGATGATCTCGCTAACTTGGGGAAATTTCACATCTAAAGTTATAATTTAGGATAATATTTCACTTATCCTTGGACATGTGCTTGACTTTCTAATGATGAAAAATTACAGCAACCTTGAGCTCGATTTGGACTCCTTACCAACTCTTTTGGACAACCGGCATAGATTGCATTTATATAAATTCTTCTTTCTCAACTAGTCTTTTCATAAGCCTTCTCAACTTTTTCTTAATTTTTTTCCTTGGTATTTCTATAGAGTTACATGGCTTGATCTACTTAGTGTGAATTACACTATGGGAGGTGATCTTGTTTAGGATTAACCTACCTTCTGCAAGGTGTGGAAAAATGGTAGGGTTGTTTGGACCATCCTCCAAAGAGGCAAGATGGCCTCATATGTTGAAGGTATGATAGGTAATGACCCTAATCTTTTGATGGAATTTTATAATTCTTGGAAAGAGGAAAATGTTAAAATTGGTGAGTACACCTTCCACATCAACATGGTATTCATTTCTGAAGTCATTGGACTTTCCTTGGATGGGGTCTGCATTCCTCAGAATTTGAAGGGTCATTTTCAAAATGATATTGATAGGTTCGAGGAGGGTGAAAAACATAATAGGATTTAGAATAGGTTTAATAGAGAAGACCTTTTTGAGGTTTGGAGTAGGTTGGAGGAGGTCTTAATGAGGTATGTTACTTTGGAGGGCTAGTTTAAACATTTCCATAGCCACCTCTTCCCTATGTTGAATCATTTTCACTATATTGTTAAGAATTTTTTTTCTTTTTAGATTTTATCTTCTTTGGAGAAATATATTAAGGTTGCGTAGGTTAAAAGTAAAACCCTTCCTATTCACCAAGGTTTAATCCTTTTTTATGCCACTACTAGGAAGCTCTATCCCCTTCCTCATCCTCTATCAAAAATAATTTTGTTGTTTTTAGAGACCCTGCCAAACCCTTGGAGGACCCCTTTCCATTCAAATTTGTGTTGATTGTTTCCTCCTCTGACATAATTACCAAGGTGAGAGATAGAACCCTTGCCATCAAGGACCCTACTCCTAATCGTAAAAAATGTTTTTTTCACCGACCCCACCCCTATTTCTACCTCTAATTCTAACAATTTAGAGAACTCAAATGATCATTCCTTAAAACCCACCCATGTTAACTCCCTTGCTAGTTCACCTACTCATGAAGATGTTTATGAGGCTTCCAAATCCCCTTTTAATCCCTAGTCCTTAGAGTTTTCCCAACCATTCTTTAAATGTGAATGGAACCTCTAAAGAACCCCAATTAGATAAAGATGTTACTACACATTATATTCCCTTGAAGAGTAAATTGAATTATCTATTTGTGGCTATTAATGTTTAGAATGTTGTTATCAAGTGGTTATTGGCCCAACTCATCACGATCAAGGATACACTTCAAGTGATAGAGGAGAAGGTGCTTAATCAGAAGGTGAACTAGTCGGGAGAGGTTGATGATGAAATGAATTTGGGACTGTTTTCTTTAGTTGTAAAGTCCTTTGACAAATGGGAGAACTAGGAGAGTGATCTTTAAGAGATCAAAGTTGTCATGCCCACATTTTATACTCTAAACAACCTAACAATCTGCAACAACTTTACTAATTTTGCAATTAAATTTATTTTTTTAAGAAGATAATAACAACACAATTCATTACTTTAGCTATAGTCAACGATCAAACTAGTTAGAAGCAACGATAGAAATGATTTACTATTTTAGCAATAGAGTCTACTTACTTAGGCCAGTTTAAGGTACCTCTTACATTCCATTATGTTGATAAATCCTCACTCCCAAAACTTATACCTATAAGGTCTACATGACTTAGCACACACAAAAGATCAAAGATAGTTAGCACATGACTACTAAGACAAGCCATATAAATCAATGGTAGTTTATGATATTAGGAGTAAATAACAAGTCTCATCGAATACTTAGAAGAACAATCCTAGGGGCCCAACCTAATGCCTTAGGGGCTCATCATTTGATGGCCTTGCCTACATATATATTTCATAGAGGCACTGTAGTTTGACAACTTGAGCTTATGTCCCCACAAGCTTGAGTATACGAAGTATATCCTTAAATTCCAAAAGAATAATCCACCTCAATCTCAATCCTACGCAACACTGATACATGCTAAAGTCGATTCCTCTCCTCAATCATCATGTGACCAATACAAAATACATACTATAAAGTGGGTACGCAACCCTTTCTAGGGTCCATTACCCTAGACAGTTTCACAGTCAGTTATGTGTAGGATCATCATGGAAAAAATAGGCCCTTAAGTGGCAAAAAAAATAGAAAAATCAAAGTTAGGCAACTTGACGTAAAAATTTGAATAAGTTATCTATATTATTTCAAAAATATGTAAGAATTGAATCTATAGAAAATTGAATGTAGTTTCTAAACGAAGGTTCGTTGAAAAAAGAAAAGAAAAGTTATTTGGTGAAATTTTGAAATTTCAATGCAGGGTACTTAAATTTCAGGAAAAAAAGTAGGTGTCTATCTAACCACCCTAACCACAATAAAAGGATAAATTTTTTTGTAGGATTTTAGATATAAGTAGAGGACTCATGCCCCAATGTGATGCATATTTTTTTGTAATTTTTTTCCAAGTAAATAATTAATTATCAATTTATAATTACAACTTTTTAAAACATATAAAAACTCGTATGTAACTTGGCCAAAACTTCATGAAATTCAATTTTTCTTTTTCTAATCCTATAGTATGTGAAACATAGAATGTGACACATGTTTTGGATTCAAAAAGTGATACCATTTGAAGCTATAGATGTTTTCAATCACTTATCAATCAGGAATTTAGTTGTAATTTGAATAGAAAATGAATAATAATTACTTATTAAATTTAAAGTAAAGCATAATTTATATCGGTGGAAAGCTGAGAATCTCCTTTAAAAACCCTTTTTGTTTCATCAATTTTGGGTAAAAGAATAGTCGTCAGCCATAGACCCATCATATTGCCACTTTTTGGCCCATCGTGATCCTGCACATACCCAATCGGCTGCCACCCACCTAGGTGAAGCTGAGGAAGGATGCCTAGTTGAAGATATACTATGAAACACATTTCAAGGAGATTATCTTTAAGAGCTAAGTTTCTATAGAAAATAACTTTAATCCTTACCTACATCCTAGGTTTATCTTCCTTGTTTCCATATTTCTTATTTGACCAACATTGAAACACTTCATCAAAGCTTAACTCCCAACTGATTTTCATAATGGTATAGTAAATACATAAGAAAATGGATAAAAATGGTTAGTCTACAAGGGCTCCTTTACTATATAGAGAAATGATTAACAACCCTCAATTATAACACTACGCTAGGATCACTTGACAAAATATGATAACTGAGTATTACACAAGATGAAGATGACCATAACGTGTCTTAAATAGACCATCATAGCAATACTTGAGGTTTTAATCCAACAATGCAAGGTTTCAATATAACATTAATAAAATTTACGAGATACTGTCATGCCCAAAATTTACACCTTGGACAGAAACACAAGTAATAGTTTTTTTCTACAATAATTCAATAAATTCTATAATTTTCATTTTATTTATTTATTTTAATACTACCATAACATTGTTAATATCCAACTCCAAAAAAAAACCAAAGCCATAAATCTTGTATTTATTAACACGATAATTAACCTTCAAATGTCTTTATTATTGTTCATTTATATAATGTTACATACATATTAATTTAAGCATATATGTAATTTATTTATTTAATTTATTTATTCTTTATATAAATGAAAATAATCAATACTCTATATCAAATTAAATTACTCTTTTTGAAATATAAATATAAATTAATTTATCCTTATTTTGGTATATATATTTCTAAAAGAGGATTATAAGTAAAGAAATTTATATCTAAATTATCCTTATGAAAATGTAAATACTTCTTAGAAGAGAAGTATACGTAACTAGCCTTTAAGGAATAACAGGTTACTTTAAAATCTGAAAAATTAGTATCTAAATTAGATTTCCAGCAAAATTCACATTCCATGTCATATATGAGTTTTTTATTTTTTTCTTAATTCAAAACATGGAACTTTCTAACTAGAAGTTTTTATTTAGTCTTAGATGATTCTAGCAAAAGTAGTCCATCTATTTTAATTATTATTCTTATTATTTTTTTTGTCTTTTCGATGCCAACTTTAGAAACACTAGGTAAGCATAAACTTCTCTTGTCAAAAATTGGTAATCCCTATTAGGATAAACTTAAGGTAGGTAAATTTAAGGTTGCCACCGTAAAGATAACTGACAGTGCCAGCAAAGAAAAGTAACTAACATATTGGTTTTTTTTTTTTTAATCTTTTTCTATTTCATAATTGGCCACAATTAACCAACTGTAATAAAGAAACCACAACTATTGGCATAGTTTAAGTTGACTGTTATGAACTTAATGGTCCCTATTCGCAAATAGCTATGAATTAATTCAATACACTCAACCTATAGATAAAAACAAATTTACACATAATTATGAAAGCTTCTATTTGAAATAGTAACTTCCACTAAATTTATGCTACACAAAGTACTTGAACAAACTAATTTACTATGAAAAGAACCCATACTAAACAAGGGTAGTTTTTTGTTTTAGGTAGAAAAATAATTAAAGAAAAGTTTGCACAAGGGTCTTCCTCAATTTATTTAACATTCCTCTCAGGTAAAAGATAGACGCAAAGGAATATTGAATGCCAATATAGCTCTCTTACTTCCAAATTTAAAATGTTAAGCTCCCTTTTTATCAGAACTATAATTTAGCATGCATATCGTACAATAAAGTGATGATAGTTTGAGATGATGAATGTGTATGAGTTTGTCTTAAATTTAAGATATTAAATATTGAGTTGATTGGGTTAACTTAGGTCTTGGAAATCCTTATTTTCCTTTATGTCGGTAGTTGGAGTCTTTTAAGAATATTTTTGCCAGCATCTTGAATGACTAAGTCGAAACTAAGAGTTTTGGAAGAGTGAAAGCACATCCATCTAATCATAAAGAGTAGAAATTTTTTATCAAACGTTAAAGTTTCAATTGCCCTGTTTGGCTTGTATGCAATACACAGGGTCATAGATAAGGCTCAGAATCTGTTTGGAAAAAAAAAGCATCAAAGAGATGTGGTCTCATGCGATGCAATAATTGCAGGATACACAATAATGGATTTGTTGGAAAAAAAATTAGAGACTTGCAAGCAAATGCATTTGTTAGGTATAAAACAAAAATCCATAGCTCCTTTGTTTTTCCAGTGTCTAGCCTTCCTATGCCAAGGTGGGAGCCATGGAATTATGTATGCAAAATTTAGAAGCATAGACAAGGCATGTGAATTGCAACAAAATGTGAAAGTATAGAACAGGCGTGTGAATTGCAACAAAATATGAAAGCATAGATCAGGCGTGTGAATTGTTTGGCAGCAAAAAAGTGGAAGCATAGACAAGGCATGTGAACTATTTGACAGTAATTTTCATTCTAATAAACATAATATAAAGCCATCATGGAGACCCAAATTTTAGAGTGCAGCTAGCTAAATTGGAGAAGAGTTTGTAAGAGCATTTACAAGTTCCAACTAGAGTTTCCCAAAAGCCTTCCCAAACTGAAAGAATAATGTAATACATGTCTCTTGGACAAAAGAATATCTATAAAATATAATAAAGAATGACAATTTTAATACAATTTCCCAAATCAAATTTGATCACAAACTTAACTGACAACTCCATGGCAACGGTAGCAGGAAATACACAAAATGGATATATATATACAAAAAATTAGAAACTTATAGGGAAATGTGTTTGAAAAGTCTCGCACACTGTTTGGAAGATGCCTGAAAGAGATGTCTCTCTGGGAAAGCCTTCCTGATAAATGCCCCTGCCCCCAAAAAATAATATTGTCTTCTCTCCTTTTTTTCCCGAATGAAACTTTTGGAACTTTCAAGCAAATGCAATTGACGAGTGTAAAGCCAGGTTGCCCTCCCATTGCCGACAACCACCTTGCCTGATAGAAACGCATGAAAATTGTGGAAGGAAAGACAAGGCACAGGGAACAGTTAAAAATAATCCTCCACCCCCTAGATGTGATCTCTTGGAATGCTATAATTGTCAGGGCAGAAAGAATCATTGATATGAATGTTGAGCTTCTTCCAAAGAAAATGTATATAAAAATAAACAACATATCTACCATTACTACATAGTTATCTTATTTGAAATATGAGATACGTAAATCAGTGGTAGTAAGACTCCCATCACTTAACCAAAGGTCAAACTTATGACATGGTTACTAACATCGTATTTTAGGGGGATAAATTTCAACCTCACTTTCATCTATTATTCAGCGTTTAACAAAAATGAAAGTTACAACGAGTAAAAATTGTGAATAGATTTAGTTTTCATGATAAGGTGGATGCATAGTGCTCTTGGCACTATTCTCAATAACACCAAACTACACTATTTATTTAAATTCTTTTTTTTTTTTGGTTTTTTTTTCACCCTTCGGTGGTGACATAATTGTATTTGTTCATTATCACATCTATATTGGAAAAGTTTGATATTTATGTTATTAGGAAAATTTTATATTAAGCTAAGATCAATTTATTTTAGTACATTATTCCATATCTCCCAACAGTTATGACCATTTATTAATTTAGTTCTAGATGATAAATTTATAGCATATGATTTAATTGATGAAATTTCAATAATATAAGTAAAATATTTAGAATATAATTTCTCTTAAGATATGTTATTTAACTCAAAGTGAATTGTGTTAACATTAAATTTATTCTAACACATTCATAATTAATTCTATCTATGTCTTTCTAAGAGTAATAGAATTCATCATCTTTAAAATGATAATAAAGGTTAAGCATTAGTCATATAGATTGTAATACTTGATTTCTTTGGGACAACTTATACAACTATTAAAATATGATTTCGAAAAGTAAATAATATTGATGTAACAATAATGAATAGATTCAAGGACTATCACTAGTATCACCAAGTCTTTTCCACATGAATTGAACACACTAATATACTTTATATTACAAGTGAATAGTTCAAACAAGATTTATTTCCATTCTATTATGAATTTGCATCTCACGTTATTTTTAGTTATCTTACAACTTTATTTCAACATAATTATTAATAAAATAAACATATAAATATTGTAAAATAGTATTTACTAGGAAAATATAAAAATACCCAAACTAAAGAATAGACAACAATATCAAAACTATACACATTCGAAAACTCACAAAATTAATTTATTGGTTTAGCATAATTTAAATGGAAGGGCATGCAACCTTATTTTGGCCATACTAATATATTAATTTTCAAGTTAATAATTATGAAACTATGAAATCATAATTAATTTATCATCACCCCAAACATAGAATAAGGTTAACAAGAACACTATCATGGATAATAAACATATGTTACATCAAGCATTAGAATATTAGTGTTCCATGACTAAAACCAATTAACAGCATTAATCACATAAGAAAGCAAAGTGGGACTAATGCTGAGCCATTCTTTGGAATGCACAAACGAAGTTAATTTAATTTTAGAAAGTTAAAATCTCATTACAAATAAGCCTATCATTTAATTATTTTACTTCCTCTTGTTATAAACAACAATACTCATAATTTCAAAGTCAATTGGGGGTGTTATTAAACACAAAATTAATGCTTTCATAACTAAAGAATATGTCTTCAACTACATCAAATATGTTATCCTCAAATTCCACTAAATGACCTTTAATATATATGGATATAAAAATAATGTTGGAATGGTGAACAATAGGTGGGGCCTCACATCCTCCCCCCCTATGACTAAACTTCCTCCTAGAAGTTGGTAAGGTGGGGATGGGGGGAGGTAGAGATCCCACCCTAGAGTTAGTTTATTCGATGAGATATTATTCATTAGCTAGTAGTATGTGTAACACCACATAACCTACTATTATAACATAACTATATGAGTACCCTCCAACAACATTTCCTTTCAAATAAGAGTAACATCAAATCATGCATAAGTTTTCATACACACCACATCAAAGACAAAGTCATGAAGACCTATCATGCTGACAATTATATACATCATACACCCCAAAATGGTTCAATTACACAATCATTAGGTTATTACTGATAGATCTCCAATTAGTCAAACAACATTGGAGATCAAAATTTCCTCAATCAGACTTAACAAGAAGTCGCACGACACCTCATGCCATCAACATACCAAGCACATATTGGTTAAGCAATCATTTAATCTTCCTCTTTAGCTATTATTTTGTTACACTTGGTTTTTTTTTTCATTTGCACAACCAAATTGACATAGCCAACACACCAATGACCAAAAAGGAACTCACTTGACTCACAACACAAGGCTCATTCAATAAAGGGATGAGGATGCCTAGTGCCCATATATCTCCACTGATAATACATTTCACATAATTAATTACCATCATGTCCTCCCCAAGGAACCCCTGCATAGAAAAGTTTGATAAATCAAGGAGAAATGGATAGTAACTATCCCATACTGGTCTCATTTAGCCCTTCACAATAAATCCCCATTCCATATACTCCCTCCATACAACCTATCAATGACTCCACATGAGTATGAAAATTTGAAAGGAAAACTCTCAACAACTAGTCCTTGAGGGAAGAGGACAATTTTCTAATGCATTTAACAAAAAACTTAAATAATTTCAAAATTGTTGGCTACTTCAATCAAATTAAATTAAATTAACAATCACAAATAGGAATCCAAAAGCCACATAAAACTCCACATTCTAATCACATTGTAACTTCAATCAAGTCACCTAAGGGGGGGAGGGGATAGGGTGGTCTCAAACCACATAGAGCTCATCAATAAATCATATTATAATAGCAATGCATCTCTCTCAACTAGAGAAAATCGTATGATAATCAACATGTCTTGTGTTCCACACAACCCAAGACAATCA
Source organism: Sequoia sempervirens (assembly GCA_007258455.2). Taxonomy (NCBI): domain Eukaryota; kingdom Viridiplantae; phylum Streptophyta; class Pinopsida; order Cupressales; family Cupressaceae; genus Sequoia; species Sequoia sempervirens. The sequence goes on along the minus strand of VDFB02281492.1, from coordinate 349,101,890 downwards.
TTTAGCAACTAAGTCATCAATGGTAAATCTATTGTAGAATCAAAGGTGCACTTAGGTCCTGTTGATGTGTTTTTTATGCACTTCTCAACACAGGCAATGCATAGGTGCACTACCTCTCTTGAAAGACAATCTTCCACAATCAAATTACAGAACATTATCCCAAGGTCTCTAATGTCAGGTCTTGACAGTGCTTGGAATATCTCAGTTGATTTATGTGATTTGCTAGAATCACAAGGCGGACTTACGGATGAGTTACAAAGCATAGGAAGTTGGGTTTGCAAATGAAGTTCTTAAGATGAGAGAGTTGATGTGCGTTTGCTGTATGTTCAAACAACAGTCTTGAACTCCATTTTTATCATTGGATTTAGCTCTACAATGTGCAATGAACCTTAGCATAGGTCACTATTAAAAAAAAAGGAAAAAGGTCAGGGGAGAGAGGAAGTTCCTAGACCTGAAACTACGAATGAACAATGATCATGGAGGCTGCTACAGTAGACAAACTCCCTAAACTGGGTTTTGCTTGGCCAAGAGAAACCTACAGTTGCCCAAAACCAATGCAATCTTCTAAGGACTACAGATTTTCATATTACATACACACATCATGCACATGCAATCAAACTAAGTTGCAGCAATAAAGGAAAGAGGCTCAGACTAGCTTTGCAAACTGATTCATCATCAATGAACCACAAAAAGTATGAGCTAGAAATTCATCAAATACTAAAACAACAAACACCATCACCACTCCCATTAACAAAACTAACACCCAAACTAGTAGGGAAGTTGAACCATGCATACATAAAGAGAAAACTTAAAAGGAACACCCATAAATCATGAAATGTTGCTTTCTATTGCTGCAGAATGTCTTTACATCAATTCTCCAACCCTTACAAATGAGGAGCAAGCCCCTATTTATAGTTTTCCAAAGCCCAAATGAATGGCCCAGATTTGATTACATTAGGGTTTCACCTACCCCTCATTATCCAAAAATTTTAAAATACATTATTTGTATTTTCTTTGTTTTGTCATCAAGTGCGTCACCGTAGCAATTTCATCATTTAGCTGATTTCCCTTTTCACTATAGCTGAAACTGACTGAAAGTTGTCTTTTGCTTGATGTGCTTGCAATGTTCTTCCTTGGATCAAACAAGCCCATCGACGATTGGCATCAATGGATTGGTTGCCCCTGATTTGGGCGGACATCTACGTTATGCTTTCTTCAAGGCCACCCCCTTGCATTTTTGTCCTTGACTTCCTTGGAACAGGCCTTTTTCCAACGTCAACCCTGTTGGTGGGTGCTAGCGAGAGAGGCAAACATGAAATGAATGGTGACAGGAGCTTTGTGCATTCCTTGTTCAACTTTCTCGATGGGTCTCCTGATGAACCGATGGTAAGCTCCTTGAATCCTATGTACATGAAACACTGTAAGTGCTCTCATACACAAATCAAGGAAAATGTTAGTCAAATCTTGAAAAATCCTTGTTAGATTCATCCATACATCACCAAAACATCATAATATTCATATTTGGAGCTCATTTGCATCAAAAACACTAATGTAGGCCCAAGGGGGCGAGCAACAAACGAGGGACAACAAACTAGAAGGGAAGTTCCCGGACCCCACAAAACATAGCAAAGCTGAGATTTTTCAATTATAGCACATGGGAAAAGGGGAAGGAAGAGTGCCCAGAAAACATCCTTAAGATTGGACTCATTTGACAAAAATTGGAAGCTCAAAACGACCACGAAGGAGCTGGGCTCTGGAGGCTGGGTCGCCGGGGGCCGATGGATGTTCAAAATGGCCATGGAGAGACGAAATCCTGGAAATGGCAATAGAGGGACGAAATCCTAGAAACGGCCACAGAGGGGCCGGGCTCGTGAGGCTGGGCCGCCGGGGCTCCACGGATGTTCAAAATGGCCACGGAGGGACAAAGTCCTGGAAACGGCCACAGAGAGAGGGAATCCCAAAAGTGGCCACGGAGGGGCTGGGCTCTTGAGGTCAGGCCACCGAGGACCGACGGATGTTCAAAACGGCCACGGAGGGACGAAGTCTCAGAAATGGCCATGGAGAGATGGAATCCTGGAAATGGCCATGGAGGGGTCGAGCTCCAGAGGTCGGGCCACCAGGGGCCAATGGATGTTCAAAATGGCCACGGAGGGACGAAGTCCTAGAAATGGCCACGGAGAGACGAAATCCCAGAAACGGCTATAGAGGGGTTGGGCTCCGGAGGTCGAGCCGTCGGGGGTGATGGATGTTCAAAATAGCCACAGAGGGACGGAGTCCTAGAAATGGCCACAGAGAGATGAAATCCCAGAAACGACCACGAAGGGGTCAGGCTCTGGAGGCCAGGCCGCCAGGGCTCCACGAATGTTCAAAACAGCCAAAGGGGGACGAAGCTCCAAAACCACCGAAACTTAACAGAACATTTACAAAACCTTGGCAGTTCATTTAAGCTCCCAAAACACATCCCAAATCCAAAAAGGGTTGCCCCCAAAGTCAAAAATGTGGAAATCAGAGGGACAAGGCTCCATGGATGTTTCCAAACAACCAAAGAGGAAGGGAATTCCAGAGGGAAAGTTCCAAAACCAACGACACTTAACGAAATGTTGACGAAACCTTGGAAGTTCATTTAAGCACTTCAAACACATCCCAAATCCAAAAAAGGTTGCCCCCAAAGTCAAAAATGTGGAAACCGGAGCGACGGGGGTCCACAGAAGTTTCCAAATAGCCAAGGAGGAAGGGAATTCCAGAGGGAAAGTTCTGAAACCATCGAAACTTAACAGAACATTGATGAAACCTTGGCAGCTCATTTAAGCATCTCAAACACATCCCAAATCCAAAAAAGGTTGCCCCCAAAGTAAAAAATGTGGAAACTGGAGCAACGGGGGTCCACGGATGTTTCCAAATAGCCAAGGAGGAAGGGAATTCCACAGGGAAAGTTTTGAAACCATTGAAACTTAACGGAACATTGACAAAACCTTGGCAATTCATTTAAGCACTTCAAACACATCCCAAATCCAAAAAAGGTTGCCCCCAAAGTCAAAAATGTGGAAACCGGAGCGACGGCGGCCCACAAATATTTCCAAACAGCCAAGGAGGAAGGGAATTATGGAGGGAAAGTTCCGAAACCATCGAAATTTAACGGAACATTGACAAAACCTTGGAAGTTCATTGAAGCACCTCAAACACATCCTAGATCAAAAAAAGGTTGCCCCAAAAGTCAAAAATGTGGAAAGTAGAGCAACAGGGGTCCACGGATGTTTCCAAATAGCCAAAGAGGAAGGGAATTCCGGAGGGAAAGTTCTGAAACCACCGAAACTTAACAGAACGTTGACAAAACTTTGGCAGTTCATTTAAGCACCCCAAACACATCCCAAATCCACCAAAAAGTTGCTGCCAAAGTCAAAAGTGTGGAAACCAGACCGGCAGGGGTCCACGGATGTTTCCAAACAGCCAAAGAGGAAGGGAATTTTGGAGGGAAAGTTCTAAAACCAAGGAAACTTGACAGAATGTTGATGAAACCTTGGCAGTTCATTTAAGCACCCCAAACACATCCCAAATCCACCAAAAAGTTGCCCCCAAAGTCAAAAATGTGGAAACCGGAGCGACGGGGGTCCATAGATGTTTCCCAACAGCCAAAGAGGAAGGGAATTCCGGAGGGAAAGTTCTGAAACCATCATAACTTAATGGAATGTTGATGAAACATTGGAAGTTCATTTAAGCATCCCAAACACATCCCAAATCCACCAAAATGTTGGCCCCAAAGTCAAAAATGTGGAAAAAATTGAATCGAGCAATCAAGGACCAAGCTAACAGGAACAAGACAAAGGCAAAAAAGGGACGGGGGACTTTATTTCTCCATGGATTTGAATACCCCAAGTAGGTGAATTTGGGTAGGGGGATTTGATCGTTTGAAGGCACATGACCAATTTGGGCTTGGAAATGGGGCACACAAAACAAGACAGGTGCAGAGCAGCGTGTCGGGAGAAACAAAAGGGGGTCCCTACCTACGGTGGGGCGTGTGTGCAAAACATGCACAATAGGTCCATGCTCAACCTTTTTCATTTACAGTGATAGATGGTAGTAAGAGAGACAAGGGAATGTTAAAAGGTAATTGAATCACATATGAATCACTAGCAGATCCATAAAGAGGGGGAGATGGGGGAAGACATTCTCCAAATGACAATGATGGCCATATAATAGCTCTCCTCACCCTCAAATAGTCTAGGTCGTATTCAAGGTCTCCTCTTGCCCACTCAACCCCTAATTACACTAGCAGACTCATCTCACTAAGGAGTGGTCAACACTAGGGGATACACCTTGAGATATATACAAGACACACACAAATAAATACATTACATTCCATTTATAAGGTACACATCCACACATTTCCTATTTACACTTGGTCACAACTAGTTGACTTATACACAACATCATTACAAAGGGCATCTATATTGGGTTTGTTCTCGGTGTCCCCTTTCCCTTATCCCAAGTAGGATACCCAGTATCTAATACTTGGTAGCACAAAACAATTACTGGTTTCCACATAACAAATCACATTACTATCAAGGACTTTACCTCTCCATTCCATATGAATCAAGCATGCACAACATACACCTATTCTTACAACTATATTTGTTCACAATATTTACAAACATAAGCAAAGTTATGGGGTATTCACATCCACGGAGAATACAAAATAGCTTAATTTTCAAATTTCCACCATTCGAGCAACAAAAATAATTTCCCTACAAACAACATTTTTCCAAACATTCAAATTCAAAAGTCTATTCACAATACATGGCTAAATCTCCCATGTAAGCCAACAATAATCATAGGTTCACCACAACACAAACTATTTATTTAATGAAACTTACTCTCCTTAAGGTTGTAAATTAAATGCATTAATGACATTACCTAGATTATTCATTTTATATTTTTCACTTCCTTTCTAACATACATCCAGTGATTAGCACAACACTTATCACTACCTAATTAGAATTCAAAATGTTTCCCCAACGTTCCTAGTGTGGAAACCAAAGCTCTGATACCTATGTCATGCCCACATTTTATACTCTAAACAACCTAACAATCTACGACTTTACTAATTTTGCAAAAAAAAAAATTAAAGATAATAACAACACAATTTATTACTTCAGCTATAGTCAACGATCAAACTAGTTAGAAGCAAGGATAGAAATTATTTAATAGTTTTAGAAATAGAGTCTACTTACTTAGGTCAACTTAGCGTACCTCTTACATTCCATTGTGTCGATAACTCCTCACTCCCAATACTTATACCTGCAAGGTCTACATGACTTGGCACACACATAAGATCAAAGATAGTTAACACATGATTACTAAGACAAGCTATATAAATCAATGGTATTTTATGATATTAGGAGTAAATGACAAGTCTCATAGAACACTCAGAAGAACAATCCTAGGGGCCTGACCTAATGCCTCGGGGGCTCATCGTTCGATGGCCTTGCCTATGTATATATTTCACAGAGGCACCATAGTTTGACAACTTGACCTTGTATCCCTACAAGCTTGACTACACGGAGGTATATCCTTAAATTCAAAAAGAAGACTCTACCTCAATCTCAATCCTACACAACAACACTGATACATGTTAAAGTTGATTCCTCTACTCAAGTATCATGTGACCCATATAAACTACATACTATAAAAGTCGGTACGCAACCCTCTCTAGGGTCCATTACCCTAGATAGTTTCAGAGTCGGTTGCCACCTACCTAGGTGAAGCTGAGAAAGGATGCCTAGTTGAAGATCTACAATGCAACACATTTGAAGGAGATTATCTTTAAGAGCTAAGTTTGTGAGGAAAATAATTTTCATGCTCACCTACATCCTAGGTTTATCTTCCTTGTTTCAATATTTCTCATTTGACCAACACTGAAACACTTCATCAAAGCTTAACTCCCAACTAATTTTCATAATGGTATAGTAAATACATAAAACAAATGGACAACAATGGTTAGTCTATAAGGGCTCCTTTACTATATAGAGAAATGATTAACAACCCTCAATTTTAACACTATGCTAGGATCACTTGACAAAATATGATAACTGAGTATTAACCAAGATGAAGATGACCATAACATGTCTTAAATAGACCATCATAGCAGTACTTGAGGTTTTAATCCAACAATGCAAGGTTACAATATAACATTAATAAGATTTAGGAGATACTGTCATGCCCAAAATTTACACCTTAGACAGAAACACAACTAGTTGTTTTTTTTTTATATAATTAAATAAATTCTACAATTTTCAATTTATTTATTTATTTTAATACCACCATAACATTGTTAATATCCAACTCCAAAAAAAAATCAAAGCCATAAATCTTGTATTTGTTAACACAATAATTAACCTACAAATGTCTTTATTATTGTCCATATATATAATGTCATATACATATTAATTTAAGCATATATGTAATTTATTTATTTTATTTATTTATTCTTTATATAAATGAAAATAATGAATACTCTATACCAAATTAAATTACTCTTTTTAAAATATAAATATAAATTAATTTATCCTTATTTAGGTATATATATTTCTAAAAGAGGATTACGAGTAAAGAAATTTATATATAAATTATCCTTATGAAAATGAAATACTTATTAGATGAGAAGTATATGTAACTAGCCTTTAACGAATAATAGATTACTTTAAAATCTAAAAAAATAGTATCTAAATTAGATTTCCAACAAAATTTACATTCCACGTCATATATGAGTTTTTTTTTCTCTTAATTCAAAGCATGAAATTTCTAACTTGTCTTAGATGATTCTAGAAAAAGTATTCCATCCATTTTAATTATTATTCTTTTGTACTTTTTTTGTCTTTTCTATGCCAACTTTAGAAACACTAGGTAAGTGTAAACTTCTCCTGTCAAAAATCCCTAATCCCCATTAGGATAAACTTAAGGTAGGTAAATTTGAGGTTGCCACCATAAAGTTAACTGAAAGTGCCAGCAAAGAAAAATAACTAACATATTGTTTTTGATAAAGGAAAAAACAGGTTTTACAGGGACCCGGAACCACCAAGTTTACAACAAAAGAAAGAGGATAAAAAAATCCAATAGAATAAATAGGCTGAAATAAAGGAAAAAACTAGAAAAAGCAGTAGCCAACCTCAAAAGGCCAGGAAGGTTAAACAAAAAACAAGCTGAAATGCAAGCCAAAAAAACCAGTAGCAACTAACCTAGGGTCTTCAGAATAGACTCAGTCTCTGCCTCTAGGTCCTGCATATCCTGAACACCCTTCTTGAAAGTTTGAATCATCTGTGGTGTTGGGGGTACCTTCGTTTTTCAGATTAGCTATGGTTCTCTTAGAAATCCCAACATCCTAATCCTGGTTTTTGTCTTTCACCTCTTCCAAGTCAACCACCAAGGATCCCTGTTGAGCTTTATCAAGTTTTTCAGTCATAGCATTGATAATGATGGTGTTATGTCTTGCAATCCTATTGTTCTATTCAAAAATTATCTTCATAGTATTTTTCATTTTTTCCAAATCTATTTCAATCCTTCTGTCCTTATCTGCATTGTCCTGGATCTCTTTGTTGGCACTGTAATCTTTACTCTTAACATCCTTCTTGCATAGCGTAGAAAACTTTGCTCCCATTTCTTCCAGTTTACTCTAGAGGGCCCAGTTTTTTATTTTCAAATCATTACTTTCATGAAAGACCTATTTCGACATTTTGAAATGGTCCACAACAAAATTCCTAGCAATGCCTAGGAAATCAGTTGAGGGTTCCCTATCAAGATTGAAACAATTTTTTGTAGGGTCAAAGGCTCTAGGAGAACCAATTCTAACATATCTATCCAATGACGGGATAGCAGAGGATGAATTAATGTTAGCACCATAATCCTCATAATCGGGAGAGTCTTTAGAATACGAAACAAGGTTTTTGATAGGAAGATTCTTTCCAACACCTTTGGTTTTAGGAGTATAGCTTCTAGGATTATAATTAGGGCAGGCTTTAACAGACTGAGGATTATGGACAAGAGATTTCTTGCCAATTTGGACAAAAGGAGGACTCATGAGCATCCATGTCGAGCTCAAATTGGGAAAATTCCCTAAAAAACTAGGTTCAGTATCATCCTCCTCAAACTCTGGAGGGACATCCAAAATAGTAGGGGCTGACATGTTTTGAAAATGTTCATAAATTAACCTAATCAAGCTAGTATGCAAAATAGGATATCTTTTTGGATTTTTCTTGTGGTCTTCCAAACTCTTTCTTAAGGAATAGAGGAGATAGTAGGGGAGAGAAACCCTAACCTTATAGCAAAAATGGTTGAGCAAAGAAAAATGATAGCCATAGACCCTTGTGAAGTGGCCATCCAGAGTGATATACTCCATGATGATGCGAAGAAATTTTCTCTAGAGAGCTTTAATGGTGTCGACCTCAAAGTAACTGTTAGAAACTTTCACTAGTTTCAGTTTTTCCTTCCCTTTCTTCAGAATTCTGACCATGCAACTTCGTTAGAGAAAACCATGTCCTGTAAAAATTTGTGTCCTTCAATGGACATACCAATCACTTCAGCTATGAGGTTTTCATCAAGCTTTACTTTCCTACCAGAAAGGGTTAATTCCCCATTTTCCCAATTCCTTTCAAAATGCTCTATAGCTTCCTCATTAGGCCCACAGATTTTTTCCAGAAAAGGGAGTAAAACCCCACTTTTAACTTTGCTCCATGCTTTAGTGTTTCTTGTGTGCATCTCAAAGATGTTCAGCTCAACTCTTTTTCTGTCTCCTCCCATTTTAGCAAGCATAGTAGGGCAGACAGAGATGAAATCTTAACTTAAACTAGTCCCGCCAAACTTATGAGCCCACAAAGCATACCAAGCAAACTTGTTGGATAAGCTAATTAACTCGGCCCCATGCAATCTAGTGATAGTGATGCAATTACCCCATTCCATCATCATTAATTAAATGGAATGCATCTTGCCCATGTGACGTATCATAGTTCAATAAGGCTCGAACATTAGCACCTAAATCACTAATGTTCAGCCAAGTGCAATGTTCTTTACTTTTAACCCCTTTCATTCGCAAAAATTCCCACCACAACATTGGCTTCTCTATACGCGTCTGAGACCTTTATATTATCAAACTTAGCTAAGTTTGAATAAATCCAAGAATTTATGGTCCACGAGGGGAGGGACCTACCTAAAAGACAATCAATAATGTTTTTAGAGTCCCCTTCAAGCCAAAGGTTTTTAAAATTTAGACTATAGGCCAAATTTATTACATGAAAAGCTCCAACAGCCTCTGCCATTTGATTGGTTTGAGATCTAAGGGGAGTGGCAATCGCACCTAGAAAATTTCCAAAAGAATCCCTTATGACTCCGCCACATCCCGCTGCCCAAAGATTACCTTTAGCCACCCCATCAAAGTTGGCTTTGATCCAACCATTAGGCGGAAAAGTACAGAAAACACCCTCCCTATCCTTCTTAGCATGTTTTAGGGCACAAGAGATGTCAAAACTAATGTTCCATTCCTTAGCAATCATAAATTCATAGGAAGAACAACCCACTTTCTCTATATTACAAACCTTCTAGGGGATAGTATTGAGATTTTCTTTCAATAATCTGATTATTTTATCAAACACTGCAACCTCCAAAGATTCTTTATCTCTATAAATTCTATTGTTTTGTTCCTTCCATAGACCCCAAGTTTTCCTATTTTATAGTTAGCCACAATTAACCAACCGTAATAAAAAAACAACTATTGGTATAGTTTAAGTTGACAGTTACGAACTTAATGGTTCCTACTCACAAATAGTTGTGAATTAATTCAGCACACTCAACCTACAAATAAACACAAATTTACACAAAATTATGAAAGCTTTTGTTTGAAATAGTAACTTCCGCTAAATTTATGCTACACAAAGTACTTGAACGAACTAACACCATTGATTTTAGATCAACAAATCAAAATGATTACTAATTTACTATGAAAAGAACCCATACTAAATTAAGGGCAATTTTTTTTTTAGGCAGAAAAATAATTAAAGAAAAGTTTGCAAAGGGGTCTTCCTCAATTTATTTAACATTCCTCTCAGGTAAAAGATAGAATCAAAAGAATATTGAATGCAAATATAAGCTCTCTTACTCCCGAATTTAAAATGATAAGGTCCCTTTTTATTGCAACTATGATTTAGCATGCATATCTTATAGTAAAGTTATGATAGTTTGAGATGATGAATGTGTATGAGTTTGCATGAAATTTATGATATTAAATATTGAGTTGATTGTGTTAACTTAGCTCTCAGAAATCCTTGTTTTCCTTTATGTAGGTAGTTGGAGTCTTTTAAGAATATATTTTTCCAGCATCTTTAATGTCTGAGTCAAAACTAGGAGTTTTGGAAGAGGGAAAGGACATCCATCTAAGCATAAAGATTAGAAGAACTTTGTTAGATATTAAAGTTGCAATTGCCCTATTTGGCTTGTATGCAAAATGTGGGCTCATAGATAGGGCTCGGGATTTGTTTTCGAAAAAAAAGCCTCAAAGAGATATCGTCTCATGCGACACAATAATTACATGATACACACTAATAGATTTTTTGAAAATGACTTTAGAGACTTGCAAGAAAATGTATTTGGCAGGTATAAAACCAAAATCCACAACTCCTTTTTTTATCAAATTTTTAAAACAGAACTAAAGCCACAGAGCTGCTGCTCTATTTTCCAGCATAATTGGAAATACTCAAATCAAAATGTGGAATAAACTTGGAGACATGCAACTTCTTTTTGTATTCAATAAGCTAGAAATGAACAATATAGGAAGATTAATCATAAACTACTTGAAAGCTAATTGCAAGCTACGAATCACAATCTATTGGGAGCAATCAACTGCTTAACCAAAACAGATAGCTTCAGGAGCTACTAGGAGCTCACTGGTAAGAGTTACACAGAGCTCTTCAGGAGAAAACTTTGGTCACACACAAAACAAATAATTGATGTTGTTCAGGGGCTTTCAAAAGCTCACACAAAACATTTTTTGTCTACAGACTGCTACTGCACAAAAAATTCTTCTTCCAACTGAGTCTTCTCCATTGACTCTTTTCTACTGATAGAATAATCAACCTTCATTCTTTTTGTCTTTTAACTCATCCCCTCTCAATTTTGAAATTACCTACCAACATTAAATTGGAATTCAAAAATTCCTAACTTCATTTACTTCTTCTGCAATCTTCAAGTGTATGTCAGGAGCAAGTGGGGGAGGATATCCCCAAAACAATCTTTCAGTTGCAAAGCATCAAATGCCCCTAATAAGTAGGTGGGCATGAAGAGGCTTAGGAGCATTCAATTTTCCAACACTCCCCCTTGATCCTAATCCAAAAAACAAGATCAATCATGATCCAAAACAACAATTCCCAATTTGGTTCTTAGGTGCTCAAAACTGTCTCTACTTAAGGGCTTGGTGAAAATGTCTGCTAGCTGCTACTCAAACCTAAAAAATGCCATTTTAATTTCACCATTCTCAACCAATTCTTTGATAAAATGATACCTTATTTCAATGTGCTTACTTCTTCCATGAAACACAAGATTTTTCATCACTTGGCTATCGATGAAACATTGTCACAATAAATTATTGTTCCATCCTCTTGTTCTTCCATCAAATCTGCTAAGATTCTTCTCAGCCAAATAGATTGACATGCTGCTATATTTGCTGCTATATACTCAGACTCAACTATAGATAGGGAAACGATGGGTTGTTTCTTGGAAGGCCATGAGATGACTCCTAAACCCAAGTGAAACACATACGCTGATGTGCTTTTCCTATCATCCAAACTTCCCGCCCAATCACGGTCTGTGTATCCACCCAGCCCAAACTCATTTGTTGCTATGTACAAAATGCCATATCCTTTGGTTCCTTTCACATACCTCAGGATTATTTTACCCACTTGCCAATGGTTGTCTCGTGGAGTCTCCATAAACATGGATATAAGACTCACACTGTGCATAATATTAGGCCTAGTTGTTGTTAAATACATTAAGCTTCCAACCAAACTCTTATACATGGTCAGATCCACATTGTTGCTGCAATATTCCTTGCTCAACTTCAGACCTATCATGGCTATTAGTGTTAGGGAAGGCTTTCTCTCAAGCATTCTAAATCTCTTCAAGATCTCATTTGCATATTTTACTTGAGAGATAAATATGCCATCATGCATTTGTTTTACTTCTATGCCTAGAAAATATCTCAAGAGACCTAAATTTTTCATTTCAAATTATCTTTTCATGGCCTCTTTAAAATAAACAATGAGGAAATCATCATCCCTAGTAAAAACTAAGTCATCAACATACAAGACAATATTCAAAACCTTACCATTTTCTTCCTTGATGTAAAGAGTGGGCTCACCATCGCTTTTCCTAAAGTCGTTATGAGTCAATCATGTTGTACTATGCTTGTGGAGCTTGATTTAGCCCATAAAGAGCTTTCTTTAGCCTATACACCTTGTGTTCTTGACCCAAAACTTCATATCTGAATGGCTACTCCACATAAACCTCTTCTTTCAGCACTCCATTTAAGAAGGAAGACTTCACATCCATTTGTAACATCTTCCACATGTGCTGGGCTACGATTGCTATGACTATCTGCATGGTTTCCATCCTTGCAACAGGGGCAAATGTCTCATTGTAATCTCTCCCAAACTGTTGTTTGTACCCCTTGACAACTAATCTTGCTTTATACTGATCTATCCTCCTTCGGTATTGCACTTGGTATTGTAGACCCATTTCACCCCAATAACTTGCTTGTTGGGAGGAAAATTAGTTAACTCCCATGTTTTTTCCTCTCTATTGCATCTATCTCCTCATCCATGGCCTCACACCATTTCTCTTCTTTCACAGCTTCTTCAAAATAAATTAGATCACCATGAGAAAATAATGAAAAATTCACACTCTCATGAAATTCTTCATCATACCTTTCATTCTAGTAGATCTCCCTTAGACTCTTGGTCTTCTTTGGCATTAGGGAGGCGAGAGGTGGTTCTAAACTTTCACTATTGTTGCTACTATGCTAAATAGGAAGGTTCAGGAGCTGTCGGGAGCTCTCAAGAGCTCTACTAGCGATTTTAGGGGCTCTCAGGAGCTCTTCAGGAGCCAATCTTCTAGAGCTTTCAGGATTCAATCTTCTACCTATCTCTAACTGCTTGCCTTTCTATCTGCTTAGTTCAAGAGCTTTCAGGATCTCTTTAGGAGCTCTTTAGAAAACTTCAGGAGCTCATTCGGAGCTCATTGTAGTCGAATCTCGGGTTGTTTGTGATAGTCTTCCTCACTGTCTACCAACTTCAGGAGCTCTCAGTGTCTTTTCAGGAGCTCGACTGGTACCTTCAAGAGCCAATACTCTGACTAACTATGATATTCTACCTAACTATCTTGTTGACTGTCTTCTAGCTTCAGGAGTTGTCAGGAGCCATTAGGAACTTTTAGGAGCTCTCAGGAGCTCTTGAGGATCTCGTTCAACACTTTCAGGAGCCTCTAGTGACTCATCTTATTGAACTTCATGTTAAGTTTTTGCTTCTTTAGGAGTTTCAGGAGCAACTCTAAGATGTCAGAATCTACCACTCCATCCAATGACTTGTCTTCTAGGAACTCCAAGTCCCTACTAATGACTATCTTTTTGGTGACTAGATTGTATAGCCGATAGGCTTTGGACTCTTCACTATAGCCCATGAAAATGCATTTTTCACCCTTGTCATCCAATTTATGCCTCTTTTCCTTAGGTACGTGTGCATATGCTACACAAAAGAACAATCTCAAGTGCTCAATCGTCCACTTGTGTCTTGTCCATGCCTCTTGAGGTATCTTGTTACGAACCACCTTTGTTGGACTTCTATTTATCAAATAAACAGTTGTTGCTAGAACCTCTCCCCAATATTCAGTCAGGAGTCCTTTTTCTTTCATCATGCTCCTTGCCATCTCAACGATGGTCTGATTCTTTCTTTCAGCCACTCCATTTTGCTGCGGAGTATAACTGGTTGTTAGCTCCTTCTTGATTCCATTTTCCTTGCAAAAAATCACAAATAAATTACATGTATACTGTCCACGATCTGACCTTAGAACCTTAAGCACATGTCCACTCTCCTTTTCAGCCTAGGCCTTAAACAACAAAAGCTTATCAAATGCTTTAGACTTATGTTGCAAAAAATAAACTCATGTCTTATGGCTGTAATCATTAAGGAAGGTCATAAAAAATTTGCTTTTACCAACATAAATGATTTTCATAGGGCCTACCAAATCTATATGCACCAGTTCCAATGGTGCTCTCGCCCTTGTAGAGTTTCCTGATTGAAAGGCTACCTATGTTGCTTTACCAAAATGCAAGCCTCACATCTAACATTAGGCTCTACTATCCTTGAAAACCATCAATCATTTTATTCTTGGACAAAATACTCAAACCAGCATAGCCTAAATTTCCATACCTGAGATGCCATAGCTTGGAGGGATCTTGAATGGTGCTCTTGAGCGCTACATGATGTACTGTTGTACATTAACCATTCTTAAGAGGTGCAACAACAGATTGAGATGAGAAGCACATCTCAATCTTCAATGGAAACATCTGGTTCTTTGTCATTTGGACTGCTACAAAAACCTTCGTCCTCTCATTCTTGTCATAAATGACACATTGACCTTTCTCCATCAGCACTTTGTATCCATTTTGGATCAGCTAACCAACACTCATGTGGTTATGCTTTAACCTAGGAGCAAGAAATATATTATGTATCTCCTTCTCACCTTTCTTGTTGTGGATCATAATCAATCGTCTGCTAACAACTGGAACTACTCCATTGTTCCCCATTCTTATTTCAGACTTAACATTTTTTTCAATGAAAAAAAAGAGACTATCATTACCACTCATATGGTTGCTGCAACTACTATCCAAATACTAGACTTTGGGGCTGCCTTCTTCACCAATGTTGCACATGATGAAGGCTATGGATTGGTTTCCTTCCGCCACATTTGCATTTTTTTTACTGATCTCTTTGCTTGGTCCAATATTCACTCGCATAATGCCCAAAATTTTGACAGTAGTAGTATTCAACATTGCTCTTGTCATTCTTCAGATTTGAACTGCTATTCTTCTTGCCTCTTTGGGAGTTGGTTGAAGATTTACTTGCTCTCTCATGGTTGTTTGCTCGCGCTGAGCTTTCGTCTCCAACATTACCACATCCAGATCTCCCTCTACCACATCTAGATTTTTTTCTACCTCTCCCCCTTCCTCTTGCATTTCACTGAGCTTTAAAAGCTTTCTCTTAGGAGGAACTTGTAGACCTATTTAGGTGCTTCTCATGGATTTGCAGAGAACCCATCAGTTCATCAACAGACAATGTTGTGAGATCCTTTGCCTCTTCAATGGCAAGAACCACTGCATCAAACTTTGTGGGTAAGCTCCTGAGGACTTTCTCCACAATCCTTTGATCATCAATGATCTCAGCATTCACTCTCAACTAGTTTATCAAACCTGAGAGTCTTGTGTGGAAAAAAAAAGTGGACTCACTGTCCTTCATTTCAAGAGTCTCAAACTCTCTTCGAAGTATCTGGAGCTTCACCAATCTAACCTTGTCAGTTCCTTTGTAACAGGTTTGGAGGATTTCCCAAGCTTCCTTTGCATAGTTAGCTGCTACTATTTTGGGAAAAATAGCCTCTGTCAAGGCTACTTCTATCAAACTCAATGCCTTAAAGCGTCTTTCCTCCTCAACTCCATCAACTAGTTCTTCTAGTTTTTTTTTAGAACAATATGTGTTGTTGGGTCAGTTACATCATTGAATCCATTGACCACAAACTCCCACGAATCATTGGCGACCATAATGGTCTTCATCTTCTTCGCCCAAAAATCATAGTTTTTTCCATTAAAGGAAAGTGGTTGTTGCCAGCTCCTTCCTTCATCTCCAACCATGTCTCCTACACAAGAACTTAATACCCAAAATAAAATTCCCTAACTCACAAGGAAATGGGGTCTAGAGCTCTTATACCATGTCTAATTTTTAAAACAAAACTAAAGCCACAGAGCTGCTACTATGTTTTCTAGCATAACTGGAAATACTCAAATCAAAATGTGAAATAAACTTGGAGACATGTAACTTATTTTTGTATTCAATAAGCTAGAAATGAACAATACAAGAAAGATTAATCATAAAATACTTAAAAGCTAATTCTAAGCTACGAATCACAATTTGCTGGGAGCAATCAACTGCTCAACCAAAATAGACAACTTCAAGAGCTACTAGGAGCTCACTGGCAAGAGCTACACAAAGCTCTTTAGGAGAAAACTCTGCTCACACAAAAAAAAAATAGCTGCTGGAGTTCAAGAGCTTTCAGAAGCACACACAAAACATTTTCTGTCTACAAACTACTATTGCACAAATAAAATCTTCTTCCAATTGAGTCTTCTCCACTAACTCTTCTCTACTGAAAGAATAATTTTCCTTCATTCTTTTTGTCTTTAAACGCATTCCATCTCAATTTTGAAATTACCTACCAACATTAAATTAGAATTCAAAATTTCCTAACTTCATTTACTTCTTCTGTAGTCTTCAAGTACACGTTAGGAGCAAGTGGGGAAGGAAATCCCCAAAACAATCTTTCAGCTACAGGCATCAAATGCCCCTGACAAGTAGGTGGATGGGAAGAGGCTCAGGAGCATTTAGTTTTCCAACATTTTTTCCATCATCTACCTGCCTACGCAAAGATGGGAGCCTTGGAATCATGTACGAAAAATGCAGAAGCACAGACAAGGCACACAAACTATCTCACATGAAAATGTGAAATCATAGACAAGGCATGTGAATTGCAACAAAATGTGAAAGCATAGACCAGGCGTGTGAATTGCAAAAAAATGTCAAAGTATAGACCAGGCATGTGAATTGTTTAGTAGCAAAAAAGTGGAAGCATAGATAAGGCATGTGAACTATTTGACAGTAATTTTCATTGTAATAAACATACTCTAAAGCCATCATGGAAACCCAAATTTCAGACTGCAACTCGCTAAATTGGAGAAGTGAAAGGTCAATACTAGAGAGGAAGAGTTTGTAAGAGCATCTACAAGTTCCAACTAGAGTTTCCCAAAAGCATTCCCAAATTGAAAGAATAATGCAATACATAGCTGCTGGACAAAAGAATATGCATAAAATAAAATAAAGAATAACAATTTTACTATAATTTTCTATATCAAATTTTATCACAAACTTGATTGACAACTCCACGGAAATGGTAGCAAGAAATACACAAAATGGATATATTTATACAATAAATGAGAAACTTATAGGAAAATGCATTTGACATGTCTCACGCATTGTTTGGCAGACGCCTGAAAGAGATGTATCTTTCGGAAATCCTTCTTGATAAATTCCCCCACTCCCCCAAAAAATAATAATAATGTCTTCTCTCCTTTTTTCCTGAAAGAAACTTTTGGAACTTTCAAGAAAATGCAATTGGCAGGTGTAAGGCTAGGCTACCCTCCCTTTGCAAGCAACTACCTTTCCTGGTAGACATGCATGAAAAATGTGGAAGGAAAGACAAGACACTTAGAATGGTTAAAAATAATCCTCCACCCCCCATATGTGATCTCTTGGAATGATATATAATTTTCGGGGTTGAAAGAATCAGTGATATGAATGTTCAGCTTCTTCCAGAGAAAATGTACATATATAAACATAAACAACATATCTACCATTACTACATAGTTATCTTATTTGAAATATGAGATATGTAAATCAGTGTTATTAAGACTCCCATTACTTAACCAAAGGTCAAACTTATGACATGGTTACTAACATCGTATTTTAGGGGTATAAATTTCAAACTCACTTTCATCTACCATTCAACGTTTAACAAAAATGAAAGTTATAGTGAGTAAAAATTGTGAATAGATTTAGTTTTCATGATAAGATGGATGCATAGTGCTCTTGGCACTATTCTCAATAACACCAAACTAAAAAATATATTTAAACCCCTTTTTTGTTTTTTTTTGCAGCCTTCGGGGGTGAAATAATTGTATCAATTCATTATCACATCTATATTAGAAAAGTTTGATATTTATGTTATTAGGAAAATTTTATATTAAGTTAAGATCAATTTATTTTAGTACATTATTCCATATCTCCCAACAGTTATGACCATTTATTAATTTAGTTCTAGATGATAAATTTATAGCATATGATTTAATTGATGAAATTTCAATAATATAAGTAAAATATTTAGAATATAATTTCTCTTAAGATATGTTATTTAACTCAGAGTGAATTGTGTTAACATTAAATTTATTCTAATACATTCATAATTAATTCTATCTATGTCTTTCTAAGAGTAATAGAATTCATCATCCTTAAAATGATAATAAAGGTTAAGCATTAGTCATATAGATTGCAATACTTGATTTATTTGGGACAACTTATACAACTATGAAAATATAATGTGGAAAAGTAAATATTATTGACGTAACAATAATAAATAGATTCAAGGACTATCACTAGTATCACCAAGTCTTTTCCACATGAATTTAACACACTAATATCATTTCTATTACATGTGAATAGTTCAAACAAGATTCATTTCCATTCTATTATGAATTTACATCACATTATTTTTAGTCATCTTACAACTTTATTTCAACATAATTATTAATAAAATAAACATATAAATACTGTAAAATAGTATGTAATAGGAAAATATAAAAATACCCAAACTAAATAATATACAATAATATCAAAATTATCCACATTCTAAAACTCACAAAATTAATTTATTGGTTTAACAAAATTTAAATGGAAGGGCATGCAACCTATTTGTGGCCATACTAATATATTAATTTTCAAATTAATAATTATGAAACTATGAACTCATAATTAATTTATCATCACCCTAAACATAGAATAAGGTTAACAAGAACACTTTCATGGATAATAAAGGTATGTTACATCGTGCATTAGAAGATTAGCGTTCCATGTCTAAAACCATTTAATAGTATTAATCACTTAAGAAAGCAAAGTGCAACTATAGTTGAGTCATTCAGTAAAACCTTTGGAATGCACAAACGAAGTTAATTTAATTTTAGAAACTTAAACTCTTATTACAAATAAGCCTATCATTAAATTCTTTTACTACCTCTTGTTATAAACAACAATACTCATAATTTCAAAGCTAATTGGGGGTGTTATTAAACACAAAATTAATGCTTTCATAACTCAAGAATATGTCTACAACTACATCAAATATTTTATCCTCAAATTCCACTAAAAGACCTTTAATATATATGGATATATAAACAATGTTGGAATGGTCAATAATTGGTGGAGCCTCAAAAACTTTTGTTGGGTATAGAGGAAGTTAATGTGGAGCTTTAGGAAAAAATTTCCACCATGCATAGTAATTAGGATAAAACTTTGAATTTCCTCAAGGATATTCTAGACTACACCAAGTAGACCATCAAAAAAATTGTGGCCACTATCTAGGATTTTCATTAAGAACTTTGGAACAGTCATGGTAAAAGGGCTAGTGAGGATAGTCAAGTTGTTGGTCACTCCAAGAAAAAAAGGTAAGAAAGGAGGAAACTTTGCTTCACCTAGTGCTGAGTAGATCTAGCCCACCCATAATAGGCATTTTTTCTTTGAGGAGAAACTTCATTTCTTGGTTAAAGAGTAGTGGGCCATTAGTGGCATTTAGCTACCAAGAGAGCAATTGCTAGTTCAATCAATTGTTGGTTTTGTCTTGTGTTCTATTTAGTTTTTTATTATTGGTTTATTTGTAGCTACCCCTTTCTTTGTTTCTTGGTGTCTCACTTCTCGTAATGCCCATTTTTAGGCTTTTTTGGTCATTTTGTAACTAGGTACAGGTCCTTCTTGACTTCAATCTAATCAAAACATTAATAAAAAAATGATCTCCAAGACCCCCTTAGAAAAGCCTTCACCTATAATATGAAAATTATAAAAACTCAAAATTACAAACTTTCAATGTAATAATTCACATTAGGCTCACTACAATGCATTGCAATCAAATGACATAACTAAATATAACATCAAACAAATATTACTCAAACCAAACACATAAAAAACTGTAGTGTAGAAAAAAGTGCACCTTGCTTGATTGAGGAATAATTAATGATAAATTGGACCTAATGCGACCTTGATCTAGTGTTGTGAGGTGTTTTACACATTCACAATAGGTCTTGGGCCCCTTTTAAGCTAAATTAAGCTAACTCTACCTTAATTTGATGTTGTAAAATGAAATTATTTGCATATTCACATTAAATTTGGGAGGCTTGTAAATCAAATGGGCCTAATCTAGTGTTGTAATGTGTTTTACACATTCACATGGGATTTATAACCCTTCTAAACTAAATAAACTCAATTTTTCCTTAATTTAGTGTTGTAAAGTGTATTTATTTACACATTCACATTGGATTTTTGGACCTATTGCATTTATGACCTTTATATCATCACTAATAGGCCCGACCTCATATTATACATCCCAAGGAATAATTTAATCAAAAACCTGACAATATAAATAAATAAACTTAATTTATGGAGTCCCCAATATTTTAGTTGGAAAAATAGCCCCTATCAATGGGACTCATTCAACCAAGATGGCGAATGAGTCCCATTTGACCTATTTTCAAGGTTTGAGTGAGAAAAACTAGGTTTTAAGTTCAAATTTCTTCAATGGTAGCCCTAGGATGAAATTAACAATCATGCAAGTGGATTTCCTATATAAACAAGCTTCAAAATCACTATTTCATCATAGTTTCAAGTCATCAAGTCAAGAAAGCAAAAGTTAAGCACTCAAGTCTTCACAAGGTCATCAAGATAGCATTCAAGATCAATTCTAATGCATTCAAGGGTAGAATTCTTTATCAATTGTTGTAACATTTCAAGATCTATCATCATGGAAAGGTTCTAATTGCATTTCTTCATGTTCATGCTTCATTATCTTATTTCATAATTTGGTTTAATTACCTACAAGGGGTTTGACTAAGGAAAATCCCCATTCCCTAGCAATCAACATTTTCTCTCTTTCTTTGTGTGATTGTAGACTTATGTGAGATTTGAAGGCTTAGAGATAAATGAATAATAGGTTAGAAGGTTTTGAGTCATCTCCCTATTTTCTAGGTCAAAATCTTCACTAAAATGTCATCTACAACCCGGAAGATAGAGTTTCAGATCTAGGAACCTAGAGGAATAGAAAGGACAGATTGAGAGGTGTAGATCAAAACTTTGAATTTTTAGAAAATCCAAACTAGACTCATTGGCCACAAGTGGTGAATGAGTCCCACTGTAGGTGTTTTTCAAAGATCTTTACAGATTTGGATACCCATTTGGCTGAAAATTTCTCTAGTATAACTTTCCAGATCTGAGATTGATTTTCCCATAATGGTGAATGAGTCCCACCATGCCCAAAAAGTAGTAATTTCAAGATTTATAGCTCATTTAGAGTTATTTTTCATATCACATTGCGTTTTCCAACATTTCATTTCCAAGTTTAAACTTGGTGGTGAACCCATCTTCCAATCTAAAATCATACCCTAGGATACCCTATTATCATATCCCTATCTCCATTCTTTATTGGATTGAGATCTCTAAGGCATCCTTGAGTGTAGCAATTATGAAATAGGATCCCTATCCTTGTGATTATGCCTCAAAGGTGGGGTGCATCCATTTCCATTGATTACATTTTGGTGAACCTTCATTTCAAATACCTTATTTTCTAATTTGGAGTTCATCATCATCCTAGATTTATCTTGCATTAACCTTGCATTAGGATTTGCATTGGTTAATTTTCATTCTAGGGTTTCAATTTTTTGCATTAGTAAAAGCTCATTTAACTTGCATTTTTGCAATTAATTTCATTGAAAATTATTGAAAAACTGCATTTGCGTCTTAGAATTACATCATACAGCATAAAAAACACAAAAAAGAACTAAAAAAATTAGAAAATTTTGAAAAAAAATCCCTACTGGGACTCATTTTCCACCTTGAGCAAATAAGTCCCTTTGTATATATTCTGAATTGCATTTTATAGAGTTAAGTTATATGTTTTCAAGCTTCTGGTTACTATTGTTTTTTTTTTCAATTTGATTACTTTATGTTTCATTCAAATCATTAGAAGTAGCATAATTTACATTCATGGTAATTATGGATAGCATTATATTTTTGCTATTTTCATTTTCAACATTAGTTCCTAATTCACTTAGATCAGATTGCATTCAGCGATCATTAGAAAATGAAAACTAAAAACTAAAAAATATTGAAAGAAACAATTCAAAAAATGCTTAAATTTAGTAAAAGCATAACATCCAAGCCCTTTAGTAGTGATGACTTAGACATGTTAGATGAAGCCCTTAAGAACTTCCTCTCACTAGGATCATCCACTAAGGCTTGTTATGAAGAACCCAAACCAAGCAAAGTTAACTTAACCCTCAACCCTTTAGTAGTGATAACTTTGCAATGTTAGATGAAGACCTTGATGAGTCCATCTCTCCTAGATTATCCACTCAAGGTTTGATACAAGAGGATGCAAGAATTGACAATCATGACAATCATAATTGTTCTTCTCCTGATACCTCTCCTATTAGTGATGAAGGTATCTTGGTGATAGGGGACACAATCATGGACACTCATGGAAGTCTTGTTTGTCCTCCCCCTTGGAAAGATATTATGAAACACAAAGCTGAGATCATAGCCACTACTTTAATTACTCTCCATTCATATCCCAACACCTCTCCTACTTTGGAAGACATTATAGGACATGAGGATGTAAATGTCGATAATCATGACAATCAAACCTTTCCTTCTCCTAATATCTTCTCTAGACAGGAAGAAGATAGTTTAGTATTAGAAGATATCCTTATTGAGACTCATGAGAATATTCTTCCTCCCTTTCCTAATGCCCCTACCATTTGGGAAGACCTATTTGAAAAAAAAATTCAATGCCTCCCTTATGTGATGAAGCTACTTCACAAAATCTAATCTTACAATGTGATGAACCTGTTGTTTTTCATTTTCCTAAAAGCTATCCTACTAGGGTAGATATTATGGCACAAGAGAATGAGACCTTGGAGAAAAAGAATTAAATCGTCAAAGAAGATATTGTGGTGTTACAAGATCCCATTGATGAGAATTGCGAGGAAAGCATTATTGAACAAGGAAATACCATCATTGAAAAACAAGAAAATGTATCCATGGATCATTCCCTTACTTGCGATGAAGTCATTTTTGAAGAACCAACTTTTGAATGTCAAGAATATTTAGTTTGTAGTTTTCCTAATAACTCTCCTACTAAGGAAGGAATCATGGTGCAAGAAAATAACAGAATTATCAAACTCCTTTCAAGCAATAGTAGTGTGTCTCCCTTTGTTTATGGTAAGAAGATGATATTGGATTTCCCTTTCATAGAGATACATCAAACCAAGATCGCTGAGGTTATGAATGTACAAGTTTACATTAGATCCCCATTGACTATTGGACCTCCTACATACCTCATGTGACATCCTAAGCATCCTTTAATTCTTCATCCATCCTCACAACAACCGTGAGTTCAAAAGAAACTTGTGCTCATCTTAGAACCACCTAAAAGGAAACACAATAATGATATCGTTTCACACCTACCAAGTTACAATGACATTGCTCACACATATAACAAAGTGTATACAATAAAATCCAACCTAGAACCGAAAGGACTTATGAAGCTACTTGGGAAAATATGTGATGCTATAGAACAAGGCATCCATGTCCCTATAACGACTAATGGTCTTGGTTATTGTTCCTCAAAACAAAAACCTTCATTTAATGTCAAAACTGTCACAAAAAATTCTTCCATGAAAAGTTTAACCTTGGTATATCCTAAATTGATAGATATCTCATGAAATATGTGTCAAGGAAAAACTTCATTTACTCATCAAAATAAATAACATTAGTTGTTGCTCATTTCCATGTAATAGTTGTAGGATTATAGCCTGATCCCTATCGCATGTTTTCCATTCATCACAAGGTGCAGCATATCATCATCCATTTTAGGCTCACCCTTGTCCTATACTCAGTGGGGGCAAGGGGGTTAGTTATCCTTCTCCTTGTATGTCACTTTTCATTGTCCCTTTTGGCTCGTCATTAACCTTTCATGCATATCTAAGAGAAATCTTGGGATGTGGATGGCATACCTTCAGTTCGCTCACATGTGACATACTTATCCATGATGTAGCTTCATTTGGAAACATATGACTTGGCATAGGGCTTTCTGAGTTGGCTATCATGTCTTCTTTCATTTATCATTGGCTACTTTAAAGCAATTTCTCACAATGATAGTGTAGCAACCACTTTAAAGTGGGGGCATCTATAGATCACATATTTTGGCAAAATTTTCATGGTGTGATTTTTTTTTTCTTGTGATGTGTCCTCTTCTTGGTGGTGTCATTGGGTTTGATTCCATCCAAGAGTGTACGATCTACTAACATGGAATTATACGAATGAGGCATCCGATGAGAAACGATCTAACACTTTTGACTTATCCTCTCTTGGATATATTAGGCACAATGCTCCCTACGAAGAAGACCTTACATGAACGAAGAAAAATACCCTTTAATAAAAAATTTACATGAAATTTACAAAAGTATTTTCATTGTGGTGCCTTATCAAATTTATCAAGAGGATAACTTTGGTATGGTTAGTATGATGGGAAGCTGACACACGAGCATGAATTTCTCATTATACAGTGGGACCGACACACTCGCATGACTTTCTCACTAAACCACTTCTTTGAGACAACTCACCCTACAAATGATTTGATGTTTTGTGGCCTCAGAGTGAGCATATCTTTGATCCATATCATTTTCACTATTCATTCTTATTTCTTTTAGTTCTTGACATTGCATGATTGTGTATCTTATTTTGTTACATATTATACACCTTGTGTGTGTCCTTTTGTGCTTATGTTGGTTTAACTTAGGATCTTAGATCATAGGTCTTGACCGCCTTCTTGATCTTTGTCATCCTTTGTCATCCACATTGGTATGATTGGACCCCTCTTGAATGTCTACTTTAGTGTGAGTTTGAAGCAAGTTCATCCTCTCACTAAAGTGGGGCTAAATGTAGTGTAGAAAAAAGTGCACCTTACTTGATTCCAGAATAATTAATGATGAATTTTACCTAATTCCACCTTGATCTAGTGTTGTGAGGTGTTTTACACATCCACATTAGGTCCTGGGTCCTTTATAAACTAAATGAGCCAAACTTTGCCTTAATTTAATGTTGTAAAATCTATTTATTTACATCTTCACATTAAATTTGGGAGGCTTGTAAATCAAGTGGACCTAATCTAGTGTTGTAATGTGTTCTACACATTCACATGGGATCCAGGACCCTTGTAAGATAAATAGACTCACTTTTTCCTTAATTTAGTGATGTAAAGTGTATTTATTTACAGTCAAATTAAATTTTGGGACCTATTGCATTTATGACCTTTATATCATCACTAATAGGCCCCTATGACTTGATATTATGCATCCCAAGGCACAATTTAATCAAAACCTAGCAATATAAATAAATGAACTTAATTTATGCACTCCTTGACATTCTAGGTAGAAAAATAGCCCTTGTGGGACCCATTTATTCAGGATGGCGAATAGTCCCATTTGAACTATTTTTGAGGTTTGAGTGGGAAAAACTAGGTTTTAAGTTCAAATTTCTTCAATGTTAGCCTTGGGGATCCAATTAACGATCATGTGAGTGGATTGACTATATAAAAAAGCTTCAAAATCATTATTTCATCATAGGTTCAAGTCATCAAGTCAAGCAAGCAAAATTTAAGCACTTTAAGTCTTCACAAGGTCATTAAGATAGCATTCAAGATCAATACTAAGGCATTCAAAGGTAGAATTCTTCATCAATTGTTGCAGCATTTCAAGATCTATCATCAGGTAAGGTTTAAATTATGTTACTTCATGTTCATGCTTCATTATCGTATTTCATCATTCAGTTTAATTACCTACAAGGGGTTTGACTAAGGCAAACCCCCATTCCCTAAAATCAACATTTTCATTCTCTTTCTTTGTGTGATTACAGATATAGGTGCTTTGAAGGCTTGGAGATGATTGAAGAATAGGTTACAAGGTTCTTAGAGACATCTCCCTATTTGTTAGGTCAAAATCTTCACGTAAAGGCCATCTACAAGCCCGAAGACAGAGTTTTGAATTTGGGAACCTAGAGGAATAGAAAGAGTAGACTGTGAGGTGCAGATTAGAACTTTGAATTTTGAGAAAAGCCAAATTGGACTCATTTGCCACAAGTGGCGAATGAGTCCCACTTTAGGTATTTTTTAGAGATCTTTACATATTTGGATACCCATTTGATCAAAACTTGCTCTGGTACAGTTTTCCATAACTGAGACTGATTCACCCATAATGGCGAATGAGTCCCACCAGGCCTAAAATGTAGCAATTTCAAGATTTCAAAGCTCCATTCCATCTCTCTCCAATTTCTAGGTGCACACTTTCAGTTTTATAGTTTTCTATTTTGTTTCATTTACTTTTCTAGCTCATTTAGAATTACTTTGCATATCACATTGTTTTTTTTAACATTTTCTTTTCCAAGTTTAAACTTGGTGGTGATCCCCTCTTCTAATCTAAAATCATACCCTAGGATACCCTATTGTTAGATCTCTCTCTCCATTCTTTATTGGATTGAGATATCTAAGGTGTCATTGAGTGTAGCAAGTGTGAAATAGGATCCCTATACTTGTGTTTATACCTCAAAGGTGGGGAGCTTCCATTTCCATTGATTACAAAACCTTACAATGATTATATGTGATGTGATGATAGATGGAATTTGGTTGCTCATTAAATTAGTAGCATGATGGTAATATTAAGATGATAGATTGATAAACTTACAACATAAGGCTATAAAATGAAATATTGATAGAAAATTGGACAACATAACGATATGATAAAATTAGATGCCCAAATGGGACGAGAGGCCTTCAATTTATAGTTTTTTAAGAGAGAAATGAAGGACCGAGATGGATTAGTTAGTGGAAAACTAAGATTGAATTAGGATGAGTGTATGGATTGAAGTTGTAGTCGTGTGACAAATTTCCTATGAGGTGTAAGAGCGAGGATTGATGAATGAAGGGTTCACAATTGATGAGATCTCTCAAGCAAGGGAGATTTTGATAAATGAGAAAATGGGATTAATTGGAAAAGATGGATAGAATGATCAATGATTGTGATTGATAGAGGAAACAGGGGATAGATAAGATTTGGTGGTATTAGTTAAGAAAGGTATCTCGAGAGGAAAGTCGGGATTTGATTTCTAAAAATGCAATACTTGCTTTCTAGAAGATACACTATTTGTTTTGTTGCACAATCTCAAGAAGGTGGGGAATTTAAAATTAGGACTTATTTGAAATTAAGATTCTTGTCATAGGTGTATAAGATAGGGAATAATTAGGCTAAATCAATCAATTAATTATTCATCAATTATTTAATTTAGTTGAAATATTTTTAAAATAAGGTTGACTTAATTAAATAAATAAATAGTTTATCTAATTATAATGGGAGATAAAAGTGAAGTTAAACTTAATTAAACAAATTTATTTAATTAAGAATGAAGGATAAAGGTATTAGAGAAATTAAATAAATTGGTTAGAATAGAGCAAAATCAAGTGTGGTCAAATAAATGCATACATATATATCTACCCATAAAACTACTCAAATATAAGAAATATAAATATAAAAATTTATCATATAATAAGAAGTTAATAATAATTCATTATGATCAATATATAAATTTATTAAACTATTTTTCATAATAAACACAAAGCTAAATTAAAAAACGTGAATTTACAAATTTCTTCCATTACAGATCTATATTAATAAAGCGTTAACATTAACTATTGAAAACAATATTCTTGTTCCAATTATGCAATTATTTTCTGTTTTGACTAGTCCCGTAATGATAAATGTGGACCTTTGCCTTGATCGTCACGCCATCTCGTGACAGAAGAATCCATTACAGGTGGTAAGGAAAGTGCCACGTCACATTAAGAAGATTTTTTAAATTGAAAGCTAAAAGTAAAGGCAGGGATACCACGGGTGCATTCAGCCAAGCGTAATGAACAGCTTGATTTGATTGGCATCACATGTCGACAGCTTGAGGAATAATCTCGTAGAGTCGTGAAGAGGCATCAATAATTCATCCTCGGATAGTCCTTGTAAATATCAAGGAAAGACATTTCACCTTCGCTATTAAGAAGAATTATACGTAGATTTGTCAGATATCGGGTTAATATTTAAATGCTACACATCAAATAGAAGGGAAAAAAAATTCTCGAGTTACTCGGTACGCGAAGATTCACTCCAATCAGCTTGCGTTCATTTCGATTTTCCATTTTTCAATTTTGTCTCTAATGAGTCTCAGACTTCAGTCTAGCTGGGAATGGCTTATGCTATGATTAATATTCAATTAAATTTGTATAATAAAATATTTGAATTTTCAAGATATCCGCAACAGTCGAAAAGCAGGGTTGGGACTAAAATTTGGGAAAACCATTGCCCATGCTTAAGCAAGTCAAAGACAGCTAAAGAGAAGGTTCTCATGCAGTCAAGCGCACGAGCGTTTGACTGTGGATTGTTGCAATAAGAAACGCCATTCTCTGCATAACACTGCACTTCCTTTGCGTGCTTGGAAAACAGGGTATGCTGTTACTGTTTTGGAAATAAACAATAGAATGGAAGCTATCGATTCCACGAAGTCCATAGCCGCTCTGGCTCTCATCCTCCTATCTGGTGTATATTTTGGTTCCGCGCAACCAGGTGCTTCTCTAATTTCTCAGTAATTCTTTATCCATATCTTGTAGCAATTCCACGCGTAATTTTATTTCCCTCTTTTAACGTAGGATTTCTGAGCATTGCTTGCGGTGGAAAAGAAGTTCACACAGATAAAGAAACCGGTATAACATGGATTCCTGATGACAATTACATCCAAGGCGGTCACAGGGAAGACTTAAATAATTCTGATCTACAATTTTCCCTGCAAAGTGTCCGAGTGTTCCCCAAGCCTCTCCGCAAGTCTTGCTATCACTTGCCCATCACCCCTAACGTGCCTTTCTTATTAAGATTATATTTCGTGGGAGTCAATTCCAGTGACCCAATTCCATTTAAGTTTTCTATCGAGACACAGGACATGTTAAGCATAAGAAATATAACAAATCGAAAGACAGGTCCACAACCGAGTGAGAAGATCTTGATGACCGGTGGAAAAGTGCTGTATATATGCTTGATCCGAACCTCAGATCATTTCGATCCACTTATTTCTTCTATTGAGCTCAGACCTCTTCTACAGGGGATGTATAATCAGGTTAACCCTCGATTAATGTTGCATTTTAAAGCGAGATATAGGTTCGGCTCATCTAACCCTGTAAGGTAAATCTTCACACCACAAGTCTTCTTTTCTTATCCGAACATTTAAGAACATTCACCTTTTTTAATTGATTTTAAAAACATTAATTATTTAGGTACCCTGATGACCGATTCGACCGGCTTTGGCTTCGTAAGGCAATTCCAGAAGCAGAGAATGTTACCTCGGCGGAGGAAATTTCAACAAAGCATACTAATGATTTTCCACCACCTGTTGTCATGCAAACAGCGGTGGCCACATCCAAGGACAGGATAGATGTTACTTTGATTAAAAAACCCTTTGACAAAGCACTGCTGTTATTGTATTTTGCAGAGACCAGGACTTCCTCTGAGTCTAGTATTTTCCGCATTCTCATAAACAACGGATACGCATCTGATTACTTTAAGCTCCTCAGAAATCGCTCTGCAATAGAAATTTCCATCTTACCTAGCCAACCAATAATCGGCTTCTCATTGGTCAAGAGCTCTAGTTCTACCAGCGGTCCTATAATCAATGCTTTCGAGCTTTACCAAACAGTTGATACAGCAAATCCAACTTCTTTCCAAGATGGTGATAACGCAACTCCTTCCTTTTTTTAATATGTTTGCTAAAATATCGATATTATAATTCCAGCTTTTATAAAATCGTCTGATTGATTAACCTGCAGTTCAAGCTCTTGCTAAAGTAAAAACGAGCTTTAACCTAAGTAATTGGGTTTCCGATCCATGCTTTGTTATTCCGTGGGATGGAATCAAGTGTAATAGCAGTACTTCAATGGTTAGGGTTCTAGAAATGTAAGTTTACGTCATACAATCATTATTCTTCAGCATTCCTCTTTTAAGTTTTTTAACGAATATTCGAAGAAAGTTAAACGAGGCCGCGCTTCACAAATTGCTTTTATCTCCTGGTTCTCAGCAACTTAACGGGAAAGAATCTGACAGGGTCAATACCGAGAAGTCTTGCCAATATGACTGCCCTGATTAACATGTAAGACTGAAATTCTATTTTTACTTTCGACCAGTATTCAGCCATGAGATTTATTGTGAATAGAAACATTAAAATTTTGTGGGAACAAAGTATCTGTAATAACCTCTCGAATGAAGATATAAAGATAGTTCTATATTAAACACTTTCTAGCCCAATGCTAACAATAAAATTTACACTATACAGTATTAGGTATCGATTTACAACAAGATCAAAAGTGGCAATTGTTCACAAATTCGGTTTTGTGCGTTTCGAAATTCAAATTTAGTTGCCTCTGTTAACCACCCGCGTCTCAATACTGACTATTGTGGCCTGGATATTATCGAATGACCATAACTTGACTTACGTTCTTTTTATTTGAATATGTGAACAGATCGCTTTCCAGTAATCACCTCACAGGAAGGTTGCCAAATTTATCGCAGTTAGTCATGTTGGAGAGACTGTACGTTACTTATCCACAAACTCTTGAAAATTTTCTGTTTATGAATTTTAAAATTCAACCATTAGCAAATAGCATTTATCAACATAGAATATTGTGCAGGGATTTACAAAACAACAACTTAAGTGGAGAAGTCCCAGACTGGCTCTCTGAGCTGCGTTATCTGAAAGAGTTGTACGTCTGTCTGTGCACTAGAATTTAGAGGAAATGTAGTAGTAGGATATCACACGAGTTACATATTGATTGCCTCTTGTTCTTGTGACAGGCTTATAGGAAACAATAATTTCAGCGGTGTGATTCCTCAAAAACTTGTGGATGCCACTTCATTGAACCTCGCGTAATTTGATAATTTACTCCGTAACTTTTTTTATCAAAGAACCAAACGCAACTTTTCTTCATGGCTTTATCGCATAACATTCACCATCAATCTGCGCAATAATATTTCCGAAAGAAAAGTAATAGGTAGTTCGAATTAATTTGATGTGGTGCAGATATGATGGCAACCACTATCTTTGTATGAAAAGGGGGGAATGTCGACGGTCTTCCGATTCAAATAGACGAAAGGGGAAAACTATAGCAGGATCAATAGCAGGGGCGATTGCAATAGTAGCTATACTATTGTTCCTGGGTATTATCATCTACCGAAAGAAATTCAGGATTAAAGAGACTGCCAATTCAAGTACTAAAGGCTTCGCTTCAGGGAAAAGCGAATCACTATACGGGCGTGGTCAAGGTGTGGACCTGTTTTCGTATTTTATTTTCTAATGTAGATTCTGACGAAACTTACTTCAAAAAACATAAATTATAGTGGGGTTTTGATCTAAAGTGTCCATGAATTGCAGACTTCTCCATGGTATTGGTGCCAAATTCAACAAAGACCCGATCCTTCACTCCAGAGGAGATGATAACAGCAACAGAAAATTTTATCCACAAGATTGGGCAAGGTGGCTTTGGATCGGTTTTCCTCGGTAAATTAGAGGAAGGAAAACAAATAGCTGTAAAAGTGCTCTCGTCATTTTCGAAACAAGGAGCTGTAGAATTCCTGAATGAGGTAATATTTGCATTCTAAATACCCGTTACATTGGTTGACTCGGCTGAACTCACCAAAGAAATTCAATTGAACCAGAAATTAAAATTAAAATTATTCTTAGTATCTATAAAAGTTCATAAAAGATAATTAACAAAATAGGGTAGAAGTCTTTAAATGAAATATGTATAATAAAGAAAGATCAAGTAATTAAAGTTAATAGTAAAATCTAAAATTAGTTTAATTGTGAAACAATTATGTAAAAGGAGTGCTTCTATTAGAACTATTATTTAAAAAGAAACTACTTAACTAGATCTATTTTGTAAACAGATATCATATACATACAGTCATATATATACTTTCACTTGTTTTACAGATTGACCTTCTGTCAAGAGTGCACCACAAGAACTTGGTGTCTTTACTGGGTTACTGCAATGAATCTAGGGAGCTCATGCTTGCGTACGAATACATGTCTGGAGGATCGCTAAAGGACCATCTTTATGGAAAAGAAGGTGTAATTCATATATTTTGTTGCTATCATGATTAACCCAAATGAGGATTCGGCTCTAACAATCCCCTCTTAGGTCTCAATGCAGAGGACGACGCCAAACTAGATTGGAAAACCAGACTTAAAATAGCTTTAGATGCAGCAAACGGTAACAATCTTTTCTCAGTTTTGTTGCTTAGTAAATAGATATTTGAGTCAAAGTATCATGGCCGTCCACTTTGTTGTTTATTGTCCGAAAGAAGTTACTATAAATCAACCAAAAATGATGTGTATGTATACCGTTCATCTAATTTCATCTAGGTTTATTCTGAAGGACTTGAATACCTGCACGTGGGCTGCACCCCAAAGATAATTCACAGAGATGTAAAGACAGCCAACATTCTTCTAGATGCCAATTTAAATGGCAAATTAGCTGACTTCGGTCTTTCAAGAGTTACAATCGATGGAGAGGCATCTCATGTTACAACAACTGTTAAAGGAACAGCAGGATACTTGGATCCCGAGTAATTCAAATATTTTACGTTTTTATTCTCTTTTTCATCTTTCTCTAGCTTATTTCCATTTCTGGTAGTTGACGTTCTGTTTACTTTTCATTTCACAGGTATTTTAGTACTCAGATGCTGACTGAAAAGAGCGATGTGTATAGCTTTGGAGTCGTCTTGCTGGAAATTATATGCGGTAGACGACCCATTGATGTAAAACTGTCGGAAGAGGAAGTTAATCTAATCAGATGGGTAAGTAATGCTATCAGCCGTGTTGAATTATGCGTACCTAAGTTGAAATATCACTAAATCAAAATGACCTTGTTTATGGCTAAGCAGGTTACGCCATACGTGCAGGCCGCAGATGGCGATCCTGTGAAAATATCAAAAATAGTAGATAAGAAGTTGCAACTCAATGATGATGGTACTAAATCTGTTATTCATCTGGCTAAACTAGCTATAAGGTGTGTTGAAGCCAATCCATCGGCTAGGCCTACTGTAAGTGAAGTTATAGCTGAGATCAAAGTGGCCATAATATATGAGAATAAGAATAATATAGGTGAAGCTTATGATGATTCCGAGTTCAGTGCGAACTACAGTGATCAAATAAGTGGCCAAGCATCTATCACCGATTCCAGCGGACCAAAAGAAATAGGCTCCAGCGAGAACAGTTCAAACATCCCTCGGTAAGATAAACGTCAGATTTTAATTATTTTGCTTACAAGAGATGGTATTGCTGTTAAAATAGCTGATCTATTATTAAAGATTCATAGACGATATAATTTTATATGGTATAAAACGGAAAATTACCAGACGTGGATTAATATTTCAAATTTCCTGTTTTGAAATTCTTCTAATGCCACTAAAATGTAAATAATGCCCATAATATGATAAGAGTGTATTCTCGTAGGATTCCTAGCATGTACGAAGAATAGAAAATATGATATTTTGGTGGATGGGTGAATCTATACTTTTCTTTTGGTAACTCTTTATGCAATATTTGAAAACAATCTAATTTAAATAAAAAAGTACTAATTGATTAGAAGTGTTTAAATAAGTTGCAGTTCATGTGTCAATTTATTATCTTAGGGATGGATTCTCAAATAAATAACTGATAATGTATAGATACGAGACTTTGCTACTTATTCATGTAAATTATTTCAATATGATAGGTTGGTGAATTAAAGTCTTAATTATTTTTAATATATTATTTATGGTTGTTGGAACTTCGATTTTTTATTCATTTATAAAGAGTTTTTAAGAAAGTTTTTAGTGGAAGAAGTTTATAGATTTTGTTTTAAGTTTATGTCGATATTTTTTTAGTAGACTAGTAATTAGTTTTGGTGAATTGAAGAAAGCTATTTAGGTCTAGTGTTATTTATGTCTTCAATTGTATGCTAGTTGGAGGAAACCTCACAACTACATAATTATAGGTATGCCACTATAAGTGTGTAAGGTAATGTAGGTACACCTATACCGCTATACGTGTATATGTGGTTATAACCAAGAACATGATGATGGCCTAGGAGATGCCTATAGATACTACAATTAACTATTACCTATTAGGAGTATATCATTTCTACCTTAATGCATGGTGAGTGTTTGATTGCAATGCAAAATACAGTGTACATGGTTTAGGAGAAGCAAGTGAATAGCCTTAACTAGGTAGGAGTACCATTGACTTGTTATAGATAGTGGTCATCCATATAAAGAAGTCATGTTATATGTATGGTGTGGTATATTGACATCATAATATAGTCATGAGAGGGGTATGTAACTATTAGTATTCTATAAGGTAGTTAGATAATTATATGATTGGAATCCCCTATTTGAAGGTACCATAGCTATAGCTGTTTGCTCATGTGGATGTGCCAAGATTTTGATATTGTTATAGGTAGTTAAACTCTAAAGGCGTGAAATATTTTTTGGATGTTATATGTTATTAGTCAATTAATTGGGACTGTGTAAAAGAGACATATTGTATTGGATGTAACTTTTCTTAACAATGCAATTGTGTATGTCTAGAACTATTGAAAAAAATATCTATAATGGTTTCACACATAAATATATATCGTATTTTTATCTATGAATTGAGTATTAATAAATGTGCTTATTTTATTTTTGTTTTAATCAAGTTGTACAAAATTAATTATGTTTACAAAGCAATCGTAAGGTGTTTTAATATTCTAGCATTTTAGTCATTTTTATTAGATATTCAAATAAAAAAAAATGGGGGTGAGTTCACCAAAATGGGATTGATGAACAACTTAGGGACTTATTTTCCTTCCATTTCATTAGGAAATGAGATCCACATGTAATGAAAGGACTATCAACCTTGAGGTGAGTCAAGTCAAAGTGTGAGTCTTTTGATTTTCTATTTTTTCAAGGATGGGAGTCCTAATTAAATAAAAATTTGGGGAGAAAGATTAAAAATAGCAAACTAACTCCAAAATGAAACCTACAACTTGGATCTTGAAGATTAAGCTCAATACTGCTGGAACTAAAATCAAAATACAGAACTGAGAGAGGGAAGATGATGTGTACCAGTCACCAAAAGTAGTTTTTTGAAGCTACTTGAGGACTCATTCACCCTATGGTAAATGGGTCCTAGTTAGGGATCTATAAAAATGGTTTCTAGGTTCTCTGCTCCTGTGTCTACACTCTCAGATCCCTGATTTTCATAGTCAAACAATTGGAAATAAATCATGTAGGTGAGTTTCCATGAAATTGCAACAATGATGAAAACAAATGCAACTTTGACAAGTGTTTCAATTTTTCTCTTCAACAGATATTCCACCTAAATCTACAAACAAAAATCAAGAGGGAAAAATGTTTTGTTTTTGGTGAATGAGGGTTCTCCTTGGTCAAACCTTGTTTTGGTAATTACATCTTGTAATGAAACAAAATAGAATGAAAGGAATGATGAATGAACAAGCCTATGTCACAATTCACCAAACCCTTAGATGAACCTTGGAATATAGATTTGTAACTTGCATGAAATGGCTCCAATGGATGTGGATATTGATCTTGAAACTTGATTTGAAACAATGCCTTGAATGCTTGAATGGATCTCAAACACTACATCAACATATTAGCTCAAATAACATACATGATGCAAGAATACCTTGATATGACAATAGGATCTTGATTGTTGTGACAATTCTTCACTAAATCTACTCTTTAATACCTTGAAATGCTCTTGATTTTCTCCAATAATGCTCTCTTGAAAATTCTCTAGCTTGCTTGAAAGTCTTAGGTGAAACATAGTGAGATGACCTTTTATTTATAGGTATGTAACATTAATTTTTTGAAATTCAAATAACACAAGTGGACATGTGAATATAGATTGGAAATCATTAAAATACCACTAAAAACATAATTAAAATTTAGGTCCTAGGTCTAAGTGAGGACCCATTCACCCTTGGGCGAATGGGTCCTAGGTCATTCACTTAGGACAAACATTACTCTATGATAAGTGTTATGTTATGACATTAATAAATGTCATGTTTTCTCTTCATAAATTGAAATAGGCTTGGATTTGAATTAAAGGGGCCAATTAAGGAAAGATAAGCTCAATTAATCAAGGGAGCCCTAAATAAGTGTTCAAGTGTAAAGGGGTACACTTTACAATACCACATTAAGTCATTATTAAGTCAATTTTAATTAGTAAGACCCTAAAATTAATGTGAATATATAAAATACATATTACAACACTAAATTAAGGCATAATTAAGTCCTTTATTATTAATTCCTAAATCAAGTGTGAAAAAGGTATACTTTTTCATACACTACATTTAGCCCCCACTTTAGTGAGAGGGTGACCCCATGTCAAACTCACACTAAAGTAGACATTCAAGACACATGTATATAGAAATGACAAATATACTAAATCATACAACATCAAAGCCTAGGGGAAAGGGAGGAGTACCAAGCCTCGATTGTCCGATGTGATGTAAAACATGTCTCAATTGTTTGTCTAGGAATGCCCACAAGAAAAACTTGATGTCCACTATGAAAAAAATATGCACAATCACTTCGGGCTAATGGAACCTTAGGATATCCACTAGGTGAGACCCCATGAAAGTGGCTTAGTGAGAAAGTCATGCTAGGTCTATAGGCTCTCACAGTACTAACCATACCAAAGTTATTCATCTAACAACTTCGATAGAGCGCCACACACACTAGGTCTTCGGACTTCATAACGCCTAACAAGTTGTGTTATGCTAAGCACACTATGAATAAGGGGAAGGATTTATTGGAAATTAAGGTGTCTTGTGCTTGGTGGCCTTGAAGGGAGGGGTTCAAGCTTCACAAGGTTAACAAGTTGAATTATGCTAAACACTTATGAAAAAAATGCAAGGTTTGTTCAAAAGGATCTCTCTTAGTTCATGTACAGTATCTTCTTAGGGATCATCATGCCTAATGTCTCCAAGAGAGGAAATGTCCAAGAATAAGAGATTCACAACTTATAGCATGCAACTCATAGCATCACCACTAAGAGGAAAATGATATGCTAACAAATACCATTCTCTAGAAGGACATCAAACCCAATGACACCACCAAGAAAAGGATGCATCATAAGAAGAAAGAAAATAAAGAAACATGAGTGTTGATGTATGCCCCCACTTTAAATCAATTGCTAACATCATTGTTGTGAGCTATTAGCTTTAAAGCAAGACATGAGATATTATTTGGAAATCCCTATGCAAATTCATATTTTCCTGAATGAAACTACATCGTGCAAAAGAGGAAGGGGTTGGCCCCAAGATACATAAGGGATCTACTAATTTAGGGTCAATATATCTTTGGTACAATGTGATTATAGGGCTCAAAAACATCATCATTCCCCAAATAATCACAGAATAGGAAGAATGACACATAGATAATAGAAACAAAGAAAAGATTTAGGGTCAACATGGAAGATACCTAAATGTATCAATGCCTTGCATCATCCCCAAAAGGAAAGCACAAGAAAAACAAAAAGATTAATGTTTACGATATAGAGAAGAATGTAGATACAAATAGAGGAATGCACATAAAGAGATATATACATCAAGTAGAATAGTATGGGGAGATCACATTGTGCACATGGAATCACACAAAGAACATGTGAAATAAAATAAATAAAAACACTAGTAAGGCACATGCGAGTCAACAAATAGTCGATTGTTCACATCCCAATGTTGTTCAATATATACAAAATGTGGAAAACTAGCCAAAGGGACAACATCAAGTTTTAAACTAGTACAAGCACCAAGTTCAACACTCTTATTAGTAGAATCATCATAAATAAGCTCATAGAATATGAAAACATTAGATTTAGCTCATTATACACTTCCTAATTAATCTTAGTAGTTTTAGTATTATCATATAGATTAATCACAATGGAGGGTCTAATGATAATATCCATAGAAGTTTATTTATGTTGTGGCAGGTGTAGAGAGTTATCATGCACTAATTCAAAAAAAATTTGATTCTAATCTTTTTTTTTTTCTTGTAACAAATGAGCAATAGCATGACATCTAAGCCTATAGTCTCTAGCATTTCAATTTCTTTTCATGTGGTTCTCAAGTTGTGTTTTTGTAGGAGCAAGTTTATCAACCATAGTTTTCTTTTGTTCCCTTAAGGGAGGAACAAAAAGAACCATGGGAGGTTGTTCAACCACTTTTTCTTTAGCTTTGTAAACTTGTTTGACCTTGTTGAAATTATGGATGCACAGGGTCCTTGAAGCTACATTCTTCAATGGATGACCCTAGATAATCAACCACATAGAAAGTGTTGCAACTAGGCATGCACAATGGAGATTGTATATTGATGACATGATATGTTACAAATGAACAAGATGCTTGATTATATAAGAAAGAGAGAAAACCTAAGATGCATGAGATGTTGCCATGTGTCATGATCTAACAAGATGTGACAACATGTGAACCCTATCTAGGAAATTATTAAATGTTGAGATAAGTTCTAGGACAACTCACCTTCTAGAAGGAATCTTATCCCTACAAACAACGAAGGGGACATTACCCCATTATTAAATGATTTATTAAAATGTAACCTAGGACTAAATGATATATGACCTAAGTTATCTTATGCTAGTGTAATAAATTTAATTACACTAACACCCCTCATAAGTTCAACTTAGGGAGGAAAATGAAATGATTATGCAGATATGATGATAATGGGTCCTAGCTACAAGGCCATGTTAGGTACCCATGTACATGAAGATGCAAAAAATCTCCCACAACCAGAGAAAAGGGGAAATCCAAGTGGGAACAAAACCCCTTTCCAAAAAGGAGATGAAAATGAAAAAATGTGAGATAGGATGGGAAGGATGGAGGAATCCCAAATTCCCCCCAAGTACACCATCTGCCACATGGATACATTACAATAGCCCCCCCATAGGGAGGAAATAGAGAGACTATATAGCCCCCTAGAAGTTGTGATCACCTCCAAAGATGGTAAGTGTCTGAAGGAAAAACGTGATCTAATGTCGAAAAAAAACTTGTATCCCTTTTGGAAGAAACAAAACCATGCGCAAGTGCAGAGATGCTTCCCATTACAGATAGGAATTGAAGGAAGGAAGGATGAATTTGGATGCTGATGGTGTCTCTGAACTCTGCTCAAATGTCTCCTTGCCTGAAGATGAAGATGCCACAATCAATGAAGAGGGTGACAAACTAGGACGATGTGGAAACTAATGTTGAACAATATCCAAAGAATGAGATGTGATGAATATGATAGAGACTTGATTGTCTCCCTAAATGAAGTATCCTCAAAACCACTAAAAGAAGGATGAAGAAAATCCAATGGTAGATGTTGAAGAAAACTCAAGTCCTAAATAGAATGACAAGGAAGAAGTCTCATACATGAAATATCTGAAGAGAAACAAAGTGGCTCCAAGATAGTCTATGGATTCCTAATCAAGGTTGATACAAAGGGATGAGGAGACTCAAGAGAAATCTCCAAAGTGAGATCTAAATAGATGAGTGATACCCCCTCAAGAATGTCCTAAAACAAAACCAAGTCTAGAAAATTGAAGGTGCCCTGATGGATAGAGATGATGGTGGTGGAAGCTTTAATCAATGAATTTGGACAAGGAATCATTGAATGTGAAGGGATACCAATAGTCTTTGATGGAGAAGAAGCCCTTGAAGAAAATTTTCAACCTCTTTGGAAGATCCAAGGTAATCAACTTCCTGCACAACAATATCGTTGTGTGGTACCTGATTTGAAGAATGATATTCTGAATCATGATCATCGAGGAAGGGTGGAGTATCTCAATCTCCATATATCTCCCAAATCTTAGTTGAAAGGATGTGAGGACAGTCACAATGATCAATAGCATTCAAAACATCACAATCAACTTGCATAGTAATGATCTCCAAGACTATGTATCTACAACAAATCCAAGAAAGTTCATGAATACCTTCACTCGAATGAGGAACTATACCAAACAGATGAGGCAAAAAATCAAGTAATTGGAGATGGTGGCTAATCCCATCTCGCCATTGTTGATAGTTTCCCTTGTGCAACATAGTCAGAGAAGAAGTACATGCAAGCCCCATAATGAAATTTCTCCAAAAACACAAAGACAAATGACCTTCAACAACAAATAGAAGCTCCCAAATAGATATGCAACTAAAAATATGCCTCTGAGATCAAGAAATTCTTTTTCAAGTGTCAAAATGTTTGAGGAATCAAGAAAATGCACCAAAGTGCAAAAAACCAATACAAGATACTTAGAGCTAAAACCAAAAAATGTGAGTGGACTAATGAAAAAAAGCACTAAAATATCTCTCGAATGCCGTTGGAATTTCTAGATTTTGACAATCTGATGTGAAGATATTGGCCATTGAGTCCAAAGTGGAGGACTGACTTCAATTGCCATTAGAATTTGATTACAGAAAAATCCTGCAAAATAGATGACACCATTGGATAGTGCTTTGAATTCTCTTTCTGTCAGCATCTTGTTTGCAAATTTTCAATACCATGGCACGAAGATATGGCCTTTCGAAGAAAAATTGCTAGATGGTAGATAACAGGCTAACTAGGTGCAAGATTATAGCACTCGAGAGCTGAAAAAAATAAGCCCTTTCTCGTTGATGTGACCGCGAGTGATGAGTAAGCAAAAAAAAATTCCCTCCCAGATTGGGTGGCATTGGAGTGATGGATCGGTCGTTGTCTGGGCGGCATGGCCTGTAGTCGAGTTGACTACACTCGGATAGAGTGGTAGCCCTATTTCATGATATAAGTGGAGCTTAGATGGTAGGGGCTTCAGACTTTGATGAAGTGCTCGATCGGTGGCCAAAAATCTTCGTCGGGCAGTGCCTAAGAGATTCCGATGGATGAGACCGGGGACGATGGCCGGTGGGAGTCAATAGAGGCCATTGAAGGTGACACTAGATGATGGCATTGATGTGACATGGCCGACCACCCAGTCAGTGTCTGCAGACCGAAAGCCGACAACAAATTTTTGAATATTGCAATTAATAGCAATTCAAAAATTTCATTAAAAATGCCAATAAAATAAATTTATAGATAAATATAATGTCGACCAACCAAATATATGAAACCCAAACTATATCCATAGAAAAAATAAGTACACCAACTACATAATAAAATACCAGGTCGCCCACTATAGATTAATTTATGCCCAAACTATATAAAAAATTTCCCAAATTATGAAATAAGAATAGCCTAATTTTTCAAAAAAAAAATTGCCACGATGGAGGACTGAAAGGGGGACTTTTTTCTAGAAAAATTGTATAGATAGTACAAAAAATGAAAACCCTAGATTGATACATCAATGGATCTCGATCAATATGTCTCTGATTTTGATGATTAAGTAGGCAATCTATGGGTTTTGAGGCCTTCTGGGCACAATAGAGAGGACAAAGAGAACTTGGTGTGCACCAAAAATTAGCTTGGTTCCCGAGTAGAACCAACTAGCCTATAAGTAAAAACCCAAGCCTGCAAGAATCTTGCACACCAAATTTCTTGATCCTGGGTTAATGTTTCACTGGACAAGCTCTAATACCATGTTGAAATTATGGATGCATAGGGTGCTTAAAGCTATAGTCTTCAATGGAGGACCTTTTCTAGGAAAGATAATCAACCACATAGAAAGTGTTGCAACTAGGCATGCACAATGGAGATTGTATATTGATGATGTGATATGTTACAAATGAACAAGATGCCCGATTATAGAGGAAAGAGAGAAAACCTAAGATGCATGAGATGTTGCCATGTGTTATGATCTAACAACATGTGATAACATGTGAACCCTATCTAGGAAATTATTAAATGTTGAGATAAGTTTGAGAAGGACAACTCATCTTCTAGAAGGAATCTTATCCCTAGAAACAAGGAAGGGGATATTACCCCATTATTAAATGATTTATTAAAATGAAACCTAGGACTAAATGCTATATGACCTAAGTTAACTTATGCTAGTGTAATAAATAATTTAATTACACTAACAAACTTTAGGAGGCACAATAGGATTAATTTGGTTATCTCATGGTCTCTTATATGAAATGGGTAAAGGATTTTTCATAGGTTGCTCTTGCTTATTGGGAAGGGATTTTGGTTCAATTATGGTTTCATCAAGGATAGGAGGCTTATTCATGGGTTGAGGCATATTGCTAAGACATAATTATGCTATGCGCTTTTCCTTAAAATTTTGATAGGATTTAAAAAAGAAGTCCTCATGAGGTCTAATAGGTTCAATAGGATCAAGCCAAAAGAAATCGAATGAAAAGTTCCCACAAGAAGACATAGGATTAAAGCCACTATGATGCACAATAAATATCTCATTGCTAAATGGAAATGTTAAGCATTTATTCACAACTAATGGGATGACATTCATGGAGCGAAGTAATGGATAACCTAAATTCAAATGAAACTAGTCTGACAATGGTATGATGGTGAGTGAGACATTTAATTCTTTTGGTCCAACCTTTAGAGGGAGATTTATTGATCCAATCGTAGGCCAAGAAAAAAAATTATCCATTTTGATCCATGCTTTCAGTCTTTCATATGTACCTTGATAAAGTTCATGGAAAAATAGCAATTCTTTAGTGATCATGTTCTCTACATATATAGGTTCAATTAATATCCCATTATTAGCCTTGTCATTGATTCTTCTAGCTATGTAAAGAGGATCATCAAGTCCATGTTTAAGTATGTCTTATTGTGAGAAAGCAATATCAAGCAACATTCCAGTTAGGCCCCGATGAGGTTTAGCATCAATAAATGAAATCATACCATCTGCAAGGTTATTCTCATTATCTTTCATTTTTTCATCATCTATGTCAACATTCATCATCATTCTTTGTTTCACTAGCTTTGACAAAGGAGATATTATGATTGGGAATAGGATTGGTAAATATTTGCAAATTTTGATTAAGAGGAGCTACAAACTTATTACCTTGATAATTAACACCTCCAATTAGGATATGATTAGAATCAATGAGTTCTTGCACAAGATGTTTAAGAAACATACAATGTTTTGTATCATGTCCATTTTGTTGATGGAAATGGAAATAGGAATTTTGTCTATAGGTTGAAGGTAAAGGCTTAGTAGGTGAAACAATAGGAAAAGTGTGGGAGATTCTTTCCTATATTTTAGAACATAGAGCAAGACCCACTTTCCAATTCTCTTATTCAAGGATAACCCTAGAGATCTCAATGCAAAGGAGAAAGAGATCTTGCAATAGGGTTGTCCTAGGAGTTGATTATAAACTAATGAGGGGTTCACCACCAAGTTAGGCCTTGGAAAGAAAAATGAAATGCAAGATGTAATGATTAACCCTAATATGATGCAATCTTTCACGGAGCTGGTTAAATCCTAAACAAAAATCATCTATGTACATACAAAAATGCATGAAAAGCATACATAATAACATACATGGAAACACACATAACATAACAAAACATAGTAGTGTGGGGCCTACCAGATGGGGCATCAAAGTGACAAAACTGATAGACAGGAATAGACATCTGAGAAATGGTATGTAGGAGTTAAAGGTTGCATGAGGTTAGTTTTCCCACCTCCTACCGATAAAAAAATGTGGGCGCCTTAGCTTGGCCGTGAAGTTTCTCTTTCATCCACTTTTTTCTGATACGAGAAAAATGGAGGCAGACTAACATGGGCATTTTTGGTTTGGAGAAAGAAAGATGAAAACACTATTTGCTTCTACTAGTCTACACATTGAAAGTTGAAGGTTTGAGTGCATGTGGAGGAGTTGGAGGAGAAAACCTACCAAATCCACGTATTTTTTGGTAGTCCGCATGTTGTAAGCTAAAGATTGGAGTGCATGTAGAGGAGTTGGAGGAGAAAACCGACCAAATCAAGGTGAGGGGTGCTAACCAATTCAGTTGCAAAGGGTTTTACAACACCTTGTAATCTGTTATTTGGGAAACACAATGTGTGGGATTTCAGCTATTTGAATCTTCTTATTTAAATGTATGAATATCTTGAAAATCACACATTCCATTATTGTGTTTAAATTTTGTATGATTGAAAAAAAAAAGTGAACAAAATAATTATAATTTGGAAAACACAATGTTGCATTTCAGTTATTTGAATCTCTTTGTTTAAATGTAAAGCCTAGTTATCTCACAATGGGTTGCTTGCTTCTTAACACCTACAATGTTGTAAAATTAAATGTTACAAATAGTATGAA
Source organism: Sequoia sempervirens (assembly GCA_007258455.2). Taxonomy (NCBI): domain Eukaryota; kingdom Viridiplantae; phylum Streptophyta; class Pinopsida; order Cupressales; family Cupressaceae; genus Sequoia; species Sequoia sempervirens. The sequence goes on along the minus strand of VDFB02281492.1, from coordinate 349,057,346 downwards.
TGTATTCAAAATCACACCTTCTATTATTGTGTTTAAATTTTGCATGATTGAAAAATAAAGTGCAAAAAATAATTCTAATTTGGAAAACACAACATTGGGTTTCAATTATTTTAATTTCCTTGTTTGAATGTAAAAGGTTTTCTGATGGTGGGTTTCTTGCTTTTTAACACCTAGAGTTTTGCAACATGTAATGTTATAAAATAGTATAAAATTCTTCAAAATCACACATTTCGTTATTGTATTTAAATTTCCCATGACTGAAGAAAAAAAAGTGCAAAAAAAATTTGTAATTTAGAAACCACAATGTTGGGTTTTAGTTATTTGAATCTCCTTGTTTAAATGTAAAGGGTTGTCTCATGGTGGGTTGCTTGCTTCTTAAAACCTACATTTTTGTAACATGGAATGTTTTTGATAAAAGGAAAAACAAGTTTTGAATGGACCTGAAACCATTTACTATAGGTTTTGAAAGGACCTGAAACCTTCAGGTTTTAAGGGGACCCAAAACCCACACCAAGAAGAACAAGCTGCCTGAAAGATAGGAACAAAAACAACCAGTAGTAGCATAGGGAGACAACAAGCCAACACCCAGCCAAAAGCCAACAAGCAGCCCAAATAAGACCTAGGAAACTACAAGAGTCTAACACTCATTGGTTTTGACAGGACCAACAACCCACTACAGACCACACTTTCTACCATTATAGGAAGGGTTACTACAAGTGCGTTGGAAAAAAATAGTTGCTTTCAAAGACCATCTATTCTCTCCACCTCTATAGGAGAGAGTCCCAAGCTCAACCATATCATGGTGACTAGAACACCCCTTATCCTTTAGATAGAACTCCATAAATATCAACTCTCTTTTAAAAATCTCCACCTCAATAGAAGATGAAGAAAAGAAAGTAGCATGTAGGCCAGCCTCAGCTTTCTTTCTATCACAAAATAGGGCATAATAAATCCCCCAACATTTCTTCTAGGTGTGCACGAAAGCATCCTGCTCCACCTCTATAGGAGAGAGGTCATGACCAACCACATCCATCTCCCCCTCAATAGGAGATAGAACCACCTCCATAGGAAGGGCTAGATTAACCCAAAGATGCACAAAAGGAAACACATTGAACAATGCCAAGGATCCAAGAACCTCTCCCAAAAGATTAGAAAAAAAATTAGGGTTCGAGGAGAGGAGAACCTCAATCACAGAATGCAAAGGCTTGACCACAAACAAAAGCAAATACTCAATCTCATAATGTTGAAGAACAAGAAAACCCCAAGAGGAACATGGGTTCTCTCACAACAAAGTAGTAAAGAGAAGACCCAACAAGAGAACACACCAAGCAACCCTGACACGCCATTAGGGCTAGAAAGGGGCCAAAAATCCTCACAAGTAGCCAATGATAAACACGACCAAACCACCAAGAGGGGAAAATAATGAACCAGAACAAACCCAAAAAGAGAGCCCCCAGGAAATAGGCACCAAAAACACCACAAGAAGGAGTGAGGAACAACCAAAAAGAAGTAGGAACAAGATCAAGCTGACATGAAGAGATACCAAGCCCTCCTACTACGTCGAGTAGGAGCAAAGATTGGCCTAATATTAAACCACACTTCTTTAAAGAAGACCCCACCACCAACCCACCAAATGGACAACACCCACAAAAGATATAGGTAGGGCAATCTGCACCCAAACCCCACCAAGCACAACTTGCATGAAGGAGAGCCAAGAAGCCGCACATCATAGGCAGTAGAGAAGGTAGCAAAAGGAGACACCACTAAGGGAGGGGCTGAGACATCCTCTGCACCCCGCAAGGCACTAGCTCCAGCCACAACAGACCAACTCCAGACAACGACAACTAACTAGAAGGAAACATCAGTCACTGCACGCTGACACCTCCACACCAAGAAGCCTAACGAAAAGAATTCTCAAGACCCAAATGGCCATGCCAAAGGAGGAAGAGAAGCCAATGCCAAATTAGGATCCTCAACGTCATCGTTAGAATCATCCCCTCCATCGTCAGCAGAATTTGAATCACCTCCCTCACCCCTGTTCCCGCCCAACACTCCCATCGTTACATTGTTAAATTGAGATTTGTAACATGGAATGTTGCAAAACTATGAGTTTCTTCAAAATCACACATTCCATTGTTGTGTTGAAATTTTGCATGATTGAAAAAAAAGTGCACAAAATAATTGTAATTTGGAAAACACAATGTTGGGTTTTAGTTATTTGAATGTCCTTGTTTAAACATAAAAAGTTTTCTGATGGTAGGCTGCTTGCTTCTTAACACGTACATTTTTACAACATGGAATGTTACAAAATAGTATGAATGTCTTCAAAATCACACATTCCATTGTTGTGTTTAAATTTGGCATGATTGAAAAAAAAAGTGCACAAAATAATTATAATTTTGTAAATGCAATGTTGAGTTTCACTTATTTGAATCTCCTTGTTTAAATGTAAAGGGTTGTCTCATGGTGAGTTTCTTGATTGTTAATACCTATAGTTTTGCAACATGCAATGTTACAAAATAGTATGAATGCCTTCAAAATCACACATTCCATTGTTGTGTTTAAATTTTGCATCATTAAAAAAAAATGCACAAAATAATTGTAATTCAAAAAACATAATGTTGGGTTTGAGTTATTTGAGTCTCCTTGTTTAAATTTAAAGGGTTGTCTCATGGTGGCTTTTTTGCTTCTTAACACCCATGGATTTGCAACATGGAATGTTACAAAATTGTATGAATGTCTTCAAAATCACACATTCCATTCTTTTGTTTAAATTTTGCATGTTTGAGAACAAAAATGTGCAAAACATAATTGTAATTCAAAAAAAACAATGTTGGGTTTGAGTTATTTGAATCTCCTTGTTTAAATGTAAGGGGTTGTCTCATAGTGGGTTGCTTACTTCTTACAAACTATGGTTTTGCAATATGGAATGTTACAAAATAGTGTGAATGTATTCAAAATCAAACATTGCATATTTGTGCTTAAATTTTGCATGATTTAAAATAAAAGTGCACAAAATAATCATAATTCAAAAAATGCAATGCTGGGTTTTAGTTATTTAAATCTCCTTGTTTTAATGTAAATGGTTGTCTCCTGGTTGGTTGCTTTCTTCTTAACACCTACGGTTTTGCATCATGGAATGTTAAAAAATAGTATTAGTGTCTTGAAAATCACACATTCAAAATTGTTGTGTTGAAATTTTGCATGATTAAAAAAAAGGGTGATCCCACAAAGTTGGTTTACAATTCTAGGAGGAATAGATTTTTGTTGAAATCACATATTTTTAGAAAATATGATGATTTAAGCCTTAAAAAGTTCCATTTAAAGCATTCCAATTGAAGAGGGTTTGATCAAACTACCTTAAATCAAACCCCCTTAGATAGAACCCCGCTAGTTTTAAACCATACCTATAATGGAGTCTCCGTTACACCTCTCAAAATGTTGATAAAAACCCACTTTTGATTTACCTTTTGGGGGATCAAATGAATTCATTTTTATTTTTATTTTGTAAGTATGTAGTCCTTATTATAATATTCCCAAAAAGTATAATTTTAAATAAATTTTATTTTATTATTATATTTATTTTTTATTTCTCGTGAATGTAGTTTTTTCACCGAAAATTAAGCTCTTTGTTCTTCACATGTGGGAAAATAGCAGATTATCAAAAAAAAAAAAAGAAAAAAAAATATTGCACTAGATATTGAAGTCATTGATCCAACAAAGAAAAAAAAATTGAATTTTGATACATACAAAATAATTTACGCGCTATATGGTCATGCTATGTCTAAATTATAATTTTTTTGACTTTGAAACTTGATTAAAAAAAATATTCAATAAAAAACTATCTAACCAAGTGGAAGCACTAGATATCGGAGTTAAAAATCTAAATTTGAAGAATTATAATTCTAAACTTTATGGAAAAAAAGTTATGCATTATAGGAGTGTCACTTTTAAAAATGTTGTTTTCTAAAAAAATTAGTTTTGAAGGAGATGCAAAAATAAGTGCAATATGATTCCAAAATTTTGAAAAAATATATTTAGAATCTATAGACAAAATTTCATAAAACTCTAGTTTGCATCATCTTCAAATTCTTCACGGTTTAGTCGCTATAGGTGTCCGAAAGCGAAGATTTATTTACAAAAAAATATTTCAGTGTCTAGTTTGGCCAAAAATTGTAAACCACTATTGTGGGATCACCCAAAAAATGCACAAAATAATTGTAATTCAGAAAACACAATGTTGGGTTTCATTTACTTGAATATCCTTGTTTAAATGTAAAGGGTTGTCTCATGGTGGGTTGCTTGCTTCTTCACACCTATGATTTTGAAAAATTGAATGTAACTACAAAATAGTATGAATGTCTTCAATATTACACATTCCATTGTTGTGTTTAAATTTTGCATCATTGAAAAAAAGTGTCCACAAAATAATTGCTTTTTTGAAAACACAATGTTGGGTTCCAATTGTTTGAATGTGCTTGTTTAAATGTAAAGGGTTGTATCTTTTGGTATGTGGTGACTGATCATACTATATTGTACACCTCGGTATGTATCCTTGCCGAGGTTTGAAACAAGGCTGGGCCCCAAGCGGGGGTTTGGATGGGGGTTATAGTATGATTAAAAACATGATTATTTGCAAGATTGTAATAGGTTTTGCACTAGATAATAAAATTATTAGATTGTTGTGGTTTGGTGGATGTAGCCCAGATTGGATGAACCATGTTAAATTCTTTGTTTTATAATTTATTCTATGTGTGTTTTAGTTTCTCTGTTTATTAATTAAATTTCTATTTAATTGTTAGATATTTTCCTTTCTAACCCTAACAAGTGGTATCAAAGCGGGTTGTGTTTTGATTATTGTCTGTAGAAAGTTCTCACGATTGAGTGGGAGTAATGGCAGATGAGGGTAAGAAGGTTTAGAATTTTAATGGGCAGAATTATAAATTATGGAAGATGTAGATGGATGACTACCTCTATTAGAAGGATTTATGATAGCCATTGGAAGGGAAAACCAAGAAACCCACAACAATGTCTGATGAGGACTAGGATACTTTTGGATATAAAGTGTGTGTGGAAAATGTTAGTATCAAAATAAGATAACAAAAACACACCAATGCAACATTAAACTAAAGAAAACTGAAAAGAATGAAATCAAAGAAATCAAATAGAGCTTCTTCAGAGTCGTTCCATTGTCCTCTATCTCCAGTGATTTGCTTGAAGCTGCTACTCTCAGATTGTATAAGCAAAGCTTCTCAGAATGGCAACCTGCAGAACGTATATGCAAAGAGAGAGTACTTCTCTATCCTATATGCTGGTGGAGTGAAGTGTTGATATACGGATATACACACAGGCTGTAGATTATGCACAGGGGTTGTGGATTATGGATGCTATTGAAACTATGATATGAGACGGATAAGCCATGATGTGGAATGCTAATATGCTAAGCTATGCTATGCTATGATTCTAAAATTCTATGGATGTTGAAAGGTTAATTGACTATAGTTTTCCCGTACAAAATATTCTCCTCTTTTTAGAGACTAGACAGTCCCTTTTATAGATTTTCACAGGAAAGAGCATGGTTGGAAAAGATCAATGGCTACGAGATTGTCTGATAAATTTGAATGGTGAGAGATGGAGAGGTTGAAAGGAAGATGGAGGATTTTGGGAGGTTAGAGAGAAGAATGGAGGTTTGTCTTCAACCCACGGGAACAACTTTGCTCAAGAATAGAGGAACTTATTATTTTATGTTTTTGAAGTTGTTTCACAATTGTTGTAGATAATCCAAATTAAATAAATAAATTTATTTAATTTTATGTGAGTTATGAGGATTTTAAAAGATTTTTGAAATATTTGATATGAATGGACATTAGAAGATTTAATTAAATATTTTGGAATATTTAATTGCGATGTGGCTTAGAAGAATTAATTAAATATTTGGAATATTTAATTGTGAATAGACTTTAGAGGATTTTTAGAAGAGAATAATATTTAATATTTATTTGAATAAAATAGTCAAGCCAAGATTATATGATAATTAATATAAATAAATCATAATGTTTATTTAATTAATTAAGAAATGGATAAGAAAAGTGATTAAACAAACTTATTTATTTAATCGAAATGAAAGAATGAACAATATAAATAAATTATTTAGATTTATTTATACGTAGATTGAATGCAGAGATTTAATTAAATATTAAAAATATTTAATTAATTACCAGATTATTGTGATGTGACCATTTTTAGGTGTATACATTTTTCCCCTCTTTGAAGTGATGTGTTTTATGCATTGCTTCAAAGAATTTTGAAATTTTCCCTAGATGCTGATTATCGAATGTTGATAGGTATATGCCCCCTTGGACGATGAATAAATAAGATTTTGATTTTTGTGAAGTTTTTTTGATTTTTTACATTTGTTGGAATTTTTTGATTTTTATGATTTTTAAGATGCCGATTCATTGTTCAAAAATTATGATGTGAAGAAATGTACATGAAAAGATGTGAAATGAAAAATTGATGACCTAAATTGCCCCTGGAATGATAAAATGTGACAAAATGCCCCAATTTTACCTTTAAATAGGTTAAAAATGTCATTTCCCCATTTTAACCTAGTAAAAATTGTAATTTTTGAGCTTTGGAGTGAGAAAGATGGCACTTCCTATTCACTAGCACTGTTTCGAGCGCATTCGATGACATCAACAGCCAACACACTATGGACCCGTGGTATGTACTTTGTTAAACTTTCAGTGTTTGGAAAATTTTCTGTTTAGAGCACGTTTATCCATGTTTTGATGTGAAAGGGTGTGTTTTAGCGCTTTTTATCTTTTTTGTAGCACCCTTTAATACTTTTGTAGTGCCCATCATTCTGTAGTGCTCTTTAAGGTTTTTGTTGCACCCATGATTTGATGTTGTTTTATGTGATAAATGTGTTCCCAAGGTTGTTGGAAAAGAAATAAAAATTGATAAATTTGTGTTCAATTTAATGAAAAAAAAATTGTTGTTTGATAAGTTTGCTTCTAAGGTTATTAAAAACAAACAGGATTTTGATACATTTTCTTTCCATGATGATGAAAAACAAATAGGTTGATAAGTTTGCTTCTAAAGTTGTTAAAAACAAACAGGATTTTGATAAATGTGTTTTCCATGATGATGAAAAACAAATAGGTTGATAAGTTTGCTTCTAAAGTTGTTAAAAAAAAAAGGATTTCAATACATTTGTGTCTTCCATGATGATGAGAAACAAATAGGTTGATAAGTTTGCTTCTAAAGTTGTTAAAAACAAACAAGATTTTGGTAAATGTGTCTTCCATGATGATGAAAAACAAATAGGTTGATAAGTTTGCTTCTAAAATTATTAAAAACAAACAGGATTTCGATAAATGTGTATTCCATGATGATGAAAAATAAATAGGTTGTTAAGTTTGCTTCTAAAATTGCTAAAAGTGAACAAGATTGTGATAAATTTGTTGTTTAGATTTAATTGATTTGTCGTGATGAATTGATATTGATATTGCTTTGACTTGATGATTCTTCCTATTCAACAGGAGAGATTGAGGGTCTTGCAGTTATGGGAGACATTCTCAAAGAAATGGAGATTGATTCCATAGCTTGGACAGGTGGATAGAGATGTGATCGAGGCATGTGGATTGACCTCGTTACTTGAGATGCCTGAGGTGCATCTCAACAGAGCCTTATTGAAAAAACTTGCAGAGAGGTGGCACAGTGACATGAACACCTTTCATTTACTAATAGGAGAGATTACTGTGAATCTAGAGGATGTGTATCGCATCCTGAGGATTCCAATGATGGGTGAGATAGTGAGATTTGACGGCCGAGAGGCAGGAGGCACTGATGCCTTGAGGCAGATATTCAGAGATGATCAGATTGCGAGATATTATATCCCATGGGGGGAGATGACAGATTCATATGCACCCCTACTGTCTGTACTTTCAGGTTTCATTGGAGGTGTATTATGCCCTGACCATAGGTCGAATGGGTTTACAGTCGGGTGGGGTCATGTACTTGAGAGGATGGAGATGTAGGGTACACAATATGCTTGGGGATTGTGCATGCTTGCACATTTATATGATGAGCTACACCATATTGTGTATGGTGGAGACTGAAGTTTTGCTATTGGTTGTTCATTGTTACAAATATGGGCATGGGAGCACTTTGTCGTTATACGACCATTGACTCGTGGATGATGGCCTGTCAGTCAACCATACAGATTCAGATATACTAATGTCTTTGCTCAGTCGAGGCTAGACAAACTAGATCATTCACAACATCTTTTGGATGATCTAGATACAGTATGTTGGTGACCATATGTAGATTGTGAGGCATGGCTAGAGGATGCGAGGGAGATGCCCTATGTCTTTACTGCTAGATATTTGATTGGTCGTACTCTTGGGATTATTGAGTCGTTTCTTCTTGGAAATGTATGGTGATAGTATGGTCGACCTCAGGGTATGCCACAGGGTTCATCTATTTATGCACATCAGCAACAGGAGATTACAGTGTGGGGTCTGTGGATTTCATATGATGCAGCAGTGGTAGAGTTCACTAGTTTGGGAGCACAGATGTGGGAGTATAGAGCTGATATTCTTGATGGGGGGATGACTCAAGAGTATGATCAGTATGTGTTAGAGTATCCTACACCACAATTATTTGATCATGATGAGCCTGTCGCTCCAGTTGCAGAGCAAAGACCACATAGAGGCGGTCATAGGTGACAGTGAGATATAGCTTCAGAGGGTGATGACTCTGAGGGGGATGATGATGATGATTCAGATAGAGATGGAGATAGTATTGATGAGGAGAGTGGGGGTGATAGTGGTAGAGGAGGTAGCAGAGGTGGTAGAGGTAGCGATAGAGGTGGTAGCAGAGGTGGTGGCAGAGGTGGACTACATATGAGACATTCAAATCCATCATCTTCAGTAGATCTAGTGGTACTGAGTTAGATAGCTACTTTGCAGAGTAGAGTGCAGAGCTTACAGGGTTAGTTAGCACAGGCATAGGCCTTGGTTACACAGCTACAGGGACAGTTGACTACAGCAATGGCAGAGAGAGATACAGCTAGATGATAGGGTGAGGAGGCCATGGCTCTAGTTGACAATCTATAGAGGGCAATGAGGTGGTATTGTGAGAGAGCTGACTAGAGCCGTTTGGGAGGCAGAGTTCTATAGGATCAGATACCATGATGCAGTGCCACCCAAGCAAAGAATGAGTTATACAGAGTCTCGGTCTACACATAGTCATTCTCAGACTACCAATAGGGGTGTATCACAACCATTACCTCCAGGAGGGTCATTAGGGGTAGGTGGAGTAGGTCCATTAGGTGTAGGTGGGATAGGTCCCAGACCAACATCATCAAAGGATAGCATTTCGTAGTGCATTTTGCATGAGGTCTTATTGATACTCTATTGAGATGTTTGTATACAGATTGATATGATACCATTTTGGATGATGTTATGTCATGCATAACTGAAATATTTGTATATTTTGACATTCATTTTTGAGATATATGATATGGAGAAATGATTTATGTGTACCTTTATTATGTGATGACTATCTATTTTATTTATGCATGATGCTTATGATATGATTTATGATGTGATGTATGGTGTATGGAAACAAACGAAAGGATATGTTATGAAAAATGTAAATGAAATGAAAATGATGTGAAGATTATGATGTTCACTGTATGATTTTATGATGCAAATATGTATGAAAAATGTATGTGATGATGTTGTGAATGTAAAATATACTTAGTCATTTATGGAAAAGATATGAAACTTTGATACTTTGCCAGCTTTTGAGAAAATCTATAAATTCAAAATGTAGATTCTAAAATGAATGTAATTTATACTAATCATGTAGGGTATCTATACAATATTACCGTTCTAAGAGCTTATTTGTGGTTTTTGTGTCATCATAGAGCATTGAAATGTTGAAAGTCAATACAAGCATCAAAGGGTATGTTAGCACCAGTGATGACCTGAGTATTGCTTTCATGAATTTTGATATAGCAAGATAATACAAGCATCTCTAGGTATAATTGAACTGAGATGACCTGAGTATTGCTTGCATAAATAGACAAGAGTTAAAGCATTTCCCATGCAAATTCTGAAATTTCATCAATGATACTTAGTAGAGCATGTTGCGCGACCAATTTGCATAGTACTAATGATTCACTCACAAACAACATACAAAGAAAAACTCATACTCCTTCCTTGCTTTTCTAGTTTAGTACATCATCGAATTGCTCTAGAGATATGATAGAAAATCAACCAATAATTCAAATTTTTCCTAAAGTATTCCAAACATTATTCAAATTAAGATCATCCAACTTGGTTATCAACATTGATGTTTTTGTTTTGATTGATGTTGTTTTAACCATGTTGTTTGATTTCATTGACATTGAGTGATCATTTTGGTGTTGTGATTGATTTGATGTGTCAATGTATGTTGCATTTTGTCAAACCGTCATTTGTTCATTTGTGATATTCTAAAAGCTCGTTGCCCCTCTCTTGCTTTAGTCTGTGTTTTTGCCCCCAATGTAAACACAACCTAAATTTATAGATATGTACAAATTTCATCAAGCCATGATGAAACACAAGGATTCTTGTTGCATTATATAGATATGATAGATATGTATAGATGATACATATGGATAGATGATGTCGTAAAGTGAATGCAAGAAATAAGCTAATAGATAGAGGAGTACATTTTGATCACAAGTAGCGCCTGTTTGCCAGGTTTTCACCACTTCTTTTTATTGCACTTTCTTAGGACTTTTCCTGATTTTTATGTATTTTTTTCATGACTTTTTCTGATTTTTATGTATTTTTTTAGGACTTTTTTCTGATTTTTATGTATTTTTTCAAGACATTTTCTTATTTTTATGTATTTTTTCACGACTTTTCATGCTTTTTATGTATTTTTTTAGGACTTTTTCTGATTTTTATGTATTTTTTTAGGACTTTTTTTATTTTTATGTATTTTTTCAGGACTTTTTCTAATTTTTATGTATTTTTTTAGGACTTTTTTTGATTTTTTTGTATTTTTTTAGGCATAAAACTTCTTCAAATGAATGTTGTTAATCAATTCTTCAAACATGTCCCCTTCTGATGTAGATAACTGATATGCTCTAGAACCGTATGCTGCAATGATGACAAATGGACCAAGCCAATTTGGTTCAAATTTTCCTTTCTTTTCTCTGGCTTGCTGATTGCATGGATTTTCTTTCAAGACTAAGTCACCTACTTGAAATGTCCATGGTTTAACTCTGTGATTGTAGCTACGGGACATAACTTGTTGATAACCCTTCAAATGATTAGTTGCATGTTGATGTCTTTCATCTAACAATTCTAGTTCTTGCAAATGAGATACTCGGTAGTCTTCATCATTTATTAATACTTTGAGTGAGACCCTAAGAGAAGGTATTTCAACCTCTAATGGTAAAATCGCTTATGCTCCATATACCAAGGCATATGGGGTAGCTCCTGTTGGTGTGAGAATGTTGGTTCTATATGCCCACAAAGTTGGATTTAATTGGACATGCCAATCACGACCGACATCATTTACAGAATGTTTTATTTAAGATCTTCAAGATTTTTTTGTTTGAAGCTTCTACTTGAAGATTTCCTTGTGGATAGTAAGATGTAGAGAACCTATGTTGAATGAGAAATCTTTCATAGAGTTCATCAACATCCCGATTCTTGAAAGGCCTCCCATTATCAGTGATGATAGAATTAGGAATTCCATATCGACAGATAATGTAATTCAGGATAAATGAAGATATTTGTTTACTGGTCACGGTCATCAAAGGAAAAAATTTGAGCCGTTTTGTAAAATATTATGTAGCTGTGATGATGAATTTATGCCCATTTGATGATGAAGGATGAAATTTTCCAACAAGATCTAGTCCCCACTAAGAAAAAGGCCACGTCAGAGTGAAAGGCTACAATTCCTATGCAGGAGCATGAATAAGATTCCCATGGATCTGACATTTAGAACATCTCTTGACAAAAGTAAAAGATTCTCTCTCCATGGTAGGCCAATAATATCCCATTCTAACAAGTTTCTTGGCTAAGTTTAAACCACTTGAATGAGTTCCACAAATACCACCATGAACCTCTTGTAAGGCTTTTTCAGATTCATCATTTTCAAGACATTGAAGAAGCGTACCATCAAAACCATGTTGGTAAAGGATATCGGTGATCAAGGTATAACAGGATGATTGGTGTATGAAATTTCTTTTTTGATTTCAGGATAAGTCTGTAGGTAAGATGTTATTTTTTAGGTAGGTATAAATCTTGCCATATAAAGGTGAATCAGAACTAGTTAAATGGCATATGACTTGGGTTTCAGGATTATCATAGGTGGGAGAAAACAATTGTTCCACCAAGAATTCATATCACTTTTGATTTTCTAAAAATTGTAACGTAGAAGCAATTGTAGCCATTACATCTGCAACTTTATTATCAATCCTTAGAATTTGTAAAAACTTTATTTCCACAAAATACTTTTTATAATCATCCACCATATTCTTGTAAGGTAGCAGCTTATCATCTTTAGTATGATAATCATCATTAATCTGATTAATGACAAGTTGTGAATCACCATAGACTTGCAACTTTGTAATCCACCATTCCAATGCTATCTTTATTCCTATGAGCAATGCTTCATATTCAACTATGCTATTTGTGTAGGGAAACATCAACCGATATGATTTTGGAATGGTATGTTCTTCAGGTGTGACAAAAATAATCCCTGCCCCCGAGCCATGTTGTGTGTAAGATCCATCAAAGTAGAATGTCCATGATTTCTTAATTGCTACTATGAATACATCTGCATTAGGAAATTCAATGTGCATTAGGTTTTCTTCATGTAAAGGTGCTTCGGCCAACTGATTTGCTATGACCTATCCTTTTATAGCTCTTCGATCTAAATAGTGAATGTCAAACTCACTTAGGATCATTACCCATTTTGCAAGTCTTCCTATTAAGGTAGCTATGCTTAAGAGGTATTTTAGTGGATCAATTTTTGGTTATTAGGTTAACTGTATGAGCCAACATATAGTGTCACAACTTTTGTGAAGAAAACACTACTGCTAGGAAAGCTTTTTCAATGAAAGTGTAGTTTAATTCATGACTTGTTAAAGTTATGCTGATATATTATATGGCCCTTTCTTTGCCTGTAGAATCCTCTTGTGCTAGTAAAGCTCCCAAAGATAATTATGTTGCTAAAATATAAAGTATGAGTGTTTTTCCTAGAACTGGTGGAATCAAGACTGGTGGATTCATGAGATATTCCTTGATTTGATTAAATGTTGCTTCACACTTTTCCTCTGATTTGAATGGGAAATTTTTATGCAATAGATGTTTAAATGGTAAGATTTTGTCTACCAGTTGAGCTATAAACCTCTTGATAGATTGTAGGCATCCTTGCAGTGATTTTAGTTGACTGATATTTCGTGGTGGTAGCATGTCCATTATAGCTTGTACTTTTTTTGGATCAACCTCTATGCCCTTTTCTGAAACAATGTATCCCAGGATTTTTCCAAATTTAATGCCGAAGACATTTCTTTGGATTGAGTCAAACATTGAGCTTCTCAATTCTGATAAAGATATTTGACAAGATTTCTAGATTTTCTTCTCTTGTGTTGGATTTGGCAAGAAGATCATCCACATAGTCTTCCATGAAGGTGTGCATCATGTCATGGAAAATGGTGGTCATTGCTCTTTGATAAGTCATTCCTACATTTTTAAGCCCAAATGGCATGACATTCCAACAATAGGTACCCCAAGGGCATGTGAATGTTGTTTTATCCTGATCCTCTGGTGTAATTTTTATCTAGTTGTATCCTGAAAATCCCTCCATTAATGAATACATTGCATGGCCAATAGTTAAATCAACAATCATATCTATGTTTGGAAAATGGAAGTCATCTTTGGGACATGCTTTGTTCAGATCTCTGAAATCTGTACAAATTCTAATCCTTCTGTCGAGCTTTGAAACAAGTACAATATTGGAGATCCATTCTGCATAGTCAATAGACCGAATGAATCCAACATCTAAAAGCATCTTTAAATATTTTTTAACCAATAATGCAACATGTGGATGCATTTTTCTGAGTTTTTGCTTCACAAGTTTTGCCCCTGTGTTTATAGATAGATGATGCATTATCAGATTAGGGTCTAACCCTGGCATATCGGCATATGATCAAGAAAAGTTGATTTGATTCTCCTTCAAGAATTCTATGAATTTCAGTACTTCTTCCACTGTTAATGATGCTGGAAGTTGCAAGATTTTTGACTGCTCTTTTGTACCTATGTTGATTGATTCTATTGGCTCAATCAAGATAGAAGATATTTCTTGATAATGTTTGGGAAGAGTGTCAAGTTTCTCATCCTTTAGTGCCTCAAAAAGGTTTTCACCATAGGATTTGCTCTTTATTTTTCTCTTGTTGTGATCTACCACTGTTGTTTTTTGGTTTTCACTGATAGATCCATCTTTTATTTCATTTATTTTGCAGCTAAAAGATTTGACACCCTCCCTATCAAAATCTTGAGTATGAGATTCTTTGATGAAACAATTTTTTTTTGATAAGATGAAAAAAGGAAATTTACAATATCCTCATCATCATGAAATGTAGGGATATGGATAGGTGCTTCATTGTCCCAATCAATAAGTTCCGGATAGACTAAAGGTATTGGATCATTAGTTTGGGTAACGTCTTGAACTGTCAAAGTCATGATATGGTTGTCATTTTCATGATGGACAAGGTCTATGATGGTATTTTCCTATCAATTATCAATCTCGTTAAATCCTAAATTTTCCTCACTTGAGTTATTGTCATATCGTGGTTCAAATTCAAGTGATTGTGTTCCTAAGATTTCTCCTTGTATGACAATGGGTGCATATTTGTGTATGGTATCAACTTGTTTGTCTCTCCAAAATTCATTGTTATAAATGGTGTCCCATTCATATTCATTAGAATCCGTGTCTGAACTATTCTGCAATTGGAAAAATGATTTAAATTTTTTTTGTAGAGTGACATCTTTATGGGGTTTATCTAAATTTGATTTACCTTTATGAGTTTGTTGTGCTTGTTTTGAAGTTGACTCTTTTGTATCTTTACCATATCCAAGTCCTATTTTATCTTTTGGATATATTGAAATAGGATGAATTGGCTCAATGATTCCTTCTTTTCTTTTTCCTATAGGACCCTTTCCTTCATAACCCATTCTTTGCATGACGGTGTACCCTTTGCCATATTGGTTGGTAGGTAACTTGATGTGCAAGAGAGATTCATCTTCATCTTTGTATAGCCAGTTTAAGGTGTCCCTATCTTTGGCTTCTTGCTCGGTAGTGTTAGCTTTAATGAATTTTCCATCAAACTTTGTGATTGGCACAAAATTTTGGGATGTAGAGGCTGTTGCGATCTTTTGATTTGATAGGTTTGGTTGACCATGTGACCTTGGAGAAGGAGGTAAGCTAGAAAGGCATAGTGAATATTCACCTACTCCTTTGTCTTTTAAATGTAGCTTGATGTCAAGATTCTTTGTCAATTCTTGCAATTGGCCTTGTAGATTGGAAGAAGAAGCAGTAAGAGCCTCCCTATTGTGTGACAAAAAGGCATCTTGAGTTGCTCAAAGATTTGAACAAGTTTGGGTACTATTATAATCAACTTGTATAGTTATTTCCTGTCCATCATATAAAAACTAGAGACATTGATGATACGTGAATGGTACTACTTGCATGTCATGAATCCATGGACAACCCAAAAGTATGTTATAGGAAACATACCAATCTAGAACCTGACAAAAGGTATTTTTCACAACAGGCCCTACTCTGATAGGTAGCATTATTAGTCCTTTAGAGGCTCTTTCTTCATCATCATATGCCTTGATAGTTATTTTCCTTCGTGGATCAATGGAATTGTCTGATATTCCTAAGGAATGTATTGCTTTAAGGTACAAATGTTTAAACCGGATCCTCCATCTATCAAGACACGTTTGATTTGGTGTTTATGGATCATGACTTCAAGATAAAGCGATGAATTATGTGGATGTGTCATGGAGGCATCATCTTTTTCAGAGAATGAAAGACAAGTGGGGGAAGAAAATTTTCCCACCATGGCTTGAAATTTTTTAATAGCCATATCAGTGTTGACAGTTGTGTTTACAAGAGCTTCTTCCAAAATATTCTTATGTATGGGGGATATTTTTAGAAGTTCAAGGATGGAGATTTGAGCTGATGTTTGTCTCAATTGATCAACTAGATTATAATGACTTGGAGGAGGAATAGTTGCTTTAGATGCACTTCCTTTTAAGAAATTTTTTTCTTGTCCTCTTGTAGTCACATTAACTTGTTGATATTCTTGTTTTTCCTTGATTTTGATAACATTAACCCATTGCTCATCTAGATAGATGTGGCAGATTATGTTGTCTTCAACATTATTTATGCTTTTTGCTTTGGTATCTAATGTTTCTCCCTTTTGATAGTTTGGTAAAGGATCTTTGAATTCTTGATTATCATCATTGGTATGATTTCCTTCAATTGTGATGGTGCCATTGTCAATTAAATCTTGTACTAGATTTCACAAGCCTTGATAGTTATTTGCTCTATGACCTTTACATCGATGATAATTGCAATAATGTGAGTCATTCCATGATGATGGTTTAACTCATGGATCATAATATCTTTGTGGTGGTAGGGTGATCGATCACCTTATTATCGAGAAGCTCCTTTAGAGTAGATTCAAGAGATTGACCCAAAGTGGTAAAATTTCATCGATTTGAAAAGAATGAAGGTTTGGATGGATTTGATGTTTGGGTATTGTGAAGATTTTTATTGAGATTACCACTATTATGCTTGGTGTTTTGATTGGTCATGCTTTCTTGGTTGGATTTTTGTCCTTGTTGATTGTTGTTTCCTTGTTGGTTGGTATTTCCTTGTTGGTTGTGTTTGTGGAGCACTTGATAGGTTGAAGATAGATGATTGTGCTCGTAGATTGTTTGCATCCACTATAGCATCATTGACAACATTCTTATTTCTGCTCCAAAACCTTTTTTTATCATTGTTGTTATGGTTGGATGAACTTGGATTATCAAGTTTTATTAGTCCTCTTTTGATCAAGTCCCCTTCAATGGTGATTGCATTTTCAATCAATTTTTCAAAGTTAGGAGGACAATTAAGATTAAGCTTGTAGCTTAATTCTTTCTCTCGACTATTGATGAAGATATCCATCTTTTCCTTTTCAGGAATAGGATAGGAATATCGTGCAAACACCCTTCTCCACCTTTGCAAAAATGTAGTGAAAGATTCCCCTACTTTTTGTTTTACTTTACAAAGATCAAGCATGGTTATCTAATGTTGGATATTGTAGCAGTATTGTGATATAAAGTTATTTATTAAATCCTCAAAGGTTTTGATGGGGGGAGTGATCTTTGAAATCCACTCCATCGATTTTCCACCCAAACTTTGTGGAAACAATCACATTAAGTATCTTCATAAGTGAATTCTAGAGTCATATTTCAGAAATCTCTCACATGTTCAATGGGGTCAGTTTTTCCATTGTACCTATCAAATTTAGGGACTTCACCATGTTTTGGAAAAGCAATCATTCGAAGACCCCTATCAAATGGATAAGGACATATGTCATCCAAAACATACTTCTTTGTTATAGCTCCTTGAATTTCCTTTATTTTCCCTTGTAATTCTTTTATCTGTTGAGTAAGGGCACTAAAATCATTAAGAGGAGTTTCAGGATTCTCTTTAATCCCTTCTTTATCAAAATTGACAAGTAACTTAGCTCCTTGATTAGCTAATGAAAGAAAATATCTTTCTTTTTTTCATTCTAAAATCCTTTCCATAAGAGTATGGAATTGAGGATCTTGCTCTGCTTCTTGAAGCTTTTCTTCTATTATCTCTTTAGTATGAAATGGATTCTCTTCTTTCTTACTATTATCACCCATTTTGTTTGTGGTACTTTCTCCTTTGTCTTTTTCTATGTTCTTTCAAGATCTCATGACAACGGGCATAAGCTTTGCCCCAAATTCTACTAACTTTTGATCAAAAGAAATTAGACAGTGCATTTTTTTATGGATATGAAAGTCAGGATGGAATGAAGATTGTATGACTTAAAATATTTTGTCTTTAGCTCATTTTTTCCCTGATTGAAAGGATGAAAATCCTGTTTGTGGGAGTTTGAACAAAAGATCGAGAAAAAGAATGATTTTTCACTTTATGAAGTTTGATCGTAGCTTAAAAAAAAAATGGATTTGTGAGAAATGCCTAATGTGATTGAGTTCTCTATTATAGAAATTGATTTGGACGAGTAGAATATTCAATTGCAGGTTGGAGAATATAACAAGAATGAATACGTTGACTATGGTTATGCCTTTGAGAAAGGGCTCTTCTTTGAAAGAAAGCTTGAGAATATAACAATTCTATAGCTTAATCATTAGTAAAACCTCTAATACAGTCATGATATCGATGGATAAAGGTTCTATGTTTAAGTAAAACCTTTCGGATTTGGTACAAAAATCGTCTTTTCTTCAATAGTTTCTTGTAGCTAAGTGGTTTCTTTGGATTTTTGATTCATTTGAGAATGGATTTCTTAACAAAGGTTGTGGATTTCCAATCTCTTAAAATGAGAATACTCAATTTAATCATGAGTTTTGGATGATCTTTTATCTGATTTAATGTTTTGAATACACATCAAGCAAGTTGTAGAATAGTTGTCCCATACTAAACATTAAGTGTATGATCAAAATATTTTTCAAAAATTATTTTCATAGGTTTCACACATGACAGATAGTTCAAGTAGACTCACTCTTAGTACTCAAGTAGGTCACCATAATAATCAACAACCCACATCTTAGAACTGCGTCAACTCACACAACTGTGTCACCCCCGAAGGGGCACCCATGTTTTTGGCTTTTCTAGGCATGTACTTAGAGTGAGGGAAGTGGATATCAGATCCCCTAAGCAAATGGTCCTTGGCAGCTATATGGTGAGTATCTTGGGGGTAGATTCTTCCCTTCCCTGCACTGTGATTATTATGATGTTTGAAAACTGATTTCGGCTGGATACTACACTAACTTTTTAGTAAGGGTTTTCGTTCAGTGCGGCAATAATAAACTCCCTCAGGAGACCTCCCAACCTTTAGAACAAAGGATTTGGGGATGGTTATCTTACGCACTACCGGAAAAAGAGGGTTTCCCCAGATTTTCTTTAAATTTAATAGTGGGGCGGAATAGCCTGGCTTTGGCTTGAACCCACTTGAGTCGTTCCTCTTGGGTGAGTACTTTTCCCACAAGAGCAGGGTCTCTAAACAATGTAATTAAAATAGCAAATTTGCATGAAATTGAAAAGAAAAATCTGGTATTTTGATCACCTAGTTAAGGGGAGAGCATAGACCTATTGCCCCAAACAAAGAAAACAAATGTTCTTTTTATAACCCAAATCATAATGATCTAAAATAAGTGAAGATATTTCTTCACAAAAACAAATTGTTTGATTTTAATTGCAAGATCATTGTGTGGTGACTATCCTAGATTGATTCATTTTAAAATCCATGTCTATCCTAGGATTGATTCATTTTTGAATTAAGCTCTTACTGGCCATGGTCGCATCAAATCCAGTCAAATCATATTTAAGTTACAAATTACAATTGCAGACTTAGAAATTCTATGTTGAAAATAAAAAAATGCGCTAAAATAGACATCAAGAGCACTACCAAATCATTAATGGGCACTATAGGATCAATAAAGAGTGTTGCAGGATGAGTAATGGGTGCTGCAAGATGAGTAATGGGCACTGCAAGATGAGGAATGGGCACTGTAGGATGAGTAATGGACACTACAGGATGAGTAATGGGCACTCCAGGAAGAAGAATGGGCACTGCAAGATGAGTATTGGGCTCTGGAGGATGAGTAATGGGCATTGCAAGATGAGTAATGGGCATTGAAATAGAGTTAAAGAGTGATAAATTGGGTGTGATATGCACTGAAACATGTTTAATGCGCTAATACACTCTTCCAATCGTAACCTGTCAGAAAAATCTGCAAAAAGATGTTAAAATTAGGGTAAGATCCCCACGGTGGGTGCCAAAAATGTGTGTGGGAAATGTTAGTATCAAAATAAGATAACAAAAACATACCAATGCAACATTAAACTAAAGAAAACCAAAAAGAATGAAATTAGAGAAATCAAACAGAGCTTCTTCAGAGTCATTCCATTGTCCTCTATCTCCAGTGATTTGCTTGAAGCTGCTGCTGTCAGATTGTATAAGCAAAGCTTCTCAGAATGGCAACCTGCAGAATGAGTATGGAAAGAGAGAGTACTTCTCTATCCTATATGCTGGTGGAGTGAAGTGTTGATATACAAATATACACAGGGGCTGTAGATTATGCACAGGAGCTATGGATTATGGATGCTATTGAAACTATGATATGAGATGGATAAGCCATGATGTGGAATGCTAATATGCTAAGTTATGCTATGCTATGATTCTAGAATGCTATGGATGTTGAAAGGTTGATTGACTATAGTTTTCTTGTACAAAAGCTTCTCCTCTTTTCAGAGACCCGACAATCCCTTTTATAGATTTTCACAGGCAAGAGCCTGGATGGCAAAGATCAATGGCTATGAGATTGTCTGGTAAATTTTAATGGTGAGAGATGGAGAGGTTGAGAGGAATATGGAGGATATTGGAAGGTTGGAGAGAAGAATGGAGGTTTGTCTTCAACCCATAGGAACAACTTTTCTCAGGAACAAAGGAATTTATTATTTTCTGTTTTTGAAGTTGTTTCACGGTTGTTGCAGATAATCCAAATTAAATAAATAAATTTATTTAATTTTATGTGAGTTTTGAGGATTTTAAAAGATTTTTGAAATATTTGATATGAATGGACATTAGAAGATTTAATTAAATATTTTGAAATATTTAATTGTGATGTGACTTAGAAGAATTAATTAAATATTTGGAATATTTAATTATGAATAGACTTTAGAGGATTTTTAGAAGAGAAGAATATTTAATCTTTATTTGAATAAAATATTCAAGCCATGATTATATGATAATTAATGTAAATATATCATAATGTTTATTTAATTAATTAAGAAATGGATAAGAAAAGTGATTAAATAAACTTATTTATTTAATCAAAATGAAAGAATGAACAATATAAATAAATTATTTAGATTTATTTATATGTAGATTGAATGAAGAGATTTAATTAAATATTAAAAATATTTAATTAATTACTAGACTATTGTGATGTGACCATTTTTAGGTGTATACAAAAAGGCTCTTGGAAGTATTCATTTATGCCTGGCACAATCAGTAGCGTTAAATATTACAACAACAAAGACAACTCAAGAGTTGATGGAAACCCTAGAAAAGTTATATGAAAAGTATTCTGTTTCAAATAAGGTATTTGTAATTAAGTTTTTATTTAATATTAAAATGGTAGAAGGTGGGTCAGTTACTGATCATTTAAATGAGTTTAATATGGTCATCAGTCAATTAACTTCTATAAAATTAAACTTTGATGAAGAAGTTAGGGCTCTTTAGATTTTGTTTTCTTTCCCTAAAAGCTGGAATAGCTTGTTAATGGATGTTAGCAATTCTATTTCTAGTTTGAATACATTAAAATTTGATGATGTTATTGGTGTTATTTTGAGCGAGAAAATTCATAGGAAAAGCTCAGGTGGAACATCCACATTAGGAATTTTTTTGAATGTAGAAAGCAGGGGCAGAACAAAGGAGAGAGGAAATAATTCTAGAAATCGTGGGAAGTCACAAGGAAAATAATAGGACAGAAAGTCCCAATTTATAGATAAGAGGGATTGTTGGTACTATGCTAAACCAGGTTATTTAAAGAAAGATTGTTGGTCTCATCAAAATAAAGGAGACAAAAATGAAGTAAAGAGGAAAATGTGGTAAGTAATAAATCTAATGAGGATACTTTGATTCTTTCCCATGATAATGCTGATGATTCTTGGGTGTTAGATTCAAGGGCTTCATTTCATGCTACTCCCCATAGAAGTTATTTTCTTGATTATGTCCAAGGGGATTTTGGGCTGGTTTATTTAGGAGATAACGAACCTTGTCAAATTGTTGGAAAGGGAAGAATCAAAATTAAGTTGCAGAATGAGAATCATTGGCTACTACATGAGGTAAGGCATGTTCCAAAGTTAAGCAAAAATTTAATTTCAGCAGAGCAACTAGATGATGAAGGTTGTGTTACAATTAGTGATAAAAAGTGGAAGGTCACAAAGGGTGCCTTAGTGGTAGCAAAAGGTGTGAAAGTAGGCACCTTATATCTTTGTATAGGTCATATTGTTCCTTCTACTTTAATTGTTATGGAAAAATGTCAATGTTCAAGAACAACTATTGCAATTCAATAGGTAGAAGATCATACAGTTGTTGTGGACTCTAAATCAACATTGTGGAATAATAGACTTGGGCATATGAGTGTAAAAGGTATGAAAGTACTTCATTCAAATAATGTTTTACCATGTATAAAATGTGTTAATATGGATTTATGTGAAAGTTGTGTGTATGGAAAACAAAAGAGAGTAAGTTTTCTCAAGGATGGGAAACAAAAGAAAGATGATAAATTGGAGTTTGTGCATACAAATGTATGGGGAACAACTCAGGTATCTTCTCTTGGTGGCTCTCAGTATTATGTTACATTCATTGATGATGCAACTAGAAAGGTATGGATTTATTTTCTTAGGTAGAAATCTGATGTATTTGAAACTTTTAAAAAATGGAGAAGCTTGGTTGAGAATGAGATGGGTAAAAAGCTAAATTGTTTCAGATCTAATAATGGTGGTGGGTATTGCAACAAAGAGTTTGAAAATTATTGTTACTCTAATGGTATTTGTAGGCAGAAACTAGTTCCAAGGACTCCACAGGAAAATGGAGTTGCTGAGCACATGAATAGAACAATAATGGAGTGTGCACGGACTATGAGATTGCATGTTGGGCTGCCTTTAAAAATGTGGAGAAAGACTGTAAACACTATTGTTTATTTAATTAATAGAGGTCTATCTAGTCCTTTGGGTTAAGGTATTCCAGAGGAAGCATGGAAAGGTAAGAAGGTGAGTTATTCTTTTCTCAAAACCTTCAGTTGTGAAGCATTTGCACATGTAGATTCTAAAAATAGAATGAAACTTGATGCAAAATAAAACAAATGTATATTTGTTGGATATGGCATTGATGAATTTGGTTATAGGCTTTAGGATTTTGAAAATCATAAAATTGTGAGAAGTAGAGATGTCATATTCAATGAAAAAGTGTTTTACATAGATTTTTTGTTGTAGCATGAGAAGAAAGAAAATGATTATGCAGTGTTGGATGATATTCCAAACAATGATATTTTAGTGGTTCCTCATGTTGGGAAACAACAAAAAAAACAAATACCACAAACTCCTATGAATGTTAAACAATCTTCAAGGATAAGTAGACCTCCTGAAAGATTCTCTCTCTCTTTGTATACTATTTTGTTAACTGATGTTGGTGAACTGGAATATTATGATGAAGTTATGTAGGTGGATACCAAGGTTCAGTGGGAGCATGGAATGGAAGAAGAAATGGACTCCTTGCTAAGAAGTTAGACATGGGAATTATGGAATTTGTCTGCAGGTAAAAAGGCTTTACCAAAAAAATGGGTTTATAGGATGAAAGAGGAGGATGGAGGTAAGAAGAGATTTAAATCCAGATTAGTTGTAAAGAGATCTACATAGAAAAAAGGATATTTATTTTGATGAGATTTTTTTTTTAGTTATTAAAATGACTTATATTCGTATTATTTTAAGTATTGTGGCTGCTAAAGATTTGCATTTATAACAACTTGATGTTAAAATGACCTTTCTCCATGGTGATTTGGAAGAGAAAATATATATGGACCAGTTGCAAGGATTTGAGGTCAAAGGTAAGGAGAAACTATTGTGCAAATTAATTTTTTTTTTATATGGCTTGAAGCAAGCACCTCGGCAATGGTACTTGAAATTTGATAGTTTTATGGCTGAGCAAGGCTACAAAAGGTGTAATTCTAACCATTGTATTTATTTTAAGAGGTTGGATAATGAAAACTACATTATTTTATATTTATATGTTGATGAAATGCTTGTAGTAGGGTCTAACATGGATCACATAAGTGAGCTAAAACAACAGTTAGAAAAATCTTTTTCTATGAAGGATTTGGGGGCAGCAAAACAAATCCTTGGTATGAAAATTTGTGGAGATATGAATATTTTTTTTTATCTCATGCTAATTATGTTGAAAAGGTGTTGCAGAGATTTCTATGGAAAATGCAAAAGCTGTCAACACACCTTTTCCTAGTCATGTTAAATTGACTAAGGATATGTGTCCAAAGACAAAAGAGGAGGAAGAAAAAATGTCCAAGGTACCATATGCTTCAACTATAGGCAGTTTAATGTATTCCATGGTATGCATGAGACCAGATATTGCACATATTATAGGAGTTGTTAGCAGTTATTTGAGTCATCATAAGGTTGAGCATTAAAATGCGATAAATGATTTATTTGGTACTTGAGAGGTGCATCCAATCAATGTTTATTGTTTATGTTTTGGGGGATCTAATATTGATTTAAAAGACTATGTTGAATTAGATTTGATAGGGGATATAGATACCAGGTGGAGTACCACAGGTTATGTATTTATAGTTGGTGGGACAACAGTGAGTTGGATTTCTCGATTGCAAAAGGTGGTTGCTTTATCCACCACAAAGGCAAAGTATGATGTTGCAATAAAGGTGACAAATGAGATGATATGGCTATAAATTTTCATGGATGAGTTGGAAAAACAACAGGCTGGAAATTACTTATTTATAGAAAGCCATATTACTATACATCTTGCAAAGAACTCTATCTTGCATTCTAAAAAAAAACAAATACAGTTGAGATATCATTTCATTCAGTTAGTGTTGGGGGATGGACAGGTCAAGTTGGACAAGATACATACAGATGTCAATCCAACAAATATGTTTACAAAGGTGGTGAAAAGGGAGAAGCTGAGCTCCTCTTTAACTTTGGTTGGCCTTCAAGGTTGAATTCAAGTATTAAAAAGTAGTAGGGTTCAAGGTACTTATTTTCAGTGGGAGCTATAAGTGCAACAATGTCATCCAAGATCAGTCTCCAAGTGGGAGATTGTTGGTATGTGGCAATTGATCATGCTATACTGTACACTCCAGTAGTATCATTTTCAGGGTTCAGGGCCGGGCTGGGCCCTAGGTGGGAGTTCGAGGGTGGCAACCCCTGAGAAAAACTTTCCTCCTACTTTTTTGCATCATCACTGAAAAAGGAAAAAATCAATGAAAAAAGAAAAAAAACCCAATTTTGTAAAACCCTAATCTAGAAGCTTCTAAGCTTGTTAAAAATGAGTTTGGATGGGGGTTACAGTATGATGAAAAACATGATTATTCACAAGATTGTAATAGGTTTTGCATTGGATAATACAATTATTGGATGTCTACGGTTTGGTGGATGTAGCTCGGATTGGGTGAACCATGTTAAATTCTCTGTGTTATAATTTATTCTATGTGTGTTTTAGTTTCTTTGTTTATTAATTAAATCTGCATTTAATTGTTAGATATCTGCCTTTCTAAACCTAATAGTCTCATGGTGGGTTGCTTGCTTCTTAACACCTAAGGTTTCAAAATATGAAATGTTATAAAACACTATGAATGTCTTAAAAATCACAAATTGCATCGTTGTGTTTAAATTTAGCATGATTGAAAAAAAAGTGTACAAAATAATTGCAATTTAGAAAACACAATATTGGGTTTTAGTCATTTGAGTCTCATTGTTTAAATATAAAAGGGTTGTATCATGGTTGGGTTGCTTGCTTCTTAACACCTATAATTTTTCTATATGGAATTTTACAAAACAATATGAATGTCTTCAAAATTACATATTCCATTGTTGCATTTAAATTTCACACAATTAAAAACAAAAGTGCATACAAAATAATTATAATTTTGAAAATAAAATGTTGGGTTTCTGTTACTTGAATCTCCTTGTTTAAATGTAAAGGGTTGTCTCATAGAAGGTTGCTTGCTTCTTAATACCTACAGTTTTTCTACATTTAATGCTAAAACAAAATATGAATGTCTTCAAAATTACACATTCCATTGTTTTATTTAAATTTTGCATGATTGAAAAAAAGGTGCGCAAAATAATTGTAATTTGGAAAACACAATGTTGGGTTTTAGTTATTTGAATCTCCTTGTTTAAAGGTAAAGGGTTGTCTCATGGTGGGTTGCTTACTTCTTAACACCTACGATTTTCCAACATGGAATGTTACAAAATAGTATTGATTTCCTCAAAATTACACATTCCATTTTTGTGTTTAAAGTTTGCATGATTGAAAAAAAAAGTGCACAAAATAATTGCAATTTGCAATATACAATGTTGTGTTTCAGTTATTTGAATGTCGTTATTTACATGCAAAGGATTTCCTCATGGTGGGTTTCTTTATTCTTAACACCGAGGTTTTTGCAACATGGAGTATTACAAAATAGTATGAATGTCAAGTCAAAATAAAACATTCCATTGTTGTGTTTAAATTCTCCATGATTGAAAAATAAAGTGCAGAAAATAATTTCAATTTGGGAAACACAATTTTGGGTTTCAGTTATTTGAATCTCCTTGTTTAAATGTAAAGGGTTATTTGATGTTGGGTTTCTTGCTTCTTTACATCTGTGATTTTACAACATTGAATGTTACAAAATAGTATGAATGTCTTCAAAATAACACATTTTGTTATTGTGTCTAAATTTTGGATGATTGAAAAAAAACGTCCACAAAATAATTGCATTTTGGAAAACATAATGTTGGGTTTTAGTTATTTAAATGCCCTGTTTTAAATGTAAAGGGTTGTCTTATGGCCGGTTGCTTGCTTCTTAACACCTATGGTTTTGCAACATGGAATGTTAAAAAATAGTATGAATGTCTTGAAAATAACACATTCCATTATTGTGTTTAAATTTTGCATGTTTGAAAAAAAAATAACAAAATAATTGCAATTTGGAAAACACAATATTGGGTTTCATTTATTTGAATCTACTAGTTTAAATGTAAAGGGTTGTCTCATAATGGGTTGCTTGCTTCTTCACAACTATGGTTTCTCTATATGGAATGTTACAAAACAATATGAATGTATTGAAAATCACACATTTCATTGTCATGATTAAATTTCACATGATTCAAAAAAAAGTGAAGAAAATAAATGTAATTAAAAAAAAACAATGTTTGGTTTTAGTTATTTGAATCTCTTTGTTTAAATGTAAAGACTTGTCTTAATGTGGGTTGGATGTTTCTTAACAGCTACGAGTTTGCAACATCGAATGTTACAAAATAATATTAATGTATTCAAAATTACACATTCCATTGTTGTGTCTAAATTTTGCATGATTAAAAAAAGGTGCACAAAATAATTGCAATTTGGAAAACACAATGTCGGGTTTGAGTTATTTCAATGTCCTTGTTTAAATGTTAAGGGTTGTCTCATGGTGGGTTCCTTGCTTCTTAACACCTATGATTTTGCAACATGGAATGTTACAAAATAGTTTGAATGTCTTCAAAATCAAACATTTCATTGTTGTGTTTAAATTTTTCATAATTTAGAAACAAAGTGCACAAAATAATTGTAATTTGGGAAACACAATGTTTGATATCAGTTATTTGAGTCTCATTGAGTAAGTGTAAAGGGTTGTCTCATGGTGGGTTGCTTGCTTCTTAATACCTACAGTTTTGCAACATGGAATGTTACAAAATAGTATGAATGTCTTCAAAATAAAACATTCCATTGTTGTGTTTCAATTTTGCATGATTCTAGAACAAAGTACACAAAATAATTGCAATTTGGAAAACACAATGTTAGGTTTCAATTATTTGAATCTCGTTGTTTAAATGTAAAATTTGATCTCATGGTGGGTTGCTTACTTCTTCACACGTACGGTTTTCCAACTTGAAAAGTTACAAAACATTATGAATGTCTTCAAAATCACACATTCCATTCATGTGTTTAAATTTGCATGATTGAAAAAAAAAGTGCACAAAATAATTGTAATTTGGAAAACACAATTTTGGGTTTTAGTTATTTGAATCTCTTTGTTTAAATATAAATTGTTGTCTCATGGTGGGTTTCTTGCATCTTAAGGCCTATGGATTTGCAACATGCAATGTTACAAAATAGTATGAATGTATCGAAAATCACACATTCCATTATCGTGATTGAATTTCAAATGATTGAAAAAAAGTGTGCAAAATTAATGTAATTTGGAAAACCCAATATTGACTTTCAGTTATTTGAATCTCTTTGTTTAAATATAAAGGGTTGTCTTATGGTGGGTTGGTCGCTTCTTAATACCTATGGTTTTGCAACATGGAATGTTTCAAAATAGTATGAATTTGTTCAAAATCACACATTCCATTGTTGTGTTTATATTTTACAAGATTGAAAAAAAGTGCACAAAATAATTGCAATTTTAAAAACACACTGTTAGTTTTTAGTTATTTGAATCTCTTTGTTTAAATTGAAAGGGTTGTCTCATCATGGGTTGTTTGATTTTTAACACCTATGGTTTTTCAACGTCGAATGTTACAAAACAATATGAATGTCTTCAAAATCACACATTCCATTGTTGTGTTTAAATTTTGTGTGATTGAAAAAAAAGAGTACACAAAATAATTGCAATTTGGAAAACACAATATTGGGTTTCAATTATTTTAATCTATTTATTGAAATGTTATGGGTTGTCTCATTGTGGGTTGCTTACTTCTTAACACTTAAGGATTTGCTACGTTGAATGGTACAAAACAATATGAATGTCTTAAAAATTAAACATTACATTGGGTATGTGCAGGATTATCATGAAAAAAATAGGCCCTTCAGTGGCAAAACCTTTAGAAAAATTAGAGTTAGGCAACTTGACATAAAAATGTGAATAAGTTATCTATAATATTTAAATTTTAGGGAAAGTGTAAGAAGTAGGTGTCTGTCTGACCACCCTAACCACAATAAAATGATATTACATTTTTATAAGATCTTAGATAAAAGTAGAATCATGTCCCAATGTGATGCATACTTTTTTGTAATTTTATTCCAAGTAAATAATTAATTATGAATTTTTTATTACAAATTTTGAAAAATTAAAAGACTTGTATGTATAACCACCTTAAATTGGTCAAATCTTCATGAAATTTATTTATTTATTTTTTAATCCTATAGTATCTGAAGCATAGAATATGAGACATATTTCAAATTCAAAAAATATGATACCGTTTCAAAGTTATAGATGTTTCTCAATCAACCTATCAATCAGGACAATAGGTGTAATTCAAATAGAAAATAAATAATAATTATTTATTAAATTTAATGTAAACCATAATTTATATTGGTGTAAAGCTAAGAATCTCCTTTAAAATCTCTTTTCATTTCATCAATTTTGGGTTAAAAAAAGTTGTTAGCGACATACCCTACAATAACCCATCATATCACTATTTTTTAGTCAATCATGATCCTACACATACCCCATTGTTGTATTTAAATTTTGCATGATTAAAAAAAAAAGTGCACAAAATAATTGTAATTTGGAAAACACAATATTGGGTTTCAGTTATTTGAATCTCATTGTTTAACTGTAAACACTTGTTTCATGGTCGGTTGCTTTCTTCTTAACACAGGTCTACAATTTTACAACATGGAATGTTACAAATCATGATGAATGACTTAAAATTCACACATTCCATTGTTGTGTTTGAATTTTGCATGATTGAAAAAAAAATCCTCAAAATAATTGCATTTTGGAAAACACAATGTTTGGTTTTAGTAATTTGAATGTCCTTGTTCTATTGTAAAGGATTGTTTCATGGTGGGTTGGTTGTGTCTTAAAACCTACGGTTTTGTAAGATGGAATGCTACAAAAGGTATGAATGTATTGAAAATGACACATTCCATTGTCGTGATTAAATTTCACATGATTGAAAACAAAAGTGCACCAAATAAATGTAATTTGAAAGTCACAATGTTGGGTTTCAGTTATTTGAATCTCCTTGTTTAAATGTAAAGAATTGTCCCATGGTGGGTTGATTGCTTCTTAACACCTATGGTTTTACAACATGGAATGTTACAAAACAATATTAATGTATTCAAAATACACATTCCATTGTTGTGTTTAAATTTTGCATGATTGAATAAAAAAAGTGCACAAAAGAATTTCAATTTAGAAAACACAATGTTGAGTTTGAGTTATTTGAATTTCCTTGTTTAAATGTTAAGGGTTTTATCATGGTGGGTTGCTTTCTTCTTAATACGTACAGTTTTGCAATATGGAATGTTACAAAATAGTATGAATTTCTTCAAAATAAAACATTCCATTGTTGTGTTTCAATTTTGCATGATTCCCGAACAAAATATACAAAATAATTGCAATTTGGAAAACACAATGTTAGGTTTCAGTTATTTGAATCTCATTGTTTAAATGTAAGGGGTTGTCTCATGGTGGGTTGCTTACTTCTTAACACGTACGTTTTTCCAACTTGGAAAGTTACAAAACATTATGAATGTATTCAAAATCAGACATACCATTGATGTGTTTAAATTTACATGATTCCAGAACAAAGTACAGAAAATAATTGCAATTTGGAAAACACAATGTTAGGTTTCAGTTATTTGAATCTCATTGTTTAAATGTAAAGGGTTGTCTCATGGTGGGTTGCCTGATTCTTAACACCTACAATCTTGCAACATGGAATGTTACAAAATAGTATGAATGTCTTCAAAATCACACATTCCTTTCTTGTGTTTAAATATTGCATGATTGAAAAAAAATGTCCACAAAATAATTGCATTTTGAAAAACACAATGTTGGGTTTCAGTTGTTTTAATATCCTTGTTTGAATGTAAAGGGTTGTCTCATGTTGGGTTGCTTGTTTCATAACACATATGATTTTGAAAAATGAAATGTTATAAAAAGGTATGGATGTTTTCAAAATCACATATTGCATTTTTGTGTTTAAATTTTGCTTGACTAAAAAAAAAAGGCACAAAATAATTGTAAATTGGAAAACACAATGTTGGGTTTCAGTTATTTGAATCTCCTTGTTTAAATGTAAAGAGTTGTCTCATGGTGCATTGCTTGCTTCTTAACACCTACAGTCTTGGAACATGGAATGTTAGAAAATAATATGATAGATTAAAAAAGTGCACAAAATAATTGTAATTCAGAAAACACAATTTTTAGTTTCAATTATTTGAATGTCCTTGTTTAAATGTAAATAGTTGTCTCATGGTGGGTTGCTATCTTCTTAACACCTATGGGTTTGCAACATGAAATGTTACAAAACAATATGAATGTCTTCAAAATTACACATTCCATTGTTGTGCTTGAATTTTGCACGATTGAAAAAAAACTGCACAAAATAATTACAATTTGGAAAACACAATATTGGGTTTGAGTTATTTGAATCTCCTTGTTTAAATGTAAAGGGTTGTCTCATGATAGGTTTCTTGCTTCTTAACACCTATGGTTTTGCTACATGGAATGTTACAAAACAATATGAATGTATTCAAAATTACACATTCCATTGTTGTATTTAAATTTCACATGATTGAAAACAAATGTGCACAAAATAGTTGTAATTTGGAAAACACAATGTTGGGTTTCAGTTTTTAAATTTCCTTGTTTAAATGGAAAGAGTTGCCTCATGGTTGGTTTCTTTGTTCTTAACATCTATGATTTTGCAACATGGAATGTTACAAAAAATTATGAACGACTTCAAAATCACACATTCCATTGATGTGTTTCAATTTTGCATGATTGAAAAAAAAAATCTTTAAAATAAGTGCATTTTGGAAAACACAATGTTTGGTTTCATTCATTTGAATGTCCTTTTTTAAATGTAAAGGGTTGTTTCTTGTTGGGTTGTTTTCTTCTTAAAACCTATGATTTTAAAACACATAATGTTACAAAACATTATGCATGTCTTCAAAATAACACATTTCATTGTTGTGTTTAAATTTTGCATGATTGAAAAAAAATCCTCAATAACTACATTTTGGAAAACACAATGTTGGGTTTCAATCATTTGAATCTCCTTGTTTAAATGTAAAGGGTTGTCTCATGCTGGGTAGTTTTCTTCTTAACACCTACAGTTTTGATACATGGAATGTTACAAAACAATATGAATGTCTTCAAAATTACACATTTCATAGTTGTATTTAAATTTCACATGGTTGAGAAAAAAAGGGTGCACAAAATAATTGTAATTTGGAAAACACAATGTTGGGTTTTAGCTACTTGAATATCCCTTTTTTAATGTAAAGGGTTGTCTCTTGGTGGGTTGCTTGCTTCTTAACACCTAAGGTTTTGCAACATGTTTTCTTACAAAACAATATGAATTTCAAAAAAATCACACATTCCATTGTGTTTAAATTTTCAATGATTGAGAAAAAATTTCCACAAAATAATTGCATTTTAGAAAACACAATTTTGGGTTTTAGTTATTTGAATGTCCTTACTTAAATGTAAAGGGTTGTCTCACGGTGGGATGCTTGTTTCTTAACACCTAGGATTTTAAAACATGGAATGTGACAAAATAGTATGAATGTATTCAAAATCAGACATTCCATTTTTGTGTTTAAATTTTGGCTGATTGAAAATGAAAATTCACAAAATTATTGTATTTTGGAAAACACAATGTTGGGTTTCAATTATTTGAATGTCCTTGTTTAAATGAAAAAGGGTTGTCTCATGGTGGGTTGTGTGCTTCTTAATACCTATGGTTTTTCAACATGGAATGTTACAAAATAGTATGAGTGTTTTCAAAATCACACATTCCATTGTTGTGTTCAAATTTTACATGATTGATAAAAAAATGCACAAAATAATTTTCATTTGGAAAAAATAATGTTGGGCTTTAGTTAGTTGAATCTCTTTGTTTAAATCTAAAGGTTGGTCTCATGGTGGGTTGCTTAATTCTTAACACCTACTATTTTCCAACATGCAAAGTTACAAAACATTATGAATGTCTTCAAAATCACACATTCCATTGATATGTTTAAATTTGCATGATCGAAAGAAAAAGTGCACCAAATAATTGTAATTTGGAAAACACAATTTTGGGTTTTAGTTATTTGAATCTCCTTTTTAAAATGTAAATGGTTGTCTCATGGTGGGTTGCTTGCTTCTTAACACCTACGATTTTGCAACATGCCATGTTACAAAATAGTACAAATGTCTCAAAAATCACACATTCCATTGTCGTGA
The DNA here is from genome assembly GCA_007258455.2 of Sequoia sempervirens. NCBI lineage: Eukaryota > Viridiplantae > Streptophyta > Pinopsida > Cupressales > Cupressaceae > Sequoia > Sequoia sempervirens. Next base: position 349,024,029 of record VDFB02281492.1, on the reverse strand, counting down.
TTAAATTTCAAATGATTGAAAACAAAGGTGTGCAAAATTAATGTAATTTGGAAAACCCTATGTTGGCTTTTAATTATTTGAATCTCCTTGTTTAAATGTAAAGGGTTGTCGCATGGTGGGTTTCTTGCTTCTTAACACCTATGGTTTTGCTACATGAAATGTTATAGAACACTATACATTTCTTCAAAATCATACATCCCATTATTGTGTTTAAATTTTACATGATTGATAAAAGAAAGTGTAGAAAATAATTGTAATTTGAAAAAGACAATTTTAGGTTTCAATTATTTGAATATCGTTGTTTAAATGTAAAGGGTTGTCTCACATTGTCTTTCTTGCTTCTTAACACCTATGATTTTGCTACATGGAATATTACACAAAAATATGAATGTCTTCAAACATTACACATTCCATTGTTGTATTTAAATTTCACATGATTGCAAAAAAAAGTGCACAAAATAATTGTAATTTGGAAAAAAAATGTTGGGTTTTAGTTATTTGAATCTCTGTTTTTAAATGTAAAGTGTTGTCTCATGGTGGGTTGCTTGTTTCTTAACACCTACGATTTTACATGGAACGTTAGAAAATAGTATGAATGTATTCAAAATCACACATTCCATTATTGTGTTGAAATTTTGCATGATTGGAAAATAAAATACACAAAATTATTGCATTTTAGAAAACACAATGTTGGGTTTCAATTATTTGAATGTCCCTATTTAAATGAAAAAGGGTTGTCTCATGGCACGGGTTGTGTGTTTTTTAACACCTATAGTTTTCCAAGATGAAATGTTACAAAATATTATGAGTGTCTTCAAAATCACACATTGCATTGTTGTGTTTAAATTTTACGTGATTGAAAAAAGTGCACAAAATAATTGTAATTGGGAAAACAAAATGTTGGGTTTTTGTTATTTGAATCTTGTTGTTTAAATGTAAAGGTTGATCTCATGGTGGGTTGATTACTTCTTAACACGTACAGTTTTCGAACTTGGAAAGTTACAAAACATTATGAATGTCTTCAAAACCACACATTCCATTGATGTGTTTAAATTTGCATAATTGAAAAAAAAAGTGCACAAAATAATTGTAATTTGGAAAACACAATTTTGGATTCTAGTTATTTGAATCTCCTTGTTTAAATGTAAATGGTTGTCTCATAGTGGGTTTCTTGTATCTTAACACCTATGGATTTGCAACATTAAATGTTACAAAATAGTATGAATGTATCAAAAATCACACATTCCATTGTCATGATTAAATTTAAGATGATTAAAAAAAAGTGCACAAAATTAATGTAATTCAGAAAACCTAATATTGACTTTCAATTATTTGAATCTCTTTGTTTAAATGTAAAGGGTTGTCTCATGATGGGTTGCTTGCTTCTTAACACCTATGGTTTTGCAACATGGAATGTTTCAAAATAGTATGAATGTCTTCAAAATCACACATTCCATTGTTGTGTTTATATCTTACATGATTGAAAAAAAAAGTGCACAAAATAATTACAATTTGAATAACACAATGTTAGTTTTCAGTTATTTGAATCTCGTTGTTTAAATTTAAAGGGTTGTCTCATCATGGGTTGTTTGATTTTTAACACCTATGGCTTTACAATGTTGAATGTTACAAAACAATATGAATGTCTTCAAAATAAAACATTCCATTGTTGTGTTTAAATTTTGTGTGATTGAAAAAACAAAGTACACAAAATAATCGCGATTTGGAAAACACAATATTGGGTTTCAGTTATTTTAATCTACTTGTTGAAATGTTAAGGGTTGTCTCATGGTGGGTTGCTTACTTCTTAACACCTACGAATTTGCTACGTGGAATGCTACAAAACAATATGAATGTCTTCAAAATTACACATTCCATTGGGTATGTGTAGGATTACCATGGAATAATCAGGCTCTTCAGTGGAAAAAAAATTAGAAAAATTAGAGTTAGGCAACTTGACATAAAAAGGTGAATAAGTTATCTATAGTACTTAAATTTTAGGAAAAGTGTAAGAAGTAGGTGTCTGTCTGACCGCCATAACCACAATAAAATGATAATACATTTTTATAAGATCTTAGATAGAAGTAGAATCATGTCCCAATGTGATGCATACTTTTTTATAATTTTATTCCAAGTAAATAATTAATTATAAATTTTTTATTACAAATTTTGAAAAATTAAAAAACTTGTATGTATAACCAGCTTAACTTGGTCAAAACTTCATGAAATTTATTTCTTTTTTTTTTAATCCTATAGTATCTGAAGCATAGAATGTGAGACATATTTCAGATTCAAAAAATGTGATACCGTTTCAAAGTTATAGATGTTTCTCAATCAACCTATCAACAGGACTTTAGGTGTAATTCAAATAGAAAAAAATAATAATTATTTATTAGATTTAATGTAAACCATAATTTATATTGGTGTAAAGTTGAGAATCTCCTTTAAAATCTCTTTTCATTTCATCAATTTTGGGTTAAAAAAAAGTTGTCAGCTACATACCCTACAAAAACCCATCATATCACTATTTTTTGGCCCATCATGATCCTGCACATACCCCATTGTTGTATTTAAATTTTGCATGATTAAAAACAAAAGTGCACAAAATAATTGTAATTTGGAAAACACAATATTGGGTTTCAGTTATTTGAATCTCATTGTTTAACTGTAAACACTTGTTTCATGGTTGGTTGCTTTCTTCTTAACACAGATCTAAAATTTTGCAACATGGAATGTTACAAATCATGATGAATGACTTAGAATTCACACATTCCATTGTTATGTTTTAATTTTGCATGATTGAAAAAAAAATCCTCAAAATAATTGCATTTTGGAAAACACAATGTTGGGTTTTAGTAATTTGAATGTCCTTTAAATGTAAAGGGTTGTGTCATGGTGGGTTGCTTGCATCTTAAAACCTATAGTTTTGCAAGATGGAATCCTACAAAAAGGTATGAATGTATTGAAAATGACACATTCCATTGTCGTGATTAAATTTCACATGATTGAAAACAAAATTGCACAAAATAAATGTAATTCGAAAGTCACAATGTTGGGTTTCAATTATTTGAATCTCCTTGTTTAAATGTAAATATTTGTCTCTTGGTGGGTTGTTTGCTTTTTAACACCTACGGTTTTACAACATGGAATGTTTCAAAATAGTATTAATGTATTCAAAATTACACATTCCATTGTTGTGATTAAATTTTGCATGATTGAAAAGAAAAGTGCACAAAAGAATTTCAATAATTTGGAAAAAACAATGTTGAGTTTGAGTTATTTGAGTGTCCTTGTTTAAATGTTAAGGGTTGTCTCATGGTGGGTTGCTTTCTTCTTAATACCTACAGTTTTGCAACATGGAATGTTAAAAAATAGTATGAATGTCTTCAAAATCAAACATTCCATTGTTGTGTTTCAATTTTGCATAATTCCATAACAAAGTACACAAAATAATTGCAATTTGGAAAACACAATATTACGTTTCAGTTATTTGAATCTCGTTGTTTAAATGTAAAGGTTTGTCTCATGGTGAGTTGCTTGCTTCTTCACACCTACAAGCTTGCAACATGGAATGTTACAAAATAGTATGAATATCTTCAAAATCACACATTCATTTGATGTGTTTAAATTTTGCATGATTAAAAAAAAATGTCTATAAAATAATTGCATTTTGGAAAACACAATGTTGGGTTTTAGTTCTTTTAATGTCCTTGTTTGAATGTAAATGGTTGTCTCATGTTGGATTGCTTGTTTCATAACACATATGATTTTGAAACATGAAATGTTAATAAAAAGTATGGATGTCTTCAAAATCACATATTGCATTTTTGTGTTTAAATTTTGCATGACTAAAAAAAAAAGCACAAAATAATTGTAATTTGGAAAACACAATGTTGGGTTTCTGTTATTTGAATCTCCTTGTTGAAATGTAAAGAGTTGCTTCATGGTGCATTGCTTGCTTCTTAACACCTACAGTCTTGGAGCGTGGAATGTTAGAAAACAATATGATAGATTAAAAAAGTGCACAAAATAATTATAATTTAGAAAACACAATTTTATGTTTCAATTATTTGAATGTCTTTGTTTAAATGTAAATGGTTGTCTCATGGTGGGTTGCTATCTTTTTAAGATCTATGGGTCTACAACATAGAATGTTACAAATCAATATGAATGTCTTCAAAATTACACATTCCATTGTTGTGTTTAAATTTTGCACGATTGAAAAAAAAGTGCACAAAATAATTACAATCTGGAAAACACAATATTGGGTTTGAGTTATTTGAATCTCCTTGTTTAAATGTAAAGGGTTGTCTCATGGTAGGTTGCTTGCTTCTTAACACCTACGGTTTTGCTACATGGAATGTTACAAAATAATATGAATATATTCAAAATTACACATTCCATTATTGTATTTAAATTTCACATGATTGAAAACAAATGTGCACAAAATAGTTGTAATTTGGAAAACACAATGTTGGGTTTCAGTTTTTAAAATTTCTTATTTAAATGGAAAGAGTTGTCTCATGGTTGGTTTCTTTGTTCTTAACATTTACGATTTTGCAACATGGAATGTTACAAAACATTATGAATGACTTCAAAATCACACATTCCATTGATGTGTTTCAATTTTGCATGATTGAAAAAAAAAGTCCTCAAAATAAGTGCATTTTGGAAAACACAATGTTTAGTTTCATTTATTTGAATGTCTCTTTTTAAATGTAAAGGGTTGTCTCTTGTTGGTTTGTTTGCTTCTTAACACCTATAATTTTAAAACACATAATATTACAAAACATTATGAATGTCTTCAAAATATCACATTCCATTTTTGTGTTTAAATTTTTCATGATTGAAAAAAAGTCCTCAAAATAATTGCATTTTGGAAAATACAATGTTGGGTTTCAAATATTTGAATCCATTTGTTTAAATGTAAAGGGTTGTCTCATGGTGGGTAGCTTGCTTCTTAACACCTACAATTTTGCTACATGGAATGTTACAAAACAATATGAATGCCTTCAAAATTACACATTTCATAGTTGTATTTAAATTTCACATGATTGAAAAAAAAGGGTGCACAAAATAATTGTAATTTGGAAAACACAATGTTGGGTTTTAGTTACTTGAAACTCCCCTTTTTAATGTAAAGGGTTGTCTCTTGGTGGCTTGCTTGCTTCTTAACACCTAAGGTTTTGCAACATGTTTTTTTACAAAACAATATGAATGTCTACAAAATCACACATTTCCTCGTTGTGTCTAAATTTTCAATGAGTGAAAAAAAATGTCCACAAAATAATTACATTTTAGAAAACACAATGTTGGGTTTTAGTTATTTGAATGTCTTTGCTTCAATGTAAAGGGTTGTCTCATGGTGGGATGCTTGCTTCTTAAAACCTTCGGTTTTTGAAGATGGAATGTTACAAATAGTATGAATATTTTAAAAATCACACATTCCATTGTTGTGTTTAAATGTTGCATAATAAAAAAAAAGTGCATTGTAAATTAATTGTAATTTGGAAAACACAATGTTGGGTTTCAGTTATTTGAATATCTTTGTTTAAATATAATTTCTTGCTTCTTAACACCTATGGTTTTGCAACATGGAATGTTACAAAATAGTATCAATGTCTTCAAAATCACACATACCATTTTTGTCTTTAAATTTTACATTATTGAAAAAAAAAGTGAACAAAATAATTGTAATTTGGAAGACAAAATGTTAGGTTTTAGTTATTTGAATCTCCTTGTTTAAATCTAAAGGTTTGTCTCATGATGGTTTACTTACTTGTTAATACCTATGGTTTTCCAACATGGAATGTTAAAAAAAAAAATGAATGTCTTCAAAATCACACATTCCATTAATGTGTTTAAATTTGTATGATTGAAAAAAAGAAAGTGCACAAAATAATTGTAATTTGGAAACACAATGTTGATTTTTAGTTATTGGAATGTTCTTGTTTAAGTGTAAATGGTTTTCTCAAAGTGGGTTACTTGCTTCTTAACACCTACAGTTTTGCAACATGCAATGTTAGAAAATGGTATGAATGTCTTGAAATTCACACATTCCATTTTCATGATTAAATTTCACATGATTGAAAAATAAAGTGCACAAAATAATTGTAATTTGGAAAAAACAATGCTGGGTTTTAGTTATTTGAATCGAATTGTTTAAATCTAAAGTTTTGTCTCATGTTTGGTTGCTTACTTCTTAAAAACTACGCTTTACCAAAATGGAATGTTACAAAATAGTATGAATATCTTAAAAACCATACATTAAATTGATGCATTTAAATTAGCATGATCAAAAGAAAAAGTGCACAAAATAATTGTAATTTAGAAAACACAATGTTGGGTTTGACTTATTTGAATGTCCTTGTTTAAAGGTAAATGATTGTCTCATTTTCGGTTGCTTGCTTCTTAACAACTACAGTTTTGCAACATGGAATGTTACAAAACAATATGAAGTTCTTGAAAATTACACATTGTATTGTTCTGATTAAATTTCACATGATTGAAAAAAAAAGTGCACAAAATAATTGGAATTCAGAAAACACAATGTTGGGTTTTAGTTATTTGAATCTCTTTGTGTAAATATAAAGGGTTGTCTCATGGTGGGTTTCTTGCTTTTTAACACCTATGGTTCTGCAATATGGAATGTTAGAGAATAGTATGATAGATAAAAAAGGACACAAATTAATTGTAATTCGGGAAAGACAATGTTAGGTTTCATTTATTTTATTTTCCTTATTTAAATGTAAAGGGTTATCTCATGGTGGGTTGTTTGCTTCTTAACACCTATGCATTTGCAAAATGGAGGTCTTCTTTCTTTTAACACCTAAATTTGCATTTATTGCTAAATATGTCTAATGAAACACCTAAAATTTTGCTATATGGAATGTTACAAAGCAATATGAATGTATTCAAAATTACACATTCCATTTTTGTATTTCAATTTCACATGATTGAAAATAAAAGTGCACAAAATAGTTGTAATTTTGAAAACACAATGTTGGGTTTCAGCTATTTGAATTTCCTTGTTTAGATGTAAAGTGTTGCCTCTTGGTCGGTTGCTTTCTTCTTAAAACCTATGATTTTGCAACATGGAATGTTACAAAACATTATGAATGACTTTAAAATCACACATTCCATTGTTGTGTTTAAATTTTCCATGATTGAGAAAAAAAATCCTAAAAATAATTACAGTTTGGAAAACATAATGTTCGGTTTCAATTATTTGAATGTCATCTTTTAAATGTAAAGGTTTGTCTCTTGGTGGGTTTATTGCTTCTTGATAGCTATGGTTTTGCAACATGGAATGTTCCAAAAGAGTATGAATCTCTTCAAAATCATAAATTCCATTGTTTTATTTAGATTTTGCATAATTAAAATAAACGGTGCATAAACTAATTTTAATTTGGAAAACACAATGTTGGGTTTCAGTTATTTTAATCTCCTTGTTTAAATGTAAAGGGTTTTCTTATGGTGGGTTCCTTCTTCTTAACACCTATTGTTTTGCAACATCGAATGATTCAAAATAGTATGAATGTCTTCAAAATCACACATTCCATTATTTTGTTTAAATTTTATATGATTGAAAAAAAGGGTGAGCAAAATAAATGTAATTTGGAACACAATGTTGGGTTTTAGTTATTTGAATCTCCTTGTTTTAATGTAAAGGTTTGTCTCATGGTGGGTTGCTTACTTCTTAACACCTACTATTTTCCAACATGGAATGTTACAAAACATTATTAATGTCTTCAAAATCAAACATTCCTTTGATGTGTTTAAATTTGCATGATTGAAAAAAAAGAAACAGTGAACAAAATAATTGTAATTACACAATGTTGGGTTTCAGTTATTTGAATGTCCTTGTTTAAATTTAAAGGGTTGTCTCATGGTGGGTTGATTACTTATGAACACCTATGGTTTTGCAACATGCAATGTTTCAAAATAGTAAGAATTTCTTGAAAATGACACATTCCATTGTCGTGATTAAATTTCACATGATTTAAAAATCAAGTGCACAAAACAATTGTAATTTGGAAAACACAATGTTGGGTTTGAGTTATTTGAATCTCATTGTTTAAATGTAAAGTCTTTTCTCATGTTGGGTTGCTTACTTCTTAACACCTATGGTTTACCAACATGGAATGTTACAAAAAAATATGAATGTCTTCAAAATCACACATTCCATTGATGTGTTTAAATTTGCATGATTGAAGAAAAAAGTGCACAAAATAATTGTAATTTGGAAAATAGAATGTTGGGTTTCAATTATTTGAATGTCCTTGTTTAAAGGTAAAATTTTGTCTCATTGTGGGTTCCTTGCTTCTTAATACGTACAGTTTTGCAACATGGAATGTGTAATGCCCTGTCATAATAACCTAAGGAATGTTGCAATTGTGTATAATAGTGAAATAATTTTTTTTTTAAGTATTAATATTAAGTTAATTAGTTGCATACATTCATTAAGTTACGCGATGTTACACTACTTGAGTTTCCATATACGACTTTAATATTTCGCATTGCGTATATTTAATTAATCATAAACTTAAAAATAAACATTGCATAACATTTAAAATTCCATTCAAGATAGTATGAAGTACAAAAATGTTTCTTACATTGCATTTGATAAGATATTACAATACTCATTCATCTGATGAGGCAGATCAAATAATAGTTACAATTTACATTTACATAAGTTCACCTCATATACAATTAAGGGATGTTTTCAAATATAAGATTTTACAATAATGCAATAAAGAAAGTACATCTGTATCCAAGTATGATCTCTCCATCCATGAAGCTCTCGATGCCATGATCATAAACTGGGGACCCAACAGAGTAAGGTGCATGTTCCACCCAACCATGTCGTACCCGTAGGTCCACCCCCCGTGCTAGGAGATATTAATATGGTTACCTAGACATAATCTACTAACCCTAGACACAAGTACATAACTAACTGATGGTTACATTGCTTCCAGATTTTAGACAATTGAATGTACTAAGTACACAAGGTTGACTGTTACTTTAGGTGGAGTGTCATCACAACATTGCAAAGGTTACCCTCGTGTTTCTTCCTAGGTTCCGGCCTCCAACTTGGGTTACCCTAGTAACCTCTTACGAAACCCAACCCCTATTGCATTCTATTGCGGAATTGAATGTCTTTTGAACAAACAAGACATCAATTAGCCATTCCAGGCCTTCTCATCTTATACTCAAGACTGAACTAGCTCAAGAGTCATTAAGTGAGGCATAAACATCTTGTTAAAGATTTTAATTCTTACTACTGTGTTACTTAGTTATAACTGACTTACTAACTCTTTGTAAGTTACCCTGACACTACTTTGTGTGTCGACCCTTACACAGAGTCACTCCCCTAAACATAACAAATGTATACTAAGTTTTCCTGACTAGGGTTTACAAGGTGCACAAAATTCAATCACATAATAACAAATGACACACACAGCGGTCATTAAAAGTTTTATTCATAAACCAGGTATCAATACACCATACTCTAACACATGCACAACCCTAGTCAACCCAAGAAATGCATTTAAACAATAACTTCACCCTTTCTATACAAATCACTCTGGAAGACATATACATCTAAGACTTTCCCAATTTGCCTAATAAGAAAACACGATTTACAGCAAATTTTAAAAAATTAAAAAATCTACATTAGGATATACTAAATCTAGTCAAACAATATGATTTGCATGTAATTAAGTCAACTTAATTAAAATTCACTTTCAAATAATCTAATTTAACTTCCTCAATTTCATATATAAATAAAAGAAATAACTAAATTTACTCTTTCATTCATAATATTTTAAAACTAATTTAATCTCCCACAAAAAACATGTATCCACATGCATATATAATCATTTTAATTTTTAAACAAATATTTAAATATACAATTCCCTATAATATTAAAATAAAATATATATATATACATACATATACATATATATATTCTTATTTAATATAAATCATTTATGTAAAAATTTTGAATGACATAATACACATTAAAAATTAGTACGCAACCAAATGAAATTTTTCTTTTTACATTTCAAAGTTCACAGGCTAGGGTTTCGGCCGCTCTCACAGCCGTCCCTTTTGGGCCACGGTTGTGGCGGCAACCTGTGCGCTGCTTGAGAGGGCAGCGCCGGGATTTCTCCATGGCCGCTACCCTTAAGGGCGGCGGTGGGATGGCCTCTGCGCCCCCCTCCCCTGCATACCTTGCATAACATTAAATACTTTTTTTTATTCATAAAATAAATACGAATTCTTATAACTGTGAAATTCCAATTTTGTATATGCAGAAATTTCAATCCGTTTATTTAATATAAATGCTTGTACAGCAATTTTCCAAACCAAAAATTCATATATTAAAATTCAAAGTCTTTTCACAATCCAATTTAATATATGAATTTGAATAAAGATATAAATATATATATATCAATATATATATATATATATAATTTCATCAGGGTTTTCTTTTTAAGAGAGAAGTAAAATAAATTTCTACAGGTTACAATGGGGAAATTGGGGAAATTAACAAATTTCTTCCGGGTTTCAAAAGATATCATGCACAGAAATGAAATTCATTCAAAATTTAATTTAGCCCAAAGATTTTAAAATCCATTTTCCATTCATATAATTTTCCCTTCACTAATTTAATTCTACAGAGAAATAATTCTATAGAGAAATATGTTTTCTGAGATTTAAAGGAAATCTACAAATCCTTCAGAAAATATATAGTTATTAAATTTCCCAAGAATTACAAAAAAATTTAATGAAATTAAAACTTTCTTTTCTCAGACATTCTTTTTCAAATACAACAAAAATGAAAATCACAAGGAGAATACCTGTGCTCTTTTGCTTCAGGAAACTAACTAGAGAAGAGCTTTGCTTGTAGCTTTCACAATCCTTTCCAGAGAAACAATACCCAAATTGCAAAACAGAGATCTTCCACAAATTTACAACAATACCTAATAACCAAAAACAGTGATTTTTTTTTAAACAGAGCTCAATTATTTTCTTGTGAAGAATAGAATAACCTCCCTTTTTTTTTCCAGATCCAAAAATAATATCCGTGAACAACCTCAACCAAAAACAATAAATGCAACTGGCACACTTGTTGAGAAGAACAAAATATCCTCAACCACTTCTCGGCAATCTTGCCTTTCAAAATTGCATGCCTTTTATTTTATTTTATTTATTTAAAATTTACAATTTTCAAATGCAAAATTTATTTAATAATTAAAATACCATTTCCACAAAAATATTTAATTTAATAAAATCTATTCACACACAATTCAAAACAATTTAATTAAATAAATTTAATCTTTTAGGATCAACTTATTTAACCAAACAAACTAATTAATTAATTAAATAACATGTAAAAACTAATTTCTTTAACATTTAAAAATTAATTTAAATAACAGTAATTAAAGAGTATTAGACTATCATTAAAATTGACATTTTTCCTTTCAAGCAAATAATCCAAAGAAAACAATACAAGACAATCTATGACTCTGAACTAAAACAGACGATGTACTATGACCGGGTTATAGACTAGACTAGGATAAACCATGCTACTACCTCCCAATCAACATTTCCATTGAGTCTTGACATGCTCAGACCTGAGTAACCAGGTGGAGTCGGTGTCATGTACCTACAATCCTGCAACCAAGCAATAACATGCATATATATATAATCCATTGTACAGGCACACCGTGCGGAGAAAATCATGGACATCACAGGGCACTCGTAAGCGAGTGATGCAATTCCGTTCTCCACACCAATACACGTCACATCAGACTGACAACTAAAATAACAGTTATTCCATCATAAACATATGCATAGCAATAATCATCTGAAAGAAAACATCTACGCTATATCAAAGCATATCAGAAATCAGTAATCACCATACATTGTATCATCATATCACAAAGTGAATCCACTATCACTCAAAACCAGCGATCAAAATATCCAAACAAAGTACCATAGTCTAATAGTATGAAAAAATGTAACTAGAAAACATAAGCATAAATGGAGGGGTACTACACAGCTTCTTTTTCATATCCAAGTAGGGTCCATAACAGGCTGCTTAGGAACCTCAAATGCCTTTGCATAATCTATTGAGCAGAATTAACCCAGCATGTAGCACAAAATTCTTATGGTTTCTTTTGTGATCCCTGAGACCATACTCCAAAGAAGCCAAAAGATAGAAAGGAAAGGAAATTTTCTTCTTATGATGAAAATAATTCACAAGAACGAAGTCATACACATTACTAGTACAGAGCCAACCTTCTAAGGTAATGTACCTCATCAATTCTTTGACAACATCATTCCATAGAGCTTTGATAGAACTACATTGGTAGCCACGACTCTTAGCCTGCTTGAGCTTTTGTTCTTCATCTCCTTTGAATAAAATTTACAATGCAACTTTAGATTCCTTCTTATCTCTATACACATTTCTACCCTCTATGGAAAGATTAGTAATATTTTTTATGCTATCCTCATTGATATCAAATTCAGTTCTTCCCCACTTTACCTATTATTCCATCCCTTGACAAATGAAGTTGTAGCCTACAGATCATTCCCATGGATCCACTCCAAGTAAGGTGTAATCCCACCCCTTTGTATCCTTTTTCACACCTCAAACTTATTTTTCATGGTGTTGAGGGAGAAAGGCTCTGCCCTATTTCTATCACCAACCATGATCACGAACTTAGAAAATCCCAAGAGCTTGAAAACTTTATAGACAATTAAGAGAAACCTTGAGAACATAGGCCAGGAAATACCCAAAATCCATGTGACAACCACATGGTGGAAAAGGGTCATAATTAACCTTGAAGGTTGTCCTATACGAAGATTCGAATTACCATAATCCAAAGCATGATCCAACTCACCATCACTCCAAACAATAATCTGCCACGTGAACAAGGTCATGTGAGCACAGATCATCATGAAGTTGCCATCCAACTTAGCATTTTTTATAATCATGATTAAGACAAGTGAGAGCCTCAATAGGAAGGAGTTCATTCACATCCCAAACCCTAGAGCCGCTAACCCCAAATTTAGCAAAGACATGTGCAAGACCATTGCCTTCCCTAACAATATGAGAAATATAAAATTCTTCAAAAGAATTTAGAATTTCAATGGCATCCATAATAAGGGATTCAACACTCCAAGAGGGGACAAAAGAATTCTTCAGATTATTGATAATATTTAATGAGTCTCTTTCAAGCCACACCTTTCTATAGCCTTTAGAATGAGCCATCTTCAAGGCATGATAGGCAGCAGACAACTTCAAGATTAAAATGTTATTCTTTTAGGATATTTGTTTTATTTAGTCATTCATATTACTTTGTCAATCATGATACAAACATAGTAGACTATCTAGAGAGGTTTGGTGGACAAGATGTCCAACCTTTATACACTCTACTTAACCATCACACTCTTCAAAGGTCAAATATTTAACAAAAAATTCACTTCATTCCTACAAAAAAATAATAATTAATGAAGTCAATTTCTTTCCAAAATATTCAATGAACTAGAATTCACTAAAGGAGATCAAATTATTTAATAGAGTAAAAATGTAGATTCATTTAGAAGAGTTTAGAGTGTACATGTACACCATCAGGTACATGATTTATTTGAACAATTCTAGATAGTTTACATATATTTTAATGTTAATTATGTTAATGCTAGTTTAGGATAAGGACTATATATATTTCTAAAAGAAATTATAGGTAAATTTTATCAAAAATGTATTCCAATCCAAAGAGCCACTCTAAGATACATTCATGTCAGAATCAATGATGACAACAAATTCAAAATTTAAGCATTACATCACTTTATTCTAATAAATTTTAGAAAAGTGAATTTTACCTATGATAAATGATTTTTAATTTTAATTACTTTTAATTACTTTACAATAAGGATTATTTTACTAATTTTTATCCTATAAATAATATATCTAACAAATTGCATACATTTTATATTATTTAGCAAGTTACATGCCTAGTTAACATTTGAATCCAATTGCTAATTCATTGTGAAAGTAAGTTCATATGCCCAAACTTGAGCGAGTAAATAGTTATAAAGTGGATTTGGCATACGGTCATAGTCACAAAATATTTTTTGTGAAAATAAGATGTGATGCTTTTAGGGTTAAAATTCTCTTTAGTGTATGGAAAGATAGGAATGTTTCTCTCCTTTCTCATAGCATTATTGATAAATATTTTTGTTTGTATACTAAAGATATCATTTGGTCTAATGTTCTTATGCAATTTTAGGTGCAAGCCAGCAAGGTTGCACTTAAAATTATGCATCTTTGGGAGCTATTGAACCACTAGGGTAATGCCCTTTGTCCTATCATTTGTGTTCCTCCTGACTCCGTATTGTTTCATGTGTGTCAACATGGACGTAGTCATTCTTCGTGCAGGATAGCCATGAAGATCATGGATCTTACTCTTGTGGTCATGTTTCTTAAAATCCTGAGGATGGCCTCAACCTTCCCATCTGTCATCTCCTCAAAGAGACTTTGGTTGGTCAAACACTAACAAATTCCTTCTTGTGTCACTTGTCATCTCTCTAGTTTACACTCAAAAAAAATTCAAGGAAAATGATGAAGATGTTGTATCTCTTGTTGGTTGGGAGCCAATTCATGACTCCACCTCTGATAATGTTTGGGGAAACCTGGTGATCAAGACCCTCCTCCTTTGCCTAACATAGCCACATCAACTTAATTGTGCTTTTGAAATTGACCCCTTTTGTATTGGAATTTGGATCACTAATTAGACTCATGAATGTGCCATTTACCACTCCTTTTTTTATAAATATCAAGTACTGTTTTATTTTATATTAATATTGAAACAATGAAAAATTGGCACTCTATATTTTGGGAGATAGAAATAAAGGGGGATTAGGGTTCCTCCAACAATTTCCTTCAAGTTTCATTCAACAAAACCTTAGAGACCTCAATCTAGGGATGGAAATGAGGGGAAAATATTTGCAATAAGGTGTCTTAAGGGTGTGATTAAGTACTAAAAGGGGGTTCACCACCAAGCAAAGGCTTGGAAAGAAATGCAATGATATGTAAACCTAACTATGCAACTCAAAATATGAAACTAAAAATCAAAAGAATGAACAAAGAAAGGATGGAGGGGCTCCTGGAAAACTAAAGAAACTCAGAACAAGGTCTAAAATCCTAAAAATCTGACTTTTAAAGCATATTGGGACTCATACACTAGGTTGGGTGATTTAGTTCTAGTATAGGGTTTATGAGAAGGGTCTACAACCTCTTGGCGGATGATCTGGATCTATTGAAGACTGAAAAAAATGGTGTACTAGGATTCATATGCCTAGATTTTTAAAAAGTGTCTCATTTTATCATGAAGTGTCTATTAAGCCGACCATATTTATTATTAACTAGAAATCATACCTTGGTGTGCAATGGGTATGCCGAAGAGTTGTGGAAGGTCAATTAGGGAAATTTGTGATCTATTTTTTGCAATTTTTGGTGTGCATGAAGTCAATTGGTAGAGAGAGATAAGGGTAGATAGGGGGAGAGATGGAGAGATAATGAGTTAGAGATATAGGAAGATATGGAAGAAGAAATATGGATCTTACACTCGTGCCTCTACCCTCACCTTTGTGATTCATCATTCAACCCACTTCTAAAGATTGGAGCACAAGGCATGTGCCCACACATCAAGACCCACACGTCAAGAGTGTTTGATTGGGTGGTCACAAAGGGATATAGATATAAAGGGCTAGGAGTTGAGGATGTGAGTTAAAATTAGCCAAACAAGATTGAATTCATACTAAAAATCATAGATATATTTTAAAAATATCATGATTGTACATAAACTATCAAAAATATGAATATAACTATTCTTGTGCTAAGGAAGTGTTCCTTTAAGAACATGAAGAATAAAAGTTGTAATAGGAAGAATAATTACTAGTGCAAGTGTCAATTTTTTCTTGGCTCCAACAAAGCCAAATTTATAAATGCTTGTTTCCAGTGTAAATTTTATGGCCAACAATTAGCTTGGAAATACCTTCTCCTTGCAATATATTGAAATCTTTGAGCTCAGTAGAGGGCTCAATGTCGTGTTTCCTACAATATGTTATCACTAGCATGGCCATATGATGTGCTAATTTACTTTCCAAGCTTGAATATCATGTATATATGTATACATTTCCTTTATTATCTTATATGTGGATATATATGAACAGATCCGAACAAAGTGTTCCGACAAACCTATGTTAGAAAATTTTACATGCCAATACAACAAGTTATCTCTATTTTTGACCTCTAAATTTATAAACTTGATGCCCATACTTTTTGGAGATAGAGATAGAGAGATATGGATAGAGAGAGAGAGAGAGGACTGAGAGGTAGATAAAGAGAAATAGAGAGATAGGAATACAAATTAGGAGAGATGTACAAATAATGAGATATAGATAGAGATGGGGAGGGAAAGATAAGGAGATAGAGGTAGAGGAGGTAAGAGAGAGATAAATGGGACAAATACAAGTAATACAAAGAGAGGTATATAGAGAGATGGAGATAGAGATAGAGATAGGGAGGGAGAAACAAAGAGTGTGTATATAAGTGAGAGGGAGATATGGAGAGAGAGAGAGAGAGGAAAAAGATATAGAGGAGAAAAAATGGATAGAGTATGGAGGAAAAATGAATGGAGAAAGCAGGGAAAAAATCAAATGGAGATGAAATGCCACATTTAGCTCTTTCCTAACCATCTTTGAACTTGGCTTTCATCAAATATCAATTTATAAATATTGATTCACACACAATTTTGTAATACCATGAATATGCAATTATAATGTAATATAAATTATGATTTTATTTTTAAATATACAAATGTTGTTTTTTCTCTAACAACAATCAATAAACCTCATTATGCGAGTTTCAAAAATGGTATGTGTATGTGTTATTTACAACATAAACCTCATTATAAATTATAAGAGTTTATTTCTAATTAAAACCAAACAAATTGAAATCAAATTAGATTAAAAAATATTTGTGAATTCACAAATCTATTAGCTATCTTACCAAACAAAATATATAATTATAAATGAGACAAAATCTACATGCATTTCTATAAAATTATATACCTTGAATTTGTAATGTATAATTTGGAACATGTAATTAATCTTAAATGGTTGGCCTAGCATTGGTAAGAGATAATAAAACTAATAGAAAATGATAGGAATAATAGTAAGCCCCCTCTCATTTCTTACTAGTTTAGCATTTTTCCATTTACTTCAAGTGTTCCTCACCTTTTGTCTTTTTCCCATCCTCCTTCACCTCCTCCACCTTTTCTTTTCATACATATGCATGTTTGGTGAAAACAGTTTAATGAAACACACATATTATCATAAAACAAGTTTGTATATAAGCAATGATCTACATTGCAATTTATGCATCTAATTTTATGAAGCCAACATAATAGTCTAGATTCCCAAATACTCAAAATAAATTTTTTGAAGAAATTCTAGAAATTAAAAATAAAACTTTGTCCCTTTTTTATTATTGAAGGTTTGATATTGTGCACATTATTATAGTGCAAGCCTATTTTTTAGATCATTTAACATCACCAATAATCTCCACAAGAACATTGTCCCTATTTAAAATGATGGAAATGGTTTGCATCTCCCACAACAATTTTTCTTGCAACTATCTTGGAGATAAATTTTGTTGCAGTGCAGCAATCATCGCATACTCAAAGGTTTTTAACAACTCTAATAATTGTTCCAAGGGGGTTGTTTAATAAACCAAATGCAATTGCTAAATTTTTGTCATGGTGGCAAAGAATCCAACTTTGCATAGATATCTTGTGTAACTTGTGGATGTGATATGTCTCCTACATGGAAAATATGTACCATTTTATGGCCTTCAATCCAACTACATCCAAGGATCTTTTTAATTCCTCGATCTTTCATCAAATTCCTCGTCATTTGAACCTCACCCACCTACCCACTTCTACATACATGTTTGAGAGAACATATTACACAACATTTTAGGATCCAAATCAAAAAGCATTATTGTTGTAAATACTCCTAAGTCTATATTCATATGTGATCAACACGCACCAAAAAACACATCCACACAACCAGCACATGTTAACTGACATCTTAATGATAAAGTGTGGAGTGTATTCAAGATAGTTAGCCCAAGCAAGAAGATCAACCATGCAAACATAATGATCAACTGTAGGTGTAATACAATAAGGGTTACTGATGCAGCTAAAGTATGTACAACCCTCATCCACTAAACCTGCATGGCTGCATGCATATAGAACACAAGAAAAGCTTACAATGTCAAGATATGTTCCAAAGTATTTCATTAATTCAAAGATTTTGCGAGCATCCTTGTAAAATCCATGTTGTTCATATCCTGCAATCATTGCATTCCATGAGACGACATCTCTTTTGTGCATTTTGTCAACCAATTCACATGCCTTTTCTATGTTTCCACATTTTGCATACATGTCCACTAGGGCAGTTGCAACTGCGACATCTGATTAAATTCCTCTATTCTTTATGCTTTGATGGATGTCCTTACCCTATTCCAATGCTCCTATTTTCACATAGGTAGGGAGCTCATGCTGGAAAAAGTTGTATAGTCTAGCTTTACACCTACCAATTTCATTTTCTTGAACATTTCTAAAGCTTTTTAAAAAAATCCATTGTGTGCATATCCTACAATCATTGCATTCCATGAGATAACCTCTCTTTCAAGAATTTTGTCAAATAGTTCACATACCTTTTCTATGCTTGCACATTTTGCATACATGTCTACTAGATCATTTCCAACTATAATATATGAAAAAATCCTCTTCCATGATGCTTTGATGGATGTCCATACCCTATTCCAAAGCTCCGATTTTTGGCATAGGGAGGATACTGATGAAGGTTGTGGAATTTGGATTTACAACTTCCAATTGCATTTGCTTGAAAGTTTCTAAAGCCTTTTCAACAAATCCATTTTGTACATATCCTAGAATTGTTGCAGTCCATGAGATGCAATCTTTTTGAGGTATTCTATCAAATAGTTCACGTGGCTTGTTAATGCTTCCACTTTTTTCGCCAGTATTTATCTTGAAATTTGAGAAAGATTTATCTTGAGCAATCATGAATTGGTTTGGTTGCAAATAAATTTCCTTGCTAGGCGATGTAGATGACCCATTTTTGAAATAGAAACACTTGCAACGTCTCAAAAAAATCATAGAAATAGAAACAAATTCACGAGGAAACCACTATTCATATTTTGTATTTAGGGTTAAATATTTGTGTTTTTTTGGAAAATGCAATAGCAACTTTTTTTTTTATATAGCAAAATTTTGAAGGTTAAAAATGATAAAATAGGCTATGTGGATTATGGCAAATAATATGGCATTTTTTTATGGTAAAAGGAAAAATAATATTTGTTTATGGAATTCTTTATGGAAAAAGGAATCCTTTTGATCTTTAGCTTGGCTATTTGTTACTATTGGTGGGTGAAGATTAAATGCAAAGCCAAGCATAGGCATTTCATGGAAATAAACAAAATTCTTTTGAAGGGCATAGTGAAGCCCAACATTGGTGTAGACTGGTTCAAAATACAAGAAATCATGGGCACAATGGATAATTTCAGTGTCGCCAACGTCATCGGTGAGGGAAGTTTTGGGACAATGTACAAGGGAATGCTTTCTAAGGGCCAATAGATTACCATGAAAGGAAATCAAAAAATGCACTTCAAAAGGTGATTCAGAATTCATGAACAAGGTTGAGATGAGAAGAGAAGAGCATGGGGGCAAGTAGATAGAAGAACAATCACTTTGTATATGAATTCATGAGCATTCAATGACCCTTAATAAATGACATTATTGCTATAGTTATTGCCACGCAGAATGAATGCGGTGAATGAAAATGGCTAAAATTCAATGGCGGGGATGTTTTTTATCATAGTGCATCCCATTTTCTTCAGTTTCCACCGTCTGTTGTCCAAAGTGAGCTGGATCACTTCAAATAGGATACACCTTCGGCGTAAATTAGTTGGAAATCAACATATGATGAATTTTTTAATTTTTAATTAATTAATAATATGAATAATAATGTTTTGGAATGCATAATTTAGACAATTAGAAGCTTAATTAATTCCAATTTAAATAAGGGACCCAAACATAGTTTGAAAATGTAAAGGTGTACATTTTTCTACACTATATTTAGTTCCCACTTTAGTGAGAGGATGAGCCCTATGCTCAAACTCACACTAAAGTAGAAAAATAAGTCAAGAGAGGTCTAGTTGTACAACTATTAGAAAGATGAGAAAACAAGGATCAAGGAGGATGATCAAGCCCCCAGGATCAAAGATCCTATGGAAAACCAACAAAGGCACAAAGATACATACGAATGCACTAGCGACACGTGGAAAAGGACATGGATCAATATTTGACTGTTTGTCCAAACGATATGGATCAAGCCTAGGTTGTTTGTTTAAAGATAAGATCACAAGGGCTAATGCAATTTGATATTAACTAGGTGAGCCTCGAGGCAATATTAGAAACACACAATGGTCTGGTGTAGTCTGATATACACTAGGTGGTACCCATAACCATCCCAAAGTTATACTCGATAACTTTCATAAAGTGCCACACATGATAGTCACAAGGCTAGCAAGTTGCATTATGCTAGACACTCATGAAATAAAGGCACCACTAACAAGCAAGTTGTGTTATGCTTGGTGGCCAATAATTTTGTTTATGATAGTCAAAGGGGTTTTGCTTAGTTCATGAAGGGTCTCACTTTAGGAAACACCACACTCGATATCACCATCAAGAGAGGACTAGTTGAGAGATAAAATATTCACACCTTAGGGAATGCAATCCATAGCATTACCACTAAGAGGAATGCCATATTCCAAGAAGAGGACTAGTAGATGTCTAGCATCCATTAAGAGGAATGCTATATTCTCTCATGTTTTATAAATGGTTCGTAATCATTTTAAGGAAGTGGACTAGTAGATGTTTAGCATCCATTAAGAGGAATGCCATATTCTCTCATCTTTTATAAATTGTTCATAATCGTTTTAAGGAAGTGGACTAGTAGATGTCTAGCACCCATTATATTAAGCAATAGTGATATCAAAAAGGGAATTGTTTGACCTGTGACTTACACGGTTTTAGATTCTTTGTGCATTAACTTTTCTTCATGATTTAATATATTAAAAAAATCCCTTTGTATATTAATGCGGACTATTATGTGCAAATAATTGAAATATAAAACAAATTGAAACAAAGTTAGCTACTACACTATCTTTTATTGAGTTTAAAACCTTCTACCAAATAAACTTAATGAGACTCAGGTGTCCCTAGAAGTTCTAACAATTCCTCTCCAACCAAATTTGCCAAAGGAGAAATATTGTATCAATATCGCAAGCAACTAATAAGAAAGAATCAAGAGTAAGAGGACAACCCAAACTAGCCTAGAAGGTAAACAAGGAAGTAGCATGAATAAAAGATCAATTCCAATAATGCCATCATTGCCTCCAAAGACCCTTAAAGAAGGGATATTGAAATAAAAGATGTGAAAAAATTTCTCATTGGTTCCACAAAAAGCACATTTAAAAGGACCTTGCAATTCTTTATTTTTGGTGTTGTCCTAAGTAAAACATTTATTTTGATAAAAAAGACAAATAAAAAAATTATTCCAAACCTTTCTCTACCAAGAAAAATTCCTCCAAACAATTATTTTGTGCATCTAACAACTACTAACCACTAGAATCACCATCTTCACCCATAGGCCAAAAATCAATTGTCGTATTGTCGTATTAATTGGTCGGTGCGAAAGAGAGAAATCGACGACTCACAAGTTTCTTAAGAAAGCGGCGTCATCTTAAAAAAATCAATTGTCGAGATGTATTCCAAAAACACGTTTTCTTATTAAGAGAGGAACGCCGACGTTGTGTTAATCTTGAGAATATTTAAAAATCAATTGTGAAGAATGGATTAAAAAACACCATCGGCGTCTTGCTTCATCTTCAGAATATTCAAAAACCATTTGTGAAGAATGGGTTTGATTATTCATTTATTCTTCATGGACTGAGCTAGCTAGGTGACAATGAATTGCCTCACACGGTAAGTAGTGACTAAAAAATTTTGTATTGTCTATTCATTTGATTGATTAATTAATTTTTGGATTTTTTTATTATTATTAATAGTTTAGAAATAATAATGAGTTATTTCTCTCATGTTTTATTGGTGTAAATTGAAAGAGTCATATTTTTTTGTCTTCTTTTAGACATATTTTTATTGATTTTTTTCTTCCAATGATCAATGAAATCAGATAACTTTTTCATTACTTTTGTTCTACTAAAGTTTAATTTTACACAATAAATGTTGTATCCTCAAATGCCAACTCTTTTAATAATATTAATGTTATTTAAAACAAGAGGCATTGCATCTGATTCTTGTCAATAGGATTTGTTACTTGTTGTTTGTTTAAGAATTGCTTAAGATAGTAGTAATCATTGCATTTACTAAGAAATATATAAGAGTGTAAATACATAGAAAAATAAAGAATATACATTGTCTCTTTATAAACCACTTTGGTCAATACATTACAAATAGTAATAGATAATTATATAATTGTTTGTTGTAGTCATTGATTTTGAAATGAAAATCCTATAACATATTGAACTATTGCACATTTATTGTCCTTGTTCACGATGTGCCACTAATTCTCCTTGTTGAAGATGACAAACCACGTGCTTTTGGACATTCCTTCCTACAAAAAAATGTTTGCAAGTAGTTATGAGGACAATGATTTTGTTTTCTGTGATAATCTTTGAATAGATAATGTAGTATAGAAATTGAACATTTAAATGAAGCTAAGTGTTTGTGAAATACAAGCGTACCTAGCTATAAGATAGATATATATCAGTCTTCAATACATTGTGCAGTGGTTATAAGGTTTTTTTGATTCAATTTGAATTGTCCATTTTTTTAGAAGTCTCCTAGGATGAAAACAATTGATGATTTATCATCAATGTATTCTTCATAGGAAATGTTCAGTAAATCAGGAAGCAAGAGTTGAATAACAGATTTGTCCATGGAACACTCTATTGTTTTCTTTCTATCAGTTGTCAAAGTCACTTTCAAGTAGTGAGAGTAGATATATGCAACTTGTTGTTTGCATTTAATAGAGTAAGTAGTTTTTTCTTGTAGTTCTCCATATGTATCAAATTTAAAGTTGCAATTTGGACAGAAAGCATGGAATGGATTTGAAAATTATTTTAATAATTTCTATCGTATAAATAATATATTTAACAAATCACATACATTTTATATGATTTAACAAACATGCCTAGTTTTAACCTATGAATCCAATTACTAATTCACCATGAAAGTAAAATCCCATGCCCAAACTTGAGTTAGTAAATAGTTATAAAGTGGATTTGGTATACAATGACAAGCATGAAATTATTTTTGTGAGAAGAATATGTGATGCTCTTGGGGTGAATTTCTCTTTAGTATATTGAAAGATAGGAATGTTGCTCTCTTTGCTCATAGCATTGTTGTTAAACATTTTTCTTTGTATACTAAAGCTTTCATTTTCTCTAATATTCTTATGCAAATTCAAGTGCAAGCCAATATTTTTGCACTTAAATATCTACATTTTCAAGAGCTATTGAACCACCGAGGTAATGGCCCTTATACTATTTTATGGGTTCCTCCTGACTCCACATCACCTCATGTGTGTCAACATGGATGTACTCACTCTTCCTACATGATAGCTATGAAGATTGTGGATCTTGGTTTTGTGGTTGTGTGCCTCAAAATTCCAAGGACTCTATTTCTCATAGAGGATGGATTCAACCTTCCCATTTTCCATTTCCTAGGTAGGACTTTGGCTAGTTGAACACTAACAAATTATCTCTTGTGTACCTCACCATATCTCTAGTTTGCACTCAACAACTTCTTGAGCGCAATGATGAAGATGTTGTTTCTCTCACCAATTGGGAGCCAATTGATGACTCTAATTCTGGTAATTTTTGGGGGAAACCAGATGATCAAGACCCTCCTCCTTGACATGATATAGCCATGGTAACTTAATTATGTTTTATGCTTGTCACATTTTACATTGGATCTCTAGTTGAACTTGTGAATGTGTCATTTGCTACCATCCTTTTTGTTTCTAATTTTGAAAACTAGATGAATAGTAAGATTGACTATTATTGTTTTATAGAAAAAAAATTTATACTTTAGTGTCAATTCCCTTAGTGCTTTTGTAGGTCCATTGCATTATAATTTTTCCTTCTCAAGCTACTTTTAATCACCCTTTCTTGTGGTCACTTTTCAGTGTTTTATATGTGTTACCCTTTTTTTTCTATTCTCTCATATTTTTTTAGAATTAATTGTCTAGACTCTAGTACATTGCACAAATCACCACATGTTTTGCTAGCATATCATGCAAAATTTTGTTTGGTGGTCATTTTTTAACATTGTACCACTTGTCACTTTCCCAAATTAATAGAAATGACTTGGGATGATTTCAAATGGCTTGTCAAAAATATTTCTTTTACATATCTCTCCCTTTTTTGGAATCAATCTTTTCATTTTTGGCTTTTGGTTCGTATAGATGACAACACAATGCACATGCATCCATGAGACATGTTGGAATTCTCGGAAGCAAATTCTTTATTTTCACTCCAACTTCTCTATTGCATGTATTTTATATTTTTGTTATTAGAAATTCATTTTTATCTCTATTCTCAAATATTTACACCATTTTACTTTTATATTTTAGTTAATTAGTTTCATTTTCTCCTTAAACTTTGAAAAGAATAACCAACATAGGTCTAAACAATAGGTTTAGTTTTAAGCATAATTTATTGTTGGTTTATGCTAACATATAGTGTGGAATTACTCTCAAGGAAATTTGATCTTCCTTTGTAAAAGTTAAATTTCATACACTATAATGCTTAGATTTATTTGTATTAATAAGTTGATCTAAGATGAGACAAAACTTTGATCTTTCACTCTAATTTTCTCACCAAATTTAATATTATTTAAAATTATTTTAATTTATGGTGTCAACTTATGATTTCAAGATTAAAATGTTTTTGATTAGAGGTAAAGCAAGTTTTGAAGGGTCCCTAAAACCATTTACAAAAAGGAAATATATTTCAAAAGATAACTAAAGAAAGTAGTCAACAGCTAACACATAGCAAAACATCAACAAGATAGCTACCAAAAAGGAGGAACAAAAGCAAAAAAATTACATATTCTTTAGAATATTAGCAGCTTCAATGTCACTCTCAATTATCTTTTGATGTGCATCCATGACTTCAAAACTCTCTTTGGTAGGGACCCCAGCTTGTATCTTGGTCGTGTTGCGAGTTCTAGTACCAAGCCCTAAAAAACTTACCTCTTTAACCAAAACATCCTGCGAACCAATAGCCTTATTAATCAAAGCTTCCTCCACCATCTTCCTTTCCCCAACAACTTCTTTATCACCAACAGAACTCTCCCTCCTTCCATTTCCTAGCCTTCTCATTGGGAGTAGAAAGGCCCTTAGCCTCATACCTCATAGCAGATTTAGTAACTTCAGCCAAATTCATGCTAACTCTTTCCATCTGCTCTTCCAAAGTCACAATTCTTTGTTTAAAAATATGCTTCATCTTCATCATCTCCTCAACAACAATCTTTAAGGAATCATATAACTCATCAACTTGTGTCTGTATAGAAGACTATGAAGATTCCCCAACTTTGCTCACAGCTCCTAGAACCCTCACACTGATAACATTGAGCTCATGAAAAACCCATTTGAATAATTTGAAAAGGGAAATAGTACCCTCCTTATCCAAACCCAAAACATTAGTTAAATACTCCTAGTCAATGTTAAACACATCCCTATCCTTCTCGTCGCCCTCAGAAACACAATTTTTGTCCTGGCTCCCACAAACCTCCTTACCTTTATCCCCATCCATCAACATTTTAATTTTATGAAGAGATCTAACAATGTCCTCAATAATCGACCTCCTAATTTTCTTATCCATTTCTTCAGCAAGGGAATCCATAGCAACCTACCCGCCATTAATCTTGGGAGAAGAAACAACATGCTCCTCCTGCACAGGGCTAGTGGAATTCATAGCCAACTTCTTATGGTTACCCTCCTTCAAATCCTTCTTTATCATAGATCTCGAAGAAAGGAGCATAGGAAACACCTCCTTATCAGCATCAAGGTCTTTCACCAAGCTCGTCCTCACTACAAGTCTCATAATCCTTCGAGTCATGAACAAAGTGACATTTCCCACTCTTAACCAGAATAGGGGTTGTGAATACACTTCCATAGAAGCCTGAGAATCAAGAACATAATCCTAATCCTCTTCAGACTCAGATTCCTCCTCCAAAACCACTTTCTTCTTTTTCCCTTTTGGACTCACTAGTTCCTCCTCTAACACAGTTTCATATTCCAAAGCCAACTTATTTTGCTTACCCAAGTAGGATCCATAACAGGCTGCTTAGGAACCTCAAACACCTTTGCATAATCTATTATGAGCATAATTAACCCAACATGTAGCACAAAATTCTTATGGTTTCTTTTGTGATCCCTGAGACCATACTCTAAAGAAGCCAAAAGATAGAAAGGAAAGGAAATTTTCTTCTTATGATGAAAATAATTCATAAGAACAAAATGATACACATTAATAGTACAGAGCCGGCCTTCGAAGGTAATGTATCTCATCAATTCTTCAACAACATCATCCTATAGAGATTTGATAGAACTATGTTGGTAGCCATGACTCTTAGCCTACTTGAGCTTTTGTTCTTCATCTCCTTTGAAGAAAATTTACAATGCAACTTTAGATTTCTTCTTATCTATATACACCTTTCTGCCCTCTATGGAAAGACCAGTAATATTTGTTATGCTATCCTCATTGATATCAAATTCAGTTCTTCTGCACTTTACCTATTATTCCATCCCTTGACAAATGAAGTTGTAGCCTACGGATCATTCCCATGGATCCACTCCAAGTAAGGTGTAATCCCACCCCTCTGTAGCCTTTTCCACACCTCAAGCTTGGTTTTCACGGTGTCGAGGGAGAAAGGCTCTTCCCTATTTCTATAACCTCCCATGATCACGAAGTTAGAAAATCCCAAGAGCTTGAGAACTTTACAAACAATTAAGAGAAACCTCAAGAACATAGGCCAGTAAATACCCACAATCCATGTGACAACCGCATGGTGGAAAAGGGTCATAATTAACCTTGAAGGTTGTCCTATACAAAGATTCGAATTACCATAATCCAAAGCACAATCCAACTCACCATCACTCCAAACAATAATTTTCCACATGAATAGGGTCATGTGAACATAGATCATCCTGAAGTCGCCATCCAGCTTAGCTTTTTTTATAATCATGATTAAGAAAAGTGAGAGCCTCAATGGGAAGGGGGTCATTCACATCCCAAACCCTAGAGCCACTGACCCCAAATTTAGCAAAGACATGTGCAAGACCATTACCTTCCCTAACAATATGAGAAATATAAAATTATTAAAAAGAATTTAGAATTTCAATGGCATCCATAATAAGGGATTCAACACTCCAAGAGGGGACAAAAGAATTCTTCAAATTATTGATAATATTTAATGAGTCTCTTTCAAGCCACACCTTTCTATAGCCTTTAGAATGAGCCATCTTCAAGGCATGATAGGCTACAGACAACTTCGAGATTAAAATGTTATTCTTTTAGGATATTTGTTTTATTTAGTCATTCATATTACTTTTTAAATCATGATACAAACATAGTAGACTATCTAGAGAGGTTTGGTGCACAAGATGTCCAATCTTTATACACTCTACTTAAACATCACACTCTTCAAAGGTTAAATATTTAACAAAAAATTCACTTCATTTCTACAAAAAAAAAAGAATAATTAATGAAGTCGATTTCTTTCCAAAATATTCAATGAACTAGAATTCACTAAAGGAGATCAAATTACTTAATAGTGTAAATATGTAGATTCATTTAGAAGAGTTTAGAGTGTACATGTACACCATCAGGTACATGATTTATTTGAGCAATTCTAGATAGTTTACATATATTTTAATGTTAATTATGTTAATGCTAGTTTAGGATAAGGACTATATATATTTCTATAAGAAATTATAGGTAAATTTTATCAAAAATGTATTCCAATCCAAAGAGCCACTCTAAGATACATTCATGTCAGAATCAATGATGACAACAAATTCAAAATTTTAAGCATGACATCACTTTATTCTAATAAATTTTACAAAAGTGAATTTTACCTATGATAAATGATTTTTAATTTTAATTACTTTTAACTACTTTACAATAAGGATTATTTTACTAATTTTTATCCTATAAATAATATACCTAACAAATTGCATACATTTTATATTATTTAGCAAGTTACGTTCCTAGTTAACATTTGAATCCAATTGCTAATTCATTGTGAAAGTAAGTTCATATGCCCAAACTTGAGCGAGTAAATAGTTATAAAGTGGAGTTGGCATACGGTCATAGTCACAAAATTATTTTTGTGAAAATAAGATGTGATGATTTTAGGGTTAAAATTCTCTTTAGTGTATGGAAAGATAGGAATGTTGCTCTCATTTCTCATAGCATTATTGATAAATATTTTTGTTTGTATACTAAAGATATCATTTGGTCTAATGTTCTTATGCAATTTTAGGTGCAAGCCAGCAAGGTTGCACTTAAAAATATGTATCTCTGGGAGCTATTGAACCACTAGGGTAATGCCCTTTGTGCCATTGTTTGTGTTCCTCCTGACTCCATATTGTTCCACGTGTGTCAACATGGACATAGTCACTCTTCGTGTAGGATAGCCATGAAGATCATGGATCTTACTCTTGTGTTCATGTTTCTTAAAACCCCAAGGAGGATGGCCTCAACCTTCCCATCTGCCATCTCCTAAGAGAGACTTTGGTTGGTCAAACACTAACAAATTCCTTCTTGTGTCACTTGTCATCTCTCTAGTTTACACTGAAAAAAAAATTGAGGAAAATGATGAAGATGTTGTCTCTCTTGTTGGTTGGGAGCCAATTCATGACTCCACCTATGATAATGTTTGGGAAACCCTAATGATCAAGACCCTCCTCCTTCGCCTAACATATCCACATCAACTTAATTGTGTTTTTGAAATTGACCCCTTTTGTATTGGAATTTGGATCTCTAATTAGACTCATGAATGTGCCATTTACCACTCCTTTTTTTATAAATATCAAGTACTGTTTTATTTTTAAAATATTAATATTGAAATAATGAAAAATTGGCACTCTATATTTTGGGAGATAGAACTAAAGGGGGATTAGGGTTCCTCCACCAATTTCCTTCAAGTTTAATTCAAGGAAACCTTAGAGATCTCAATCTAGGGATGGAAATGAGGGAAAAAGATTTGCAATTAGGTGTCCTAAGGGTGTGATTAAATACTAAAAGGGGGTTCACCACCAAGCAAAGGCTTGGAAAGAAAGAAATGCAATGATATGTAAACCTAACTATGCAACTAAAAATATGAAACTAAAAATCAAAAGAATGAACAAAGAAAGGATAGAGGGGCTCCTGAAAAACTAAAGAAACTCAGAAAAAGGTCTAAAATCTTGAAAATCTGACTTTTAAAGCATATTGGGACTGATACACTAGGTTGGGCGATTTAGTTCTAGTATAGGGTTTATGGGAAGGGTCTACAACCTCTTGGTGGCTGATCTGGATCTATTGAAGATAGACAAAAATGGTGTATAGGGACTCATACACCTAGATTGTTAAAAAGTGTCCCGTTTTATCATGAAGTGTCCCACGAGAAGAATTTTGAAGTGAAATTTTGTGAGCCTCTGAAGATGGATTAAATAAGCACTTTCCCACTAGTTTCATGAAAATAGGCTGGATATATTGCTCTAGATCTAAGTTTTCGTGATCCTTGACAAATTTTGCAGCATTTCCATTTTGGTTCTTTTGAGGGCTTCAAATCCACTTTTTCTTCAACCTATAAACCTACAATCACACAAAGAGAGAAAAAATGTTGTTTTGGTAGGAAATTGGGGTTTTCCTTGGTCAAATCCTATTTAGGTAATTAAACCTTATGATGAAACAATGAAACATGAACAATGATACCTTGAATGATGTCTTGAAATGTAAATATGCAATCTAACATGAAGTGGCCATGAAGAATGTAGATCTTCATCTTGAATTAGATGTGGAACAATGCTTAATGTGGATCTTGAATGCTACATCATAACACTAGCTTAACAACATGCTTGATGTTTTATGCCTTTGAGATGATGGATCTTGAGTTATGGTGAGAACCTTCTTCAAATATGCCTTTGAATGCTCTTGAATATTCTTGAATTCTCTTGTGAACTCTTGTGAAAGTGCTCTTGATTGCTTATGTAATTCTAGGATGAAACTATTGAAAATAACCTTGTATTTATACTTGTTTATGCCAAATTTCTTGAAATTACAACAATACAAGCTAACATTAGATCTAGTAGAATAAAATCACACCAAGAATTAAAATCAAAATGGGTCCTAGTTAAAGTAGGACTCATACACCAGTTGTGGCGTATAGTCCCAGTGGCTTAAACACAAGACACAAAATCAAAAAAGTGTCTTATTTAATGTGAAATTCAAAATAAATTCCCAAGACCTAGGTGGGACTCATACGCCCATGGTGACGTATGAGTCCCAGATCACCAAATCTAGAATAGAAGACCCAAAACATTGTGATAAGTGTCAAGTTTATCCATGGAAAGATGTAATTAATAAGGCTTGTGGGTGCAAAATAGGACCAATTAAAACATAAATAAGGCCAATTAATTAATAAAGCCCTAGATTAGTGTGAAAGTGTTATGATACACTTTACAACACCCTAAATAAGGTGCAATTAGATCCATTTAGTTTAAAAGGGCCTTAGACTTAATGTGAATGTGTAAAACACATTACAACACCAAATCAAGGCAACATTATGCTTAATTTAATATTAATTATTCCAAAATTAAGTGTGAGAAAGGGATACTTTTTCCTACACTACATTTAGCCCCCACTTTAGTGAGAGGAGGAACTTGCTTCAAACTCACACTAAAGTAGGCATTCAAGAGGAGTCCATGTGTACCAATGTGGATGGTATAGAAAGACAAAGATCAAAGGGATGGTCAAGCCCCTAGGATCCAAGATCCTATGTCAAATTAACATAAGCACAAATAGACACACATAAGGTGTGTGGTATGCAGCATCAAGATACACAAACATATAATGTCAATGAATAAAAGAAAGAAAAAGAAAAAATAAAGCAAAAATAAAAAATATGTGGATCAAGCCTTGATCATTTGTTTTGTACACTATGGATTAGATCTAAGTTGTTTGTCCAAGAATGTTTAATAGTGGAACATGGTGTCCACTATGCAAACCAATGCATGATCACAAGGGCTAGTGGAACCTCAATTTATCCACTAGGTGAGCCCCTAATGAGACACATACGCACGTGGCCGATATGCACTCACACAAACAAATAAGTGGCTATGGGAAAGTCATGCCTAAGTTCAGCTCCCATACATACAACCATACCAAAGCTATACCTCCTGATAACTTTGATAAGGTGCCACATAACACAAATAGAAAAATCCATGAGGAAAGGAAAGCTTTGTATGCTTGACACCCATGAATAAACAAGATGGCACCATAGGCAAGCAAAGTGTGTTATGCAAGCTGGCCATATAACAAATATTGTAAATGTGAAATAGTGTAAGGTACGTTCAAAGGGATTTTTCTTAGTTCATGTAAGGTCTCTTCTTAGGGAACATCATGCCTAATGTATCCAAGAGAGGAAAAATCAAAGAAATATCATGCTCTTGGAGGATATCAAGCCCAATGACACCACCAAGAAAAGGATGCATCACAAGAATAAAGAAAATCACACAGTGAAACATGAGTGTCAATGTATGCCCCCACTTTAAAGTGGTTGCAAACACCATTGTTGTGAGAAATTGCTTTAAAGTAGAAGACATGAGAGGTTATTTAGAAATCCCTATGCCAAGTCATATGTTTTCGAATGAAATTACATCATGGATAAGGGGTTGCCCCCAAAATTCAGTATGTCACATGCGAGCCAACTTAAGGCATGTTGTCCACATCCCAAGCTTGCTCTTATATAAATGGAAGGCAGTCAACTAGCCAAAAGATACAATGACAAGTGTCATACAAGGACAAGGCTAACCTAACTCCTTTCCCCCACTTAGTGCAAGACAAGGATGAGCCGAGATGATTGATGAGAAACTTGAAAATTAGTATTAATTAGAGGAACTAGGTGCTTCAACACAAGGAAGAGCACCACAATCCTTAAGATGTTGAATTGTATTACTCAAAGATTTACATTCATTAGGAGAATGACCATGAGCTCTATGATATGCACAAAATTAATTCTTGTAGTAAAATTTCTATCGTGTTCTTGGAGGGAGGGATATCAAATGATCTTGGAGGATTCTTGAAAAGATACTCTCTTGATCAAAAGTAAAAAAATATCCTTTATTTTACGAAAATGATATCTCTTGCTTACTACAAGATGTCATACTTACACAAGACTCTTTAGATTGTGATATTTTGTACTCTTCTTTAAAGGAAGGTGTAAACTCTAACGAACTCCAATCATTAGTATTTTGTGTGATGACATTGATATTAGGCAAAAGTTTCTTTGTTTCTTTCATGTCTTTCAAAGGATAATAATCAAGACCACTAGTGTCTATCAATTTAGGATGAACTAATGTTAAAGCTGGCTTAGGGAAATCTTTTGTAATAGTGTTGATATTAAGTGAAGGCTTGTTTATTTCTTTTGAGGGACAATAACCAAGACCATAAGTTGTTTCTTGTGTATTAGGCTGCATAGGGACACATATAACTTGCTTTCTAGCACCACATCCTTTTCTAGTATATCCAACTTGTTTCATAAGTTCATAACCTTTTCCATAAATATTTTTCATTTATTTTGGAGTCGCTGGTTGTTCATAATCAAGTTCATCAAAGTTTATTGTATATTTTGCTTCTTCTTCTAACGTGGTTGAGGTGGATGGTTTCGAAGATTCTTCTGAATTTTGTGTTGACATTACCATTTTTTTTTCATGCTTCTTTATTATAATTTTTGGTTTCCCATCAAAGCTAGGTATGAAATCCAAAGAACCCCAATCATCTTTGAATAACTTCATGACTTCCTCAAAAAAAAATTCTTAAATTTCTTTCTCTTGTGTCTCTTCTTTCATAGGTTCTATGTTTGAGGTTGGAATTAATGTGTTTAGAGGACTTTTCATTCCTTTTTCAACTTGTAAGCAACTTACAGGCTCGGGATCCACTTTAATTTGGTATACTTTGTTGTTGTAGACATATTTCATGATACAATGAAGGATAGAAGGCACTGCATGTATCTCATGAATCCATGGTCTTTTTAAAAGGAGATTGTATGAAAGATCATAAGGTATAACATGAATAGGAGTTTGTAATGTATCCATTCCAACTGTAATAGGAAAAGTAATGACACCAAGTGGTTGCTTTTCTACATAGTCAAATCCTCAAATTGATTTAAGAAATCAGGTTCAATTCTTGATTTATCCAAGCCAAGTATCCAAAAGAGTTACACTACACACATTAAGGGTGGAGCCATTGTCAACAAGGGGTATTTTTATTCCCAACCTATTATAGATGGCTATTATCATGAAGGCATCATTTTTGTTTCTCATTTCCAAGGGAGGTATCTCATGTTGATTAAAAGTAATGTCTACATTATTTGGTGTTATAGCTTGAATTTGGGTTGCTACTTCATTTGATTGCACATTAGGGGGGTAGGAACTTGTTGTGAGGCACTTTGAATCATGTTATGATAATGAGGGGAGGCTTGAATAAGATCACATAATGATATCTTATTAGGAGTATTATTTAGTTCTTCAATGAGATTATACTCCTTTTCATTATGTAGAGACAAACAAGGAGGACTAGCAAGATCTAGGGTTAGGAAATGGGAGGGATGTTGGTTGTCAATTGTTTCTAGTGTTACATGTATAAGCAATGGTATTATAACTCAGTTGTTGCGACATATCATTCTTAGGTGGTTCAAGGATGTGTGAAAGTGGGTAAAGAATTAGAGGATTCTTAAGATGCCCCACAGGGTATTTAGGAGGTCCAATAATAAATGGGGATCTAATGACACTTGTGAATTCATAACCTCAATGGTTTTGGTTTGATATTTTTCTAATGAAGGTGAGTCTAGTGTCATCTTTTCACCATCATCCAAGGAATTCACATCACTATTGTTTGAAAGAAATGTGTCGATGTTCTAATTTTCTTCTACCATGATATCTGCCCTAGTAGGACATAGAAAATTGTTGTTCTATATTTTGGGAGATAGAACTAAAGGGGGATTATGGTTCCTCCACCAATTTCTTTCAAGTTTCATTCAAGGAAACCTTAGAGGTTTCAATCTAGGGAAGGAAATGAGGGAAAGAGATCTACAATAAGGTGTCCTAAGGGTGTGATCTTAAAGAATAAAAGGGGGTTCACCACTAAGAAAAGGCTTGGAAAGAAATAAATGCAATGATATGTAAACCTAACTATGCAACTCAAAATATAAAACTGAAAATTATAATGAACTAAGAAAGGATAGAGGGGCACCTAGAAAACTGAAGAAGCTTAGAACAAGGTTTGAAATCATGAAAGTTTGACTTTTCAAGCATACTGGGACTCATACGCTAGGCTTGGTGATTTAATCCCAGTATAGCATTTTTGTGCAGGGTCTGCAACCTCCCAGTGATTAATCTAGATCTACTGAAGACCAACAAAATGGTGTACTGGGACTCATACGCCCAAACTATTGCAAAATGTCTCATTTTGTCATGAAGTGTCCCAGGAGAAAAATTTTGAAGCCAAAATTTGTAAGCCTCTAAAGATGGATTAAATAAGCACTTTCCCACTAGTTTCATGCAAATAGGTTGGATATCTTGCTCTAGATCTAAGTTTCTATGAGCCTTGACAACTTTTCATAACAACTTTGACAACTTTTGCAACTTTTCCATTTTTGGTACTTTTGAGGGCTTTAAATCCACTTTTTCTTCAACCTATAAACCTACAATCACACAAAGAGAGAAAGAGTGTTGTTTTGTTAGGAAATAGGGGTTTTCCTTGGTCAAACCCCATTTAGGTAGTTAAACCTTATGATGAAACAATGAAACATGAACATAAAACATGAAACATGAACAATGATACCTTGAATGATGTCTTGAAATGTAAATCTACAATCTAACATGAAGAATGTAGATCTTCATCTTGAATTAGATGTGGAACAATGCTTAACTTGGATCTTGAATGCTACATCACAACACTAGCTCAACAACATTCTTGATGCTTTATTCCTTTGAGATGATGGATCTTGAATTGATGTAAGAATCTTCTTCAAATCTAGCTTTGAATGCTCTTGAAATACTCTTAAATGCTCTTGTGAACTCTTGTGAAAGTTCTCTTGATTTCTTATGAAATTCTAGGATGAAACTATGTGAAATAACCTTGTATTTATACTTGTTTATGCCAAATTTCCCAAAATTACAACACTACAAATGGACATCAGATATAGGAGAATAGAAATCCTGGTACCTAAGAATTGAATTCAAAATGTGTCCTATTAAAATGGGACTCATACGCTAGTTGTGGCATATGAGTCCTAATTGCTTAAACACGAGACACAAACTCAAAGAAGTGTCTTATTTAATGTGAAATTCAAAATCAGATCCCAAGACTTAGGGGACTCATACACCCAAGGTGGCATACGAGTCCCAATTCAACAGATCTAGAAAATATGACCCAAAACATTGAATTATGATTGGTTATTTGATAAGTGTCAAGATTGTCCACAGAAAGATGCAATCAATAAGGCTTGTGGTGCAAAATAGGACCAATTAAAGAATAAATAAGGCCAATTAATTAATAAAGCCCTAAATTAGTGTGAAAGTGTTAGGATACACTTTACAACACCCTAAATAAGGCACAATTAGGTCCATTTAGTTTAAAAGGGCCCTAAACTTAATGTGAATGTGTAAAACCAATTACAACACCAAATCAAGGCAGCATTATACTCAATTTAATATTAATTATCTCCAAACTAAGTGTGAAAAGGAGACACTTTTTCCTATGCTACAAATAAAAAATTAAATACTAAATATTCATATAAAAAAAAAAAAAAAAAGAAGAAAGAGTTCGAATTCATTCCACATTTTGAAATTGACCTTCGCTTGTTTTTAGTGGGACCTCCTCGTTACCAATCGTTCAATAAAGATACTTCTCGTTGGTCGCCTTTACGTTCAAAACTCTGCAATTGAAGCAAAGAACCTGAGCTGCGTCGAAGATATCTGGCCAAGATGGATGAACATAGGGAGGAATGCATAATTAACGTCGAAGGCAGTTTAAGCCATGAAACCGCATTCCATGAGGAGAAGGTTGCCACGATGAACAAGAAAAGGATAGACAACGTCAATAACCTCTTAGAGTATAAGCCCGTACTCATTGAGAAGCAGTTCGAGAGCAGATTAAATTCTGAAACTGTCCCCCTGGGGGAGCAGTTCGAGGACAACTTAAAGTTTAAACCCATCCCCCTTGAGCAGCAGTTCGAGGACAGCTTAAAGTCTGAGCCCGTATACCTTGAGGAGCAGGGCATTTATCCTGTTCCGTTGTGTTTGAAAAATGAAAACACAGTTTCATTCTACCATCCTAAAGAGATCTCCTTTGGCCCTCAGCATTTCGGCAGGATGAGTGAATGGTTCCATCCTAAAGAGATGTGCTTCATTCCTGAACAGCACAGAAAAGAATTTGCATCATATGGCTTAGAACCTTACAAGTCTGATGTCGCGCGGAAATTTCATGGGAGATTGAAGGATGGCGGTTTAATATCGCTGGTGGAGAAGCTTAAGAGTGAGGAGATGCAGGTTAAAATAGAGAAAAGCTATGGTAAGCCAAATAAAGACGAGACGATCCCTGAGTTCATTCCGTGGCTCCTGGCAAGAGATGGTTGCTTCGTCTTAGAAGTTCTCGAGAGTTTTTCTATAGAAGATCAAACTAAAGCTGAAAATTGGCAGAAGACCTTGGTAGAAAATGTTCTTAATAGGAAAAATCATCACCCTCTATTGAACGAGATAGTAAAAGATATGTTCAAATTGGAAAATCAGTTACCACTTTGGTTGTTGAAAGAAATCAAGGAGAGACTTGGGTAGCTGGAAGATTACTGGTTTGAGCTTGCACTGAAAAATTTATCTCCAGTTGAAGTAAGGGAGGAAATTGGAAGCCGGGAATATTAAAAAGAAATTCATCTCTTGCAATTGCTTGGTGAATATATGGTCGACAATGAAAAAAAGGAAAAACATCACAATCAAGAGGATGAGGAAGCAGTCCCATCTAAATCTGCAGCAGTCGATGAAGTGGGAAACAATAAGAAGCAACGTAAATGCATAATCAGCCTGGTGGTCGTATTCATTGTTTTAGAAATGCATTCTCTTAACCCCAGTTTTCATTGTCTGGTTTGTCTGGTTAGTCATCTCGTTAGTGTGGGAATCCTATCAAAATTACAAGTGGGGTGAAGCAGACAAGGATGACCATCACGTTCCAACCATAGAGGAGTTGCATAGGATAGGAGTGAAATTCAAGAAATTGGAGCACAAAGGTATCAGCCTAACCCCAGTTTTCATTGTCCTAACCCCAGTTTTCATTGTCTGGTTTGTCTGGTTAGTCATCTCGTTAGTGTGGGAATCCTATCAAAATTACAAGTGGGGTGAAGCAGACAAGGATGACCGTCACATTCCAACCATAGAGGAGTTGCATAGGATAGGAGTGAAATTCAAGAAATTGGAGCACAAAGGTATCAGCCTAACCCCATTTTTCATTGTCCTAACCCCAGTTTTCATTGTCTGGTTGTCTGGTTAGTCATCTCGTTAGTGTGGGAATCCTATCAAAATTACAAGTGGGGTGAAGCAGACAAGGATGACCGTCACGTTCCAACCATAGAGGAGTTGCATATGATAGGAGTGAAATTCAAGAAATTGGAGCACAAAGGTATCAGCCACATAGAAAGTAATAACGAGGTACGTGGTGCTCATGAACGACCTTGTCAACACCAGTGGGGACGTGTCTCGCTTGAGACAAGAGGGCATTATCTCCAACAAACTTGGAAGCGACGAGGACGTGGCTCGGCTCTGGAATTCTGTTACTATTCCCGCCACCGACATACCAAGTTATGACCAGATTGACACGGCTTCCAGAAGTATAAATGCTTACCGCAGAAAACGGCTGAGGATTCTATGGTCTCAATTTAGGCGTGTCCACTGTTCTAAGCCATGGTTAGTCGCTTCTCTTCTTGGAGGAATCTCCCTTCTCTTATTAACGGTTGTGCAAGTCGTTTGTCTGTTTCAAAACTGTGGGAAAGCTTAAGCACTACGCCTTCATTTTAACTTCTTGTTTTAGTCGCATAAGATCTGCAGTACAAACATCTAGTCTAGCCCAGATTAGTGTGCCTTTCATTTCTTTCAGTATGCGGTTGTATGTTTGTATGAGTTAAGCGATACGGTTCATCTGTTGCTTCCCACTTTCCAGTAAACGTTTGTTGCAGTTGTGTCTGTGTCATTTGAAAGTATTATATATTTCTGTAATTAAGCTTGTGTGGAAATATGAAAATATTTATATAACGGGATGTAATTTCACTTCATAGTACCGTTTCAGAAGAAAGAATCTTAAAAATATTATAAAACGATAATTTATTACATAAGAGAACACAAACTCTTATTCTTAGTTGATTTCAAAAACAAATTAATTGCTTCAATCATAACCCGGAAGATCTAGATCCATATCGAGACCCAGTCCCCGATACCATTGCAGCAGTTGGTATTTTGATTCAGTTGGTTAAGCTGTTATTTATCCAGTAGCACTATCAGACCTAGTCGTTGGTTTAGCAGTTGATCTACCAGTAGCAGCAATAGCATTTAGCCATGGACCGGGGAATAACGTATATGGATCGCGAGCAGAAGCAGCTGGCGTACAAGTGAATGAAGGGGCCTAGCAGATCGAATGAAACAAAAGTATCTATTATAAAAATATAACACTAATCTTCCTTGTCTATATATATAGAGAGTAAAATATTATTGGCACTGAAAATACATTTCGTGAGCATCTATTGTATCACTTAAAAATGGACTTCAGGCAGCATAGACTTGTATACAGATAATTGAAACTCGTTTATCAGTAGATAGAAGGCTGTATATGGGTGTGAGACAAATTTTTGGTCAGATTAATTAGTATTATTATTAAGTTTTATTAGTTGGTAACAAATGAACTGATGTTGTAGCTGTTGCTGATTCTTTGGCTCAAGTGATCAGTCAGGGTGCTGATGTTTTTTTGCTGTTGGTTTGCTAACGGGTTTCTTTGGTTTTTTTCTATTGTTAGTATTTTGGTTTTTTGGGCTGCGGGTTTTAATTGCTTAGTCTTTATTGCAGCTTGTCGTCGTTGTAAAGGGTTTCCCCTTCAAAACCTGTTTTTCCTCATCAAAATCAAATGAACTGATGAAGAAAAAAATTAAAATAGTTTTATTAGATTTTCTAATATATATTGCTTTTCAAATTTATTTCAAAATATCAAAATTATTTTATCTATCATTTTTAGTGAATAATAATTGTGAATAGTCTTATTATTTGGATCAAAGCTATTGGACTCATAATTAATTGTATTGTCGATAGAATCTTTTATCTATATTCATTTTGACTATAAAACAATTAATAGTGTAATCAGTGATTTTCATATCACTTTTTTATTCTACTTATTGCATTATTTTGTATGCATGCTTGTACCGGATGCAAATATTATTTTCTACTAGAGATTTGAATGACACTTTCATATGCATCCATTCAATCTAAACAAAAAAATATTTTTCATAAGCTTCAATATAAGAGGTATATATGTTTTTTTTGTTACTTGACCTCCTTATCATTATAATGGGAGCTTGCTAATATTGTTGATGTAATCAATTGATCCTTTCCTATTTTACTGGATGCTCATAATCAATGCAAAGATTATTTTCTACTAGAAATTGAACTTTGACACTTCTGATTTTTTAATAATATATTTTTATCTCTATTCATTTTGACTATAACACATAAAATAACAAGCTCTATAATAATCAAAATCTACAGAATCATAAAGTTAACAGGAAAATAGAATGCAATGAACAAACAAATCTAATGAGAAGGTCATGATAGTAGTCTCAAACTCTTACAACTTAATCTAATCTATTATAAAATATTATAGCAAACAAATTTTCTACAATTACATGACTTTACTTTTAAATAAATTTTAAAAATAGTATTCAAAATTTTGTCTCTAATAATCTTAATTTTTCCATATGTACGAATATATTCAAACATGTAATGATTTTTTCAAATATCATTCGATATAGAGAATCTACAAGATTATTTTCTTAATGTTTGTGTCTGCATCCTATGCATATTGTAGACTTGTCCTTGATTAATTTATATGAAAATTTATCTGTTTTTATTGTTGAAATGTATTATGTACCTTTAGAAATACACCATCTTTTGTGAGATTATCCATTACAAGATCTTGATCTCCATTTGAGGATCAACATATATTATTGAAGATCTAGTCTTTAGTAAGGCCTATCATTGCAAGGTTTTCAATGTCAATAAGTTATGTCTTTATCATTTATGTAGTGTGTGGATTTGATGTATTTTCTCATGGGATTATTTACTTTAGTCTATTATTGGTATTTATAGAGTTAGTATCATTATTATAAATCATTAGATAAATAAATATATGCTAAAACCCACACATTTGTTTTGATACATGTACATCTCTATCATTTTTGGATGCATGCCAATTGTCTTAACACCCAATTTTTAACATTCACCAACCCATCTGAATGTGTTGGAACGGTTGGTTTGGCCACACAATGCATGAAACAAAAGATATGCATGTTTCCATATTTTCACTACTCTTGAATTGATGATTTTTAGAAGAATTCATTTGTTATTATCTTTGTCAAATGGTGTGGAGTTTACCATAATCAAGAGAGGTTAATGTGGAGGGACCCTATATCCACCTATAAGTTTAGACCTACCATTCCTAGGGACCATGTGGAAACCAAGCATTCATGAATAGGAAAAGATCAAATCGTGGACTTCAACACATTGGTGAGTTAGAATTTAATTGATCGTAGGGGTTTGGACTTCAAATATTACTCAAATAATAAACATGATCATGTGGGAAAATCATGTTAATTCTAGTAGTGTTTCTAAGATGCAAGTTCACTTAGTGGAAAATAAGCTTTATAATCAAGATTCTGCATTACAAATAATTACACCATTCTAGTATTTTGTATTAGAGATAAATACACCATTTAGAGATAAGTAAAATATGATAATTTAAAATAAAATAAAATAAAAACTTATTATAGCTCAAATCCTTTTATTTAGCCCAACCCTTAGAAAGAATTTTAGTTGTATATATATATACAAATCAACTAGATATTACAAAGTTTTTCATTTGCAATCAATTTAATAAACCATGTAGATCTACTCTACTCTTTATTGTGTCGAGTATTAGCTCATAGTTAGAGTTGTGAACTTTGATAGGTTCTTATTCAATAGTCTAACCCCATATTTGATGAATTAAATGTTTGATGCCACAAAATTAGAATAATGAAGAATCTTTCTATGTATTCCAAAGTCCTCAAATAACCATACATCAGACTTCTTCATTGGGTACCTTCTAAGCCATTTTCCAATAACAACC
Source organism: Sequoia sempervirens (assembly GCA_007258455.2). NCBI lineage: Eukaryota > Viridiplantae > Streptophyta > Pinopsida > Cupressales > Cupressaceae > Sequoia > Sequoia sempervirens. Next base: position 348,982,154 of record VDFB02281492.1, on the reverse strand, counting down.
ATTGACCCTTTAAGATACTCATTATATCTTCTCAATCTATAATAGGGGCCTCCAATTTATTTTTTACCTCAACAAAATGACACAAATAGTAATGTATTCCTTCTTTATTGTTTTCATCTACAATAACTACATTAGCATGCCTTAAATTGATTTGTGCATTTAACTTGATAAATTTAGTCAAAAATTTTTAAAAACCCCAAAATTAAGATAAAAATTAAATTTTATTATATTATGTATCTATAATACTTGGTTGAACTAGATATAATATGTGTTCAAAGTCAATTGATGTTTCCATCTCTATGAGTTTTAGTGCTATCAAGAGTCAATATATCTCATGTGGGCTTTTTTTTTTACACCATTCACCAACCCACTATTTTGAATCACACTCATCCCAAGTAAGGTCTATACATTGAGAACAAAAGCATGTCATCTACATTCTATGAATAGTACATGAACTTGTATTTGAGCTTCTAAAAGAGTGGGGTTCACTTGATCCTATCAATGTACAATAATCCTCATATTTTGAAATGTTAGCTTCATCTACCAATCAAAAAAATAGATGAACTATACTTACCTTCATTACTTGGACATATTGTAGCTTTCAAGATTTGAAGATACATGATGCATTAGTTAGCTTTGTACTATTTTGTACATCAATTATTCTTGTGCTAAGGCTCTTTAGATATTGCACCATCATGCTCCTCGTTTTTATGTCCAACCTCAAATAAATTCCATATATATTGAATACCACATATCTTATGCATCCTACTCAACCAATTGAACATCCACAAGTTCTTGAATTGTGATGTGTGATTATCTAAACATATGACACATTGGCCACATGTGATGTTCTTGCTAGCCAAATCATTGTAAAATATCTAAAAAAACCCTTGAAAAAACTCTATAGAATGTGTTTGATCATCGTTGGTATAAAAAGATACTTCCTCAAAATCTTCCTATCTTTCTTTGTACTTTTGATTGTAAGGATGATCACTACTTGCCCAAATATAGCAATCTAAACTTGGATTTGAAATGATGAAAAATAAGGTTTATCAGGAAGGGAGTGGTTATCAAATATGATATGATAAGAGACCTATTTATCAATATTTCACTAGGATATGAGATCCACACAATGAATTGATTATCAACCATTAGGTAAATCAAGTCAAAGTAGGAATCTTCAGATTTCCTTATGACTGGAGGATGAGGGTCAAGGTCAAACAATACTTTGGGGAGAAAAACTATAAATAGAAAATCAACACCAACATGCAATCTAACACTTCAAAAAACAATATTAAACTCAATACATGCATAACCAAAAAATAGATTACAGACCTGACAATGGCATAAACATGTGTACCAATCACCAAATTTTTTTCTTAGAAGTTGATCTAAGACTCATTCGTCCATGGGTGAATAGGTCCAAGTGCAGGGTTTTTCTGTAACACTTAGGAACCTCTAATGCATATCCGAATCTTCCAATTTGCCTAGGTTTCATAGTTGGAATGTCGGAAATGACTTCAATATCTTAGTTTTCATGAGATAGTGACAATTTTGACAACTTTTGCAACTTTGACAACTTTGTAAATCTTGCACTTTAAAGGGTCTTCAATTCTTCTTCAACCTAAATCTACAATCACGCATACAAGAGAGAAAAATGTTTATTTTTGGTGAATGGGGATTTTCCTTGGTCAAACCCCATTTGGGTAATTAAACCTTGAATTGAAATAATGCATGAAAGAGGGAATGAAGAATGAACAAAGCTATAATGTATGAAACCTTGATAATGGATATATTAGTAGGTTTGCTACTTGCATGAAATGGTTGAATTGGATGTGGTTCTTGACACTTGAATCTTTCTTGAAATGATACTTTGAATGCTTGACTTGATCATGAAACCTACATCACAATGTTAGCTCCAAAAACATGCATGATGCAAGAATAATTTGACTTGATGAATAGATCTTGAATACTGCAATAAATCTCTGATATACTTGCTCTTGAATGCCCTTAATTTCTCCTGAAATGCTCATAAAGTGCTCATAAAATTGCTAGGTGAAACTTAGTGAAAGAGCCTTGTATTTATAGGTATGTATCCTTAGTTTCCTTATATTAAAATATCACAAGTTGACATTGAATTATGGATTTGAAAATTTTAGAATACCGCCAAAAACATAATTTAAATTTAGGTCCTAAGGTTTAGGGAGGACCCATTCGCCCATGGGAGAATGGATCCTAGGTCTATAAACCTAGAACACGCATTGCTCAATGTGAAGTGTTATGTTTAGGCATTAATTATTTTTTAGTTTTCCCTTCAAAAAATATAATTTATTAGGATTTTAAATGAATTAAAGGGGCAATTAAGGCATAATTAAGCTCATTTAATTAAGAGGGCCCAAATATGTGTGTAAATGTAAAGGGGTATATTTAACAACACTAAATTAAGGCATTATTAAGTCCAATTTAAATAGAAGGACCCAAACATGTGAGAAAATGTAAAGGGTTACATTTTTCTACACTACAATATTTATAATATTTTTATTGAACCTCATTATGTGGTTGTAGCACATGTAGTTCTTTGCAATTTCTACAACTAAAACATTAGTACCAAGTAGAAATGTGTACTTGCATAACTTGAATAACAAATCCTACCATTGAGCTCTACGAGTATGTCTTGCATACGCATACATTATATTCTCTCAAAAAAATGACATAAACTAATACACTTCTATATTTTCGCTCACTAATTCACACATTTTTTCTTCTTTACCATTATGTATAATGTACATAAAACCCCTCCATTTTGGATGTTTGGATTGTCAGTGTTTTCTTTGTAATGCTTTGTTCTGTTTAAGCTGTGACTTTGGAACTTGGTTACTGTGGATCGCAATTGTTAAATGATATAAATGTTATATTTTGATGTGATGTTATTTTATTCTGATGTTATCTTTATGGCATGCTTTGGATTAACTTAGAAGATATTTGATTTAATGATGTTTTATGCTTTTGATCATATCATTTTTTAATAAAAAGAGGGTAAAAACTTTATTGAATCAAAACAACATTACAAAGTCAGAAGAAAGAAGCCACAAAGGGCCCAACAAAACAAGAATTAATTCACACCCAAGAAGCATCTCATATCCTCTGCAACCCACTCCTCAAGAATAGGGGCCATGTCATTAGGAAGATTGCCCCAACCATCCACATACCAAGAATCCGTCCTCTCCGACGCCCATCGAGCTAAACCATCAGCCACCCTATTCCACTCCCGCAGAATATGGCAAAAAATAATGGACTCCAGAGAAGAGCACATCGAAATAATCTGCTTGACAACCACAACAAGCTGCCAATTCATATCCTCCAACTGTCGCTTATGCAACATATCAATAACCACCTGAGAATCAGACTCACAAACAATCCGCCGCCACCCAAGGCCAACCGCACGCTCAATTACCATAAGGATAGCACTAGCCTCCATAAGATTATTGGTAAGCAAACCACGATACATGGAAAAGAAAAACACCACCACTCCCAAGCTGTCTCTACCAATACCACCAACTCCAGCATGCCCAAGATTACCCCTAGAAGACCCATCCGTATTAATTTTTAGCTCCCCAAGAGCAGGCAGACACCAGGAGCCATCCCGAACCACCCTCTCACGCCTACACCTACGATGCACACTACCCAAATTTCTCCTATCCCCAGCAACAAGACCTAGGGATTTAACAACACCCAAGTCCCTAGGATCAACTGGCACAGATAAATCACACTTTGCAAACAAGGACTCCTACAAAGCCCCAAGAATCCATCTCCAAAGTTGCTCTAAGACCAATTTTTTATCCAAGAAAATATGTCTATTGCACTCCAACCAGAGATGCCAAACAATCAAACTAGGGCCAATGCTCCAAGCAATTTTAAGAAAAGAGGTTTTGGCAGGAGATGATCCCTGTCTCCTTCAGAAATCATCCAAGGCAGAGACATGGCAACACGGTAAACTCTAGAGATTCCACCAGTGATGCCAGATGTTCTTAGCAAAGGAACACTGAAAAAAGAGATGTGAGAGGCATTCTTCATGCTGACCACACAAAACACACATGGAAGGGCCCTAGAACCCCCGTTTCCAAAGATTGTCCCAAGTAAGACACTTACCTTGGACAACAAGCCAAGAGAAAAAATTACATTTAGGCCAAGCAAATTTATTCCAAACATGCTTCCAACAAGGAACCTCAGAGCTCCCAAAGGCCTGCTTATCCAAAACCTGATAACCAAAGGCAACCGAAAATTTACCCCACAAATCCGGACCCCAAGCAAGAACATCCCTCTCAAGAAGAGAGTTGCAGGTGTGATCTGAAAGAATTTTAGCAAGCATTTGATGATCCTCCAAAACCCCCCCAGGAGGCCAATCCTGAGGGTCCTTCCACCTGGATATAGTAATCTGACTCAAAGAATGTTGAGATTTGAAATCAGCCACATGACACCAACCCGCCTCCTCAAAAATCTGGCACAAGTCCTGAAGGTGGGGATGAGAAGAAAAAATAGGGGGATGACCATCCCAAGAGTCATGCCAGAAGAGAGCTTCCTGACCCCCATTACAAATCCAAAAAAGGCCCTGCTTCACAAGCTTGGCACCCCATTTGAGGGTACTCCAGATCATAGAACCTTTCCCCTCCAGACTGAATCTAACAACTTCCGTGCTTTCCACCGCGCCCAAATATTTGAGGGTAAGAATTTTAGCCCACCACATATGCTATTGTGAACACTAATGCCAATACAGCTTAGCAGCCAAGGCCTTCCCATTCAAATCAATTCGACGTAAACCAAGACCCCCTTCATGCTTCAGCCTACAAACAACATCCCATTTTACCAAGCTCCACTTTCTATGAAGAAGGTTACCAGACCACAGGAACTGACGAGACATTTTCTCAAAATCTTGAATAAAACTTGAAGGAGAAGAAAGAACAAAGCATTTATAAAGAGGGAGGGCCTGGATCACAGACTTAAGAAGAGTCACTCTTCCAGCTGAAGAAAGCCACCTACAAGTCCAATGGCTGACCAAACTTTGAAACTTGTCAAGGGTCTCTTGCCAAAACCTTTTTGGGAGAGAACGAATGGCAAGAGGGATTCCAAGATAGAGAAAAGGAAGTGAACCGATTTGGAAATGAAGAATACCTGCTAATCTCCTTTGGATACTCTTAGGAGTATGAAAGAAGTAAATGAGAGACTTCCCCTCATTAATGCGCTGCCCAGAGGCCACCAAGTAGTTGTCCAAAACATTGCGCCAGTTCAAAGCCTCCTCAACCCTTGCCCTACCCATCAAGGCAGTATCATCAACAAATTGAAGATGAATCTAAGGGGGAAGGTCATTTCCCCAATTCCAACCCTGAATCAAGCCACTTGCTACCTGAGCACGAATAAGCCTTCCCAGTCCCTCCGCAAGAAGGATGAATAAGTAGGGCGACAAAGGATCTCCTTGTCTGAGGCCTCTAGAAGCACCAAACAACTCATTGGGCTCACCATTGAGAAGCACGGAGAAGGAGGAAGAAGTAACACAACTCCTAACCCATTCAATCCAATCACTAGCAAAGCCAAAAGCTCCAAGAATCTTGAATAGAAAGCTCCATTTAACATTATCATATGCTTTTGCCATGTCCAACTTGATAAACATAGACTTTTCTTTTAAGGATTCCATAGAATGGATGGTCTCTGCTGCAATCACAACACCATCCATGATCTGTCTGCCAGCAACAAAGCCCCCCTGCTCCTTAGATATTAACCCACCAAGCCAAGGTTTCAGCCTTTCAGTAATCAGCTTAGTAATAATCTTATAAACAACATTGCATAATGCAATAGGCCGAAAAAGATCTAAAGAATTAGCCCCCTCCTTCTTTGGAATGAGAGCTAAAAAGGTTGCATTCAGAGACTTCAACATTTGTTTATTCATGAAAGATTCCTTAACAACTTCTAAGAGGTCTAACTTAACCACCTCTCAAAACTCCTGAAAGAACTCAACAGGGAATCCATCAGGCCCCGGAGCTTTACCTTTCTTCATCTGAAACACAACATTTTCAAGCTCCAACAAGGTAATAGGAGAAAGCAGTGATTCATTCATTTCATTAGACACTAGCTGTGGGATACAATTCAAAATCCTTGTTTCAGCCTCCTCAGCTGGAGGCGAATCTTCAAAAAATAATGAAGATAAATATCTAATGCATTCCACAGAGATAGAAGCAGAAGAGGACAAAATTTCCCCATCAGACAACACAAGAGAAGAAATAACATTACCTTGCCTCCGGTCTTTAACTGAGTTGTGGAAAAAAGAAGTATTCCTATCACCAGCCTAAAGCCATTCAATACGAGATTTTTGTTTCCAAAAAATTTCTTCTCTTAACTCCCATTCCTCTACCTTTTTTGTTGTAGCAATCTCTGAAAAACTCAACTCTTCTGTTAGGCCTTGATCACGAATCTGCCTAGTGATTAAGTCCAAGTTATCCTGAGCCTTCTGTTTTTCATGAAATAAATTACCAAAATGTTGCCTATTCCACCTTTTCAACTTGTATTTGACGTACTATAACCTCTTAGAGAATGAATACATAGTAGTGCCATAAGCTGGCTTCCCAAGATCCCACCAGCTAGAAATCATATCATGAAGAGACTCATCCCGGAGCCACATAAGTTGGAACTTGAAAGTCTGTCGAACACATCATTGAGGCACAACAACCACAAGCTTAATAGGCCAATGGTCGAAGCCATGACAATCCAATATTTCAGAACTAATCATCCACCTATCCCCCATCCAAAAACTAGACACCAAAAATCTATCTAGTCTTTTAGAGATAGCAGCCTCTCCAGTTCTCCTATTATTCCATGTGAACACTCCATTAGTTGGTTTGACATCAACTAACCTCAAAAGAGCCATATTATCCTGCAAGAGCCTAGAGGAAGGCTCCAAATGAGCACTACCTCCTCTCTTCTCTTCTAAAGAAATGACAGCATTAAAATCACTAGCAAGGATCCAAGGCAGGTAAGGATCCAAAGACCTCACTTGTCTAACATGATCCCACAGTTGAGCTTTACCTTGGAAATCAGTCGGAGCATAAATATTAGAGAGAATAACTTTCTCCCCTGACTCTAAATGAGAAGCAACACAAGAAATCGAGCTCTTACAGGAGATCCACCAAAGAGGACTAACCTTTCGGGGATCCCAGAAACAAGCCACTCCACCAGAATTACCAGAAGCACCCACACATTGACATTGGCCACGACCCCAAATCTTAGGAGCCACACTTAACAAACTATCCACTGATAACTTAGTTTCCTGCAAGAAAATCACATCCGGAGAATGAATGTGAATCAAATCTCGAATAGCCTTTTGTCGAGGGATGCTATTCATACCCCTCACATTCCAAGAAAGAACTATCATCGTTGGGGTTGGGAAAAGTGAGCATCAATAGTCTTCACCGAACCAGCCTCAACCAATGTCTCACCAGCAAGCTTCACCTTTTCTTGGTCCTTTTTGCGGCCAACCTTAACTGATTTCTCCGGAATCCCTTTCTTAAAATATTTTTGTTGCACGCCCAAAATAGAAGAAGAAGGTTTAAGTTTACCTAAATCAAGGCTATCCCGAGCCTCCGAGTAGACCTTACCAGCACCAGAGGGACCACCAGAATCACCAAGCATCCCATCTCCCTCACCCATAGCTAGGGCGGAAGGAGCAAGACCGAGCCCCATCTGAGGATCCTGGGCACCAAGTTGATCCACACCAGGGACCACCGAAGGCTGTACCTCAACCAACTCCTTAGAACCAGAGCCATCTGCCATTTGCATGTCAGCTATAAACCCTTCCTCCTAAGCTAACTCATCCAAAGCCTCAAATCTATTGAAAGTTTCCCCATCCTGTCTATCTTGAAAAGGCCTTTTTTGGCCCCGACCTCGATTGCGAGGTTTAACAAGAACAAAACCTTCTTTATCCATGTCCAAACCCTGTGCTGGAACCTTACCCTTTTCCACCCTCGTATCAGGTTGGGTATCTACATTAATTTTACCTCCTATACTAAAAGTCCGAGGACACCTCCGCAGCAGGTGTCTGTATTCATGACATAGCCGACACCGAAAGGGCAACATTTCATAATCCAATGGCTAGGTCCAGGAATTAGAGCCAACAGTCAAATCAATAGAATCAGGCAGAGGCTGACTTAGATCAATCTCAACACAAACCCTTGCATAAGTAAAGATTCTCTTATCCAAAGTATGTTGAGAAGGACCAATAGGCTTACCCAGTAATAAAGCAATTGATTGTAAGATATCAGTTCTCCAACATTCAAGTGGCAGTCGAGGAAGGTGGACCCAAACCGGGACCCTCGAAGGCAGCTCTTCTGCTGAATTAAAGCCTGCATGCCATGGTTTTATGAAAAGACCTACTTGGTTATAAAAATAAGGCCCCCCTTCAAATGCCTTATTTCGATCTGAAATGCACGAGAAGTCTACTAGAAAGAAATTTTTTGCAGCCAACAAAACATCAAAGTCACCCTCCGAAGACCATGTCTTGCGGATCCAAGTGACCAAGAAAGAGAGAGAAACCTTCAACCCCATAAACTTACAAATCAAAACATGATTACTGTAGTAATCCAGATCCTCAGCTACTGCCTCCGATTGAATCACCAACACAGGACGAACTTGCGCCCTCTCCAAACATCCATTTACCTTATGCATTTTAAAGGTATTCAATTTTGTCCTACCCTCACCAAAGGAAGCCCCAACAGCAGACTCCGTCATAGCATCATCTCCCCTCACCTCACCATTTAATGCATTCAATGCCATTGAAACCACCCACCAAAGCACCAGACAAAACCCCAAACCAATACCAGCCCACCGCAATTTTCATGCAAGAGAAAACCTCAAGGAACCCCACCCAGCACGGGGAAGCAAATAGATCTACACCCAGCCAGCAAAAAAGAAAGAGAACGCAGGGAAAGAGCCACCCCCGCGTCTGTACCACACTCCCAACAGCCAACACCAAGAAAAACTGGAAGGTAACCAGCGCGCAGGAAAAGGAAGGCAGAAAATGGCCACTCCTGGCCACAACCTGCACCATAGCAAAGCCCGTCCCCCACACACAGGCGCCAGGAAAGAAAACCAGAGGAGGCTAGGGCACGGGTGCCCTAGCGAGCCCACAGCAGGCTCCCGAAAACACCATTTTTTCTCCCTTTCACTTTTGATCATATCATTGATGTTATAATCGTCAGTTAGTAATTGTGTATTGGTGAAGGGGATAAGATTGTATCACTCACTTGCGAGTGCCCTACAATTCTGAGATTTTCTCTTCACGGTGTGTTTGATCATATTATATATATATGCATGTTCGATGTACTCTTTGTTCACAGGTTGACAAGTACATGACATCGACTCCACCTGGTTCACAGGTTTGAACGTGTCTAGTGACCAACAGTAATCGATTGGGAGATAGTAGCTAGGTTTTTCGTGCCAAGTCGTCACCCTAGTCATAGTGTATCATTGGTTTGTTGTCGGGTTGGTTGTTTTAATTTGGTCCATTTCACCTTGTGTATTTATTTAATTTCAAATTTTAAAGGTTATTAGATGATGGGTGTAGTTAAAATGATGTTTAAATGTAGCTTGTTGCAATGTTGAAATGTTATTTATTTTATTGATTAATTTGATTTAATTAATAAAATAATTTTTAGCTTATTGATTAACTAGGTTAAGGGTGATAAATTAAATGAAATGGTTGTTTTAGCATTATTGTATATTAAGAATCAAATTTAAAATGGAAATGGAAATCATGTTAGATATTCAAGTTAAATGATAATAAAAATAGAAATGTGTTTAAATTTCGCCTTTTGAAAATTTTGGATAAAATATATATTCCTTACAACTTTGGGATTTTGGTTTTATATGAAATTTTGAAAATGCATGAGATTTGAAATAGAAAGTAAAATTGTTTTAAATGTAAAAGAAATGGAAATTTCCCCAAATTTTGTAATAAATTTAGTGGGTGGGATATTTTAGGGGTTTGACCAAAAAATTTGGGGAAGTTCTATTTTAGCATTTTCCATTTCATTTTATTGAAAGTTTTGATTTTTGGTGGAGAATTTTTGTGGTGGCTGGATTTGGAGTTGAAGAAGAGATTGGGAATCACCACTGTTAAATTCTTCAAGCTTGGGAGAAAACACCAGGTTCTTCATTTTTGTTTTCCTTTTTGGAATAATCTTTAAATTTATTTATGTTGTTTAAAAATTATTTAAATGCTATTTAGATGCAAAGAAAACCCATGAGAAATGAACTCAAATCTTGCAAGCTACTGTTGGAATTAGGAAAGAAAACCAAACAACAATTACAATGGAAAATAGAAAGAAAACCCACAAAAAAAAATTCATTTCAAACTGATATTTTAAACTCTTGTTGTATTGCCTAATTTACTTCTGTTATTGCAAGAATTTGTTGTCCTTTTGCTCAATTTTAGATTGGAAATGAAAATCTGGGTATATGTATTGCAAATTTATAAATATGGTGTTGTTAGTTTGTTTGTTTTTGGGAAAGAAATTGTTTTTTTTTTAAAAGCCATGAAACAGAGTTTATGCTATGTTATTTTTGCTTCAGGTTTTTTCTTTTGTTGTTTTTAAATTAAATGTAAAATCATTTTTTTCTAAAAACGTATTATATTAAAAAAAATTATTATTAGGGTTGTGGAGGGGAGGGCCGAAGCCCTGCACCCCCCATGGCGCCCTTATGGGAGGTGTTGCTCCCACGTAGCACCCCCCATATGGGGGAGGCTACATGGCAGCCTAGCCACTCCCTTATGGGAGGGGCCCGCACCCATAACTGCTTTTTTTTAAATTAAAATTAAATATTTTTTTTTGTTTTTAAATATTATTTTAATATTATATAATATATGATAATATATATATATATATATATTAAATATAATATATATATATATATATATATATATTATATGCATATATATAATATTATTTTAATATTTAAATAATATTTACTTGTATAATAATTTATATATATATATATATATATATATATATTATATATACTTATGTATATATAGCATATATATTTAATGGGTATATATGTATATTTTATATATTTTTAAATAAATTAATTAGTTGAATTTAAAGCAGTTTATTTAAATGATAATGATATATTTAAATATATCAATATAGTTGTATATACATTAAATATACACTTATATTATTTAATATATGTGGGAATTTAATCTTAGTTAAATTTATGTTGGTTATTCTAATATAATTGAAATAAAGATTGTTTTATTCTCATGAAATAATTTAGTTAGTTAAAAGACTGTATTTAATCAGCTAGTATGATCGAGCAAGAAAATTAAATGCTTAGCTTTGAATCCCGTAATGTTTATCAACGTGATTGGATTTTCCTCTCGAGTATGTACAAAGGAAATGAATTATTAGTTTATACCATGCACTATGATGATTGAGTGAATTGGATTTACGAGATCCTAATATTAGTTGTTTTATTTCTTTTAAAGAATTGTCTGAAATGCTTCCTTATGATGTGCGGGGTTCATGCTTGGAGTGGGAAATAGAGTAAATGTTTTGAAGTCTTCCAGATAGGGGTTAGTTTATTGGTATGGGTTGTCGTTATGTTAGTCAACCTCTATTTTTCAATGGGAAGTGTGTATAGTTACACCATGTTGTTTCACCTGATTTTCATGAACGTGGATGGTTTGTGCCTCCTTGGGAATAGGAGAGGGTTATGTGGTTTGTGCCTCCTTTGGAAGGAGTGGGGTTTGTATTTTGTTATCCTCCAGTGTTTGGAGTGAGTTTCCCTTGTCTGTTGCCTCCTTGGAATTGGAGAGGTCATCTTATCTAGTTTACCCATTGGATTATGGTTTTGTACCGTGGTTGTGTTGTTGATAGGAGAGTGGCTCTTTGTGGGGGTCTGGCACACAAAGGGGTGCCAGGGTAACTCACCTAGGGTTTAATCAAGTGATAATAATAAAAGAATTAATGGAGAACTTTCACACTAATAAAGATAATGAATGCCTCTCTCATGAAGCATGTGTTTGTTAAGGCTCAAGATGAGATGAGACACATAGTTTTGCATGAGGGTTCAGTGGCCGGTAGAGGCAATCCAGGGTAACCCAAGATGGGGGTTTGGTAGCATAGGAAGGTTGAGCTAGGGTAACTCATAGCAATTTATGTATGAAACTCTTCCTACATCAGCAGTTAGTTAGATATTATGTGGTGTACAGATGATGTTCATGATCATTGTTCTCTAGAAGCATTGTAACCTTGTGTTAAGTGATATTGTGGTTGTTGAGGTTTCAATTCAGTTATGTTTTAGCCTGTGTCTAGAGGTAGATGGTCTTGTATAGGAATTCTTGGTTACTATCTCCTAGCACAGGGGGTGAGCCTTTGGGTATCACATGGTTGGGTGGAACGTGCACCTTAATTCGTTGGGTTGTCTTCTTGTTCATGTGGACGAGATTTCTAGTTGGAGAGCTTGTGGGATCCAGTTTCATTTCATGCTTTAGTCATTCAGTTGATCTTGTATTTATTACCCCTCATTTGTTATCGAGGTGGAATTTGTAATATGTAATCATGCTTATTGGATTTATCTCATTCGGGGAATGAGTGTTGTAACCTTATTGCTATGTGATCATTATTGGAATCAAGTGGTATCTCATATTCTTTGATGCAGATTATTATGTATGGAATGTATGTGAACTTGATTGTTAAGTAATTAAATGTTATGGTTATAATTCATGTTTCTTGTTTGGGTTTAAGTAACTCAGTCTCGTAACCTTAGGGGATTGGTTGGCAATGGTTAGTGATCTTGCATGTTATTTGATCTTAAACAAACAAACAAAAATTAGTTCATTTGTGTAGTAAATTGCAACTTCTCCTAGGGTTGCGTGGCGGGGCATTACACATGGTATCAGAGCCCAAGTTTAAACACTGGGTACTCTAGGATAATGTGGACCCATTAAGTTGTTAGCTACATAGAATGTTTTGTTTGTGTACCTTGTCTTATGTTGTGGTGTGTATCTTTTCAGGATCATACCACCTAGGCGAGGTCGTAAGGGTCATGGCCGTGTAGGCGGTCAAGGAGGTAATCAGCAAGATACACCTCCCATTGTTCCCCATGTTTCTAATCATGAGGAGCATTAGGCTTCTTAGTTTGTGCCAGAGGTTGGTATTCAGCACCAGGATCCACCAGGGATTGTAGATGCTCAGTTGTCACTTGCTTGAGGAGACCCTTGCTCGTATGGTCCCAAGGCAGGATAGGGATCAGGAGGTTGTAGGAGAGAGAGATCAAGTTCCAACTCCATCTAAGGCAGTCATGGCTGCTCACATGAGAGATCTTCTCAAAGCTTGTCCACCCACTTTTGATGGTTCAGGCAGTGGATCAGAGGTCGAGACTTGATTGTTTGATCTAAATAGGTGTTTTTGCATGCATCTGTATGGTAGCAACACCAAGGCTAGGTATGTGATTATGCATTTGAGGGATTTCGCATCTACCTGGTGGAGGTTAGAGGAGCAAAAGCTCCATTTGGATATCGGCACTATATCTTGGGAGTTGTTCCCAGAGCGGTTCAGAGCTCGATTCCTTTCTGATCATTGGCATCAGCGTCGTGGAGATGAGTTTCATGCCCTTCAATAGATGGATATGTCAATGGAATAGTTTGAGTGTTGCTTCTTCGAGCTCAAACAGTTTGTAGGTATAGGTGATGATGAGGGTATGTTAGTCCAGCATTTCATTAGGGGTTTAAATCCCCAGATCAGTGGTGGAGTTTGGGTATTCAAGTTGAAGACCATGGAGGTAGCTGTGGATAAGGCTTATATTGTTGAGGAGAATTTAGCTTTAGTTTTAGGTGGTCAGGTGGGAGTTCAGTTTGGCAGTGCACCATCCATTGGTGTTGCATCTCAAGGTGGTCGATCTTAGGCTACAGGGTTTTCTAGAGGGCATCAGTCACTTGCTAAGGGTGAGTAGCAATAGCAGCCGTCGCAGTCCAGGTAGCAGAATCCTCAGTCCCAACAAAATAGAAGTTGGAAGCAGAAGAAGAGAGATAGGAGTTTGATGCGAGCTCATCATGATTGTTATGATCAGCCTACTCAGAGTTCCCAGTCGATGTTTAGTGGAGGTGGTCTTCCACGACCTGGGTCTCCAACTGTTTAGGGTTTCAGTAGAGGGACAGGATGTTTCTCTTGTGGTCAGCAGGGCCACTTTTCCCGTGAGTGCCCTCAGCAGGGCAATTCTAGTTTTAGTCAGAGGCCGGCAACTTCAGAGCCGACCGTAGGAGATGTGGGTAGATCGCATAGGGCATTCACTATAGTGGATACCCATCAGGCCAAGCATCTGGGTACAGTTCGTCTTTTGGCTTCAGGAGTTGCTCCTCGCGGATCAAGGTTTTGAGTAGCTTAGGATCTAGTTTGTTTTGAGGGAGTTTTATCCCTATTTTGTTTGCAAGCTTCCAGGAGTAAGCGTGACCCTAGGGGGGAGGATGTAACACCCATCCATTTTGGATGTTTGGATCGGCAGTGTTTTCTTTGTAATGCTTTGTTCTGTTTATGTTGTGACTTTGGAACTTGGTTACCATGGATCGCAATTGTTAAACAATGTGAATGTTATATTTTGATGTGATTTTATTTTATTTTGATGTTATTTTTATGGCATGCTTTAGATTAACTTAGAAGATATTTGAATTAATGATGTTTTATGATTTTGATCATATCATTGATGTTATAATCATTAGTTAGTAATTGTGTATTGGTGAAGGGGATAGGATTGTATCACTCGCTTGCGAGTGCCCTACAATTCTGAGATTTCCTCTTCATGATGTGTTTGATCATATTATATATATATATGGATGTTCGATGTACTCTTTGTTCACAGGTTGACAGGTACATGGCATCGACTCCACCTGGTTCACAAGTTTGAGCGTGTCCAGTGACCAACGGTAATCGATTGGGAGATAGTAGCTAGGTTTTTCGTGTCAAGTCGTCACCCTAGTCATAGTGTGTCATTGGTTTGTTGTCGGATTGGTTGTTTTAATTTGGTCCATTTCACCTTGTGTATTTATTTAATTTCAAATTTTAAAGGTTATTAGATGATGGGTGTAGTTAAAATGATGTTTAAATGTAGCTTGTTGCAATGTTGAAATGTTATTTATTTTATTGATTAATTTGATTTAATTAATAAAATAATTTTTAGTTTATTGATTAACTAGGTTAAGGGTGATAAATTAAATGAAATGGTTGTTTTAGGATTATTGTATATTAAGATTCAAATTTAAAATGGAAATGGAAATCATGTTAGATATTCAAGTTAAATGATAATAAAAATAGAAATGTGTTTAAATTTCACCTTTTGAAAATTTTGGATAAAATATATATTCCTTGCAACTTTGGGATTTTGGTTTTATATGAAATTTTGAAAATGCATGAGATTTGAAATAGAAAGTAAAATTGTTTTAAATGTAAAAGAAATGGAAATTTCCCCAAATTTTGCAATAAATTTAGTGGGTGGGATATTTTAGGGGTTTGACCAAAAAATTTGGGGAAGTTCTATTTTAGCATTTTCCATTTCATTTTATTGAAAGTTTTGATTTTTGGTGGAGAATTTTTGTTGTGGTTGGATTTGGAGTTGAAGAAGAGATTGGGAATCACCATTGTTAAAGTCTTCAAGCTTGGGGAGAAAACACCAGGTTCTTCTTCATTTTTTTTTTCCTTTTTGGAATAATCTTCAAATTTATTTATGTTGTTTGAAAATTCTTTAAATGCTATTTAGATGCAAAGAAAACCCATGAGAAATGAACTCAAATCTTGCAAGTTGTTGTTGGAATTAGGAAAGAAAACCAAACAACAATCACAATGGAAAATAGAAAGAAAACCCACAAAAAAAAAAATTATTTCAAACTGATATTTTAAACTCTTGTTGTATTGCCTAATTTAATTATGTTATTGCAAGAATTTGTTGTGCTTTTGCTTTTAGATTGGAAATGAAAATCTAGGTATATGTATTGCAAATTTATAAATATGGTGCTATTAGTTTGTTTGTTTTTGGGAAAGAAATTGTTGCTTTTTTTAAAAAAGCCATGAAACAGAGTTTATGCTCTGTTATTTTTGCTTTTGGTTTTTTTTTGGTTGTTTTTAAATTAAATGTAAAATCATTTTTTTAAACAATGTATTATATTAAAAAAAAATTATTAGGGTTGTGGAGGGGAGGGTCGAAGCCTGCACCCCCATGGCACCCTTATGGGAGGCGTTGCTCCCATGCAGCACCCCCCATTGGAGGCGCTATGTGGAAGCAGCGCGCTGCCTATAGACAGCGGCGCTACCCACACAACACTCCCCATATGGGGGAGGCTATGTGGCAGCCTGGCCACTCCCTTATGGGAGGGCCCCGCGCCCATAACTTGGGCTACTTTTTTTTAATTAAATTTAAATTTTTTTTTTGTTTTTTAAATATTATATAATATATGATAATATATATATATATTATATATATATAATATAAATGTTATATGTATATATATATAATATTATTTTAATATTTAAATAATATTTACTTGTATAATAATTTATTTATATATATATTATATATACTTATGTATATATAGCATATATATTTAATGGGTATATATGTATATTTTATATATTTTTAAATAAATTAATTAGTTGAATTTAAAGCAGTTTATTTAAATGATAATGATATATTTAAATATATCGATATAGTTGTATATACATTAAATATACACTTATATTATTTAATTTATGTGAGAATTTAAGCTTAGTTAAATTTATGTTGGTTATTCTAGTATAATTGAAATAAAGATTGTTTTATTCTCATGAAATAATTTAGTTAGTTAAAAGATTGTATTTAATCAGCTAGTATGATCGAGCAAGAAAATTAAATGCTTAGCTTTGAATCCCATAATGTTTATCAACGTGATTAGATTTTCCTCTCGAGTATGTACAAAGGAAATGAATTATTAATTTATACCATGCACTATGATGATTGAGTGAATTGGATTTACGAGATCCTAATATTAATTATTTTATTTCTTTTAAAGAATTGTCTGAAATGCTTCCATATGATGTGTGGCGTTCATGCTTGGAGTGGGCCCAAATAGAGTAAATGTTTTGAAGTCTTCCAGATAGGGGTTCGTTTATTGGTATGGGTTGTTGTTATGTTAGTCAACCTCTTTTTTGCCATGGGAAGTGCATATAGTTACACCATGTTGTTTCACCCAGTTTTCATGAATGGGGATGGTTTGTGCCTCCTTGGGAATAGGAGAGGGTTATGTGGTTTGTGCCTCCTTTGAAAGGAGTGGGGTTTGTATTTTGTTATTCTCCAGTGTTTGGAGTGAGTTTCCCTTGTTCATTGCCTCCTTGGAATTGGAGAGGTCATCTTATCTAGTTTACCCATTGGATTGTGGTTTTGTACTGTGGTTGTCTTGTTGATAGGAGAGTGGCTCTTTGTGGGGGTCCGGCACACAAATGGGGGCCAGGGTAACTCACCTAGGGTTTAATCAAGTGATAATTTAAAATAATTAATGGGGAACTTTCACACTAATAAAGATAATGAATGCCTCTCTCATGAAGCATGTGTTTGTTAAGGCTCGAGATGAGATGAGATGCATAGTTTTGCATGAGGGTCTAGTGGCTAGTAAAGGCAAGCTAGGGTAACCCAAGATGGGGGTTCGGTAGCCTAGGAAGGTTGAGCTAGGGTAACTCATAGCAATTTATGTATGACACTCTTCCTACATTAGCAGTCAGTCAGATATTGTGTGGTGTACAAATGATGTTCATGATCATTGTTCTCTGGAAGCATTGTAACCTTATGTTAAGTGATATTGTGGTTGTTGAGGTTTTAGTTCAATTATGTTTTAGCTTGTGTCTAGAGGTAGATGGTCTTGTATAGGAATTCTTGGTTACTGTCTCCTAGCATGGGGGGTGAGCCTTTGGGTATCACATGGTTGGGTGGAACGTGCACCTTAATCTGTTGGGTTGTCTTCTTGTTCGTGTGGATGAGATTTCTAGTTGGAGAGCTCGTGGGATCCAGTTTCATTTCATGCTTTAGTCATTTAGTTGATCTTGTATTTATTACCCCTCATTTGTTATCGAGGTGGAATTTGTAATATGTAATCATGCTTATTGGATTTATCTCATTCGGGGAATGAGTGTTGTAACCTTATTGCTATGTGATGATTATTGGAATCAAGTGGTATCTCATATTCTTTGATGCAGATTATTATGTATGGAATGTATGTGAACTTGATTGTTAAGTAATTAAATGTTATGGTTATAATTCATGTTTCTTGTTTGGGTTTAAGTAACTCAGTCTCATAACCTTAGGGGATTGGTTGGCAATGGTTAGTGATCTTGCATGTTATTTGATCTTAAACCAAAAAAAATAGTTCGTTTGTGTAGTAAATTGCAACTTGCCCTAGGGTTGTGTGGCGGGGCATTACATACTGTATGCCACTACCTTATTTTTTCTAAAACTTATTTGTTCATTTCCAATTGCATGTGTATTCTCCACATGCACATAGTTTGACAAATGTTGGAAGACACTACAAATATCACATATTCCATACAAGCATGATTTCTTGCACAATAATTGGCCATCCACTCTTTCACATAAAATGCTTGAAATGAAATCTCTTGAAGATCTAAATGGAGGAATTATGATATAATCATACAAAACCTTGTTAGTATGCAAACCTAGACATATATAGCAATAAATATAAATAATTATTATAAAAATTAATATGTACTCTACAACAAGTTGTGCATACATGTGTTATCTTTTGACATAAAATGGTTATCCATTTAAAAATACCTTTGACTAATTTTTTTATTTGAGGACACATTTCTACAATTTTGGAGAAAAAATGTGTTTTATTCATATCCAAAAAATACTTTGGATATGACTCATGGTTTCATCAACCAATACTCATTTTTACAATCTCTTTGACTATTTGATAATCTTCTGCTATTTTTCTAAAATTCTTCAGTTAGGGATTTTAAGGCTTCAACGATAATTTTATCTTTCTATAGGAGTCTACTAGAGAATGTCCATAATTAATTTTATCTCTCAATGACTCTCATTAGTAATTTTTTACTTATATTTGGTTCTTTACTTTTTTTCTTATTAGGTGAGTTTTCTTTGTTTGATTACTTACTACAGTTGATGTAATTACACACCATATGATATTACTATCTTTGGTGCTTGAGGTGTAAGCCATAAATTCATATACACATTATATTTTTACAATAAAATTTTCTCTTGAAGTATTTACCATTCTTATGCCAAGAAACTTCACTATGGGTGTAAATTTAAGATTTCTCACCATTTCAAAAAATAATTGATATCTTTTGGTTTTGTTTAACTTTTCAAAACTAATTTCGCATTTCTTCAATAAGTACATTTGAGAATCTTATCAGCCATCAGTTTTAAAAAATTATCATCAATTTAAATTAAAAACTTAGGCTTTTTGTACAAAATTCTAGGATGTGTTATCAAAGGTAAAGATGATTTACCTTCAACTTGAGATGGGAAAGATAACATACCTTTAATGTGAGATGAGAATGATGTCATACCTTCAAATTGAGATGGGAAGGATGATGCACCTTCAACTTGAGATAGGAAAGATGATGTACCTTCAACTTCGACATTCAATTTCCTCATTGCATGAACATTTTGCATTTGTTTCCTTTACTTTATCCAAAGTAATCTCATAGAAAATTCAAAGAACTTATGCAATTATTATCAAGACCATTTGACTAATATATTCAAACCTAGAGTACTCAAAATTTTTAATTGAAATGGTCAAAATTTGAGTACAACATAACTATCACCTAACTTGTGCAATGCAACCAAGAAAAAAATAAAAAATAAAACTTAGGCTTATGTTGTATAAGAAAACCAAAATTACTTTGTGAAAAAACAAAAATGAGACTAGGTTCAAGGCTTGGGTCACTATTTGTAGATGGGACATGGATGTGATGAAAATGGTAGTCATAATGTTGCCTAAACCTATCTACTAGTAACCTTTTATAGTTGTAGTGATGTATGCCAGACATCTTGAAAAAAGTAATGAACTTTGAAAATGATAAATATCATGTAATCATCCAATGAGGCATACTTTTCTAACTATTAAGAACTAGCATGAAGCATTTATCATGCATATGACTATGATAAAATTAAAGAACAACATTATTATGTGAATTTTTAACACATATTTTTGTCCTAGGGATATCATAACCCCTCACAAGGACAAGCATAAGCATTTACCACTACTATGCATAGAAAGAGCATCATTTTTATAGTACTATTCATGTAGATCAACCACCACACTCCTTTATGTGTGTAAATTATCATCATTCAAGGGCCTATAATTGGACAAAGGACTATAGTTTGGTGATGTTGCAATGTGTGTGACCTTCATCTCCTTGTGTTGTGGATCACATTGCTTGGGTTCATGAAATGGCTTAACTACCTCCCATGGATTCATTAACTCTAGCGATTATATCACTTATTAACAAGTTAATCTTTTGGTGAAATGGCAATTGTCTTTGAAACAATTGGTATCAAAGCCTAGGTCACAGGTTTCAACCCCTTGCTTGCGTTGGGGGGTTGTTACAAGGTGTGTTCTCTTGGTCTCCTTGTTTTTTGTAGTGCAACACTTGGGTTCATGACATGGCTTAACCATCTCTCATGGATTCATTAACTCTAGTGGTTGTGTAGAGAATTAACAAGATGATCTTTTGGTGCAACGAAAACTATCTTTGCAATAGGTGAATGACTTAATTTTATTGATTTGTATTAGTTTTTAAATTCAATATAATTATTCCCCTTGTGTTTTTGTTTTGGAGGGTTTCCATGGAAGGATCATAATGGGTAACTAAATCTTTAATACCTATATTTGATTTTGAAAGGAAATCTTTCAAATTTTATAACATAATAGTTATAACAATAATGTGTAGTGTAGGAAAAAGTATCCCTTTTTCACACTTAATTTGGAAATAATTAATAATAAAAGGACTAAATTATGCCTTAATTTAGTGTTGTAATATGTTTTACAAATTCACATTAAGTTTAGGGACCTTTTGATTAAAATGGACTTAATTGTGCCTTGTTTTTGATGTTGTACGGTGTAAATTTATACTTTCGCATTAATCTAGGGCTTTATTAATTGATTGAGGTTAATTTTCCTTAATGGGCTCCTTTAATTCAAATCCAATCCTAATTAAATACAAATTATGAAGGATAAAACCTAACATTCATAATACCATTTCACAACACTTAACTTTGGAAAATGTGTGTCCTAGGTAAGTGACCTAGGACCCATTCACCATAGGGCGAATGGGTCCTCACTTAGATGTAGGACCCTATTTTTACATAATATTTAACACTGTGCAATGTGTGTCCTAGGTAAGTGGCCTAGGACCCATTCACCCTATGGCAAATGGGTCCTCACTTAGACCTAGAACCCCCCTTTGAAATATGCTTTTGGTGATATTTTAATGATTTCAAATCTACAATTCAATGTTGGCTTGTGATATTTAATTTCGGGAATTAAATTTAAGATACAGGTACATGTGCAAGATCATCATGGAAAAAACAGGCCCTTAAGTGGTGAAAAATTCAGAAAAATCAAAGTTAGGCAACTTGACGTAAAAATTTGAATAAGTTATCTATGTTATTTCAAAAATATGTAAGAATAGAATCTGTAGCAAATTGAATGTAGTTTCTAATATACTAGGTTTATTTTTTTTTAAATCTATTTGGTGAAATTTTGAAATTTCAATACAGTAGTACTTAAATTCAGGGAAAAAAATAAGGTGTATGTCTGACCACCCTAACCACAATAAAATGATAATATTTTTTTATAATATTTTAGATATAAGTAGAGGACTCATGTTCGGATGTGATGCATATTATTTTGTAATTTTTTCCAAGTAAATAATTAATTATGATTTTTTATTACAACTTTTAAAAAATATAAAAACTCGTATGTATGACCACCTTAACTTGGTCAAAACTTCATGAAATTAAAATTTTTTTTAATCCTATGGTGTGCAAAGCATAGAATGTGATGCATGTTTTGGATTCAAAAAATGTGATACCATTTGAAAGCTATAGATGTTTTTCAATCAGCCTATCAATCAAGACATTAGTCGTAATTCAAATAGAAAATAAATAATTATTATTTATTAGTAAAGCATAATTTATATTGGTGGAAATCTAAGAATCTCCTTTAAAAGCCATTTTCATTTCATCAATTTTGGGTAAAAAAAGTCATTAGCCACATTGTAACGCCCCGCCGTGCAAACCCCAAAGGAACAAATAAACACGCAACAAAAAAAAATTAAAAGAATATAATAAATGTACTTAAGTATTCCAACATAACAATGTTCTAAGTTGCACAACTAAATCCCTTGGGGTACACAAGGAGACATTACTACACTAACCCATAACAAGGATAATAGATTAAATAATAGTTAAACAATTACGTAAATCCATTCAGTCTCATATCGTCATTTAAAATATCCATTAACAATAACCATAATAATACCATAAGTACATATGACAATAAATGAAATTATAAAGATATAAAGTGTTATATATTTTGACAGGTATAACACAACATAACCAACTATTACAAGTGATAGTTCTCGAATAAATACATGGCCTGAATATACATTACATCTATAAGATAGTATAACACGATGAACCTATAAACAAATTACAACAAGGTCATCCCATCACAAGTGGGAGATACATTAATAATGAAATGCATCTGAAGTGTAAGCATACATCTGGTACATAAGAAC
This sequence comes from Sequoia sempervirens, assembly GCA_007258455.2. Lineage (NCBI taxonomy): Eukaryota > Viridiplantae > Streptophyta > Pinopsida > Cupressales > Cupressaceae > Sequoia > Sequoia sempervirens. Next base: position 348,959,304 of record VDFB02281492.1, on the reverse strand, counting down.
ACTAGATCAACAGCATCTGCCAAAACCCTGCAAATAAAAAATATACATCTACAACCAAAAGGGAACCCAATGGGGTGTGAAGCACGTTCCACCCAACCACCCCTGTGCTGGGAGCAGACAAGGAAGGATCCCTAACCAAGCACATCAAAAAGTTACACAAGACTAACTCTGTACCAGATAACATAACACCAACATACCACATAGAAACTAAACCATGATAAATCACCAAAGGTCATAATGATAAACCACTTATGAAACATAACAACAAATCACTTTCGAAACATAACAATAAATCACTTTCCAAAATTACAACAACAAGTCATGAAACACATCATCAATAAATCTCAAGTCATAAAATCAAAGACTACTTCCAAAACTAACCAATGACAAAGCAATAAACCACTTCCAGAGGACTTCAACAAAACAACACAAATGGAATGTTAGAGGAGAGTGTCATCGCATGGCTTAACATGGATTATCTAGACATCCTATCACAAGGTGTCACCTCCATCTCTACATGGATTCTCTAGACAACCAAGTTAAGGTATCACCTCCATCTATGGTTCTCCTAATAGCCTATATCAAGGCGTCGCTCCATAGAGTTACTCATGCGGATTTGTTAACCTTTCATGAAGACAAGGCAACAACCCCTTCTCGATCCCCTTTAGTCTGTGATAGCACTAGCAGGCGGACGAGGCATCACAATTATCTTGTTAATGTTTAAACCCCACCCACGATTAATTACTTAGGTTATCACTGATTACACTAACTCTAGGTGGGTTACCCTGACAGCCCCTTTGTGCGCCAGCCCCCACTAGAGCCACTCTCTCTAGACACTCAAGCACAAAAATATCCAACTCAATAGGATTGTACCACAAGAGATACTGAACCAATCAAATAGTTCATCCGCAAGGCTTAACCATCTCGCCCACAATCATATGCATAACATTCACAAAGCGGTACAATCCAAGTGTACATTAACATCACCACCCAAAACCAAAACAAAATAACAACCATCAAATTACAAGCTCAAATATAAATCACAGTATCCTCACCTCTGGAAGTCCTAAACACAGCTTAGGTTCCTATAACCAGATAGGTTAACTCTAGGGTTTTCCCACATGACCCAAACCTAAATTAAAGGAAATCCAAATTAATAACAAGAATAATCTCGAGAGTAACCAAAGAATAAACAACGCCATAAAACAATTAACCTCGAACAACAAATTCCATCAAATAAATAAATCCACAACTCGAGAATAAATAACTCAATCAAACACATCATTTATTTCTAATTTTTCTCAATAAGACTATATCTTTACATACTTGTAAATATTATATCATTAATTCAAAATCTCAACACCTTAAATTCTTTATATGCATATATATAAATATATATATTTATTTTTTTTGTGTATATATATATATATCATTTATTTCAAATCGTAGCAATCAAAACATATAATAATAAAAACTGCCTTAATATTACACAATAATTTTACAAACTCACATAATTAAATATATATATTAAAATAATCATTTTATGAAAACATAAAATAAATATCATGTTTTAAAATTATACAATAAATATATATTAACTAAATATCATCTTTTAAAATTATAATTTATATATATATAAAATCAGACTAAAAAAAACACATTAAAAGTAACAATTAAAAATAAATTAAATTTTATTGGCTCGGACCTCCACACAGGTGGAGGTACTACGTACCTCCCCCTGTGGGGAGGCTGCAGTCCCTATGAACTATGCCCAGTAGCTTCGGTTGTTGTGCGCAGCCGTAGTGGTTGCGTACCATACACAGCAGGGCTATGGGAGGGTATGGCTTCAACCGACCTCCCACCCCTATAAACTTAAATTTTATTTTATTTTATTTTTTTAATTTTAATTTAAATAAAATTTCTTTCTTTTTTTATAATATTTTCTATTTCGATTTCAAATCAAGTTGAATATGAATATTGAAGTACAGTACATATATACATATATATTTTTTTAAAATTTTCATTTTCAAGAAGACACGAAATTTGAGAATGCAAATTTTGTTAAACATAATTTATTTTATCTAACCATTTTGAAATCTGATCAATAAATTTATTTATATAAAAACTTTTCTTATAAAAGACCAAATATATATATATATATATATACAACCAAAGCATATAAACAGATAATATAACTAATTTTATTTATCAGAACCAATAAATATCAGGGCATGCACATTTCAATGAATTTCACAAACTATTTTCTTCCCAAAAAGTAATTTTCTCAACAAACTCAATATAGATTTGGGTAAAAAAAATTCAACTAATAAAGAATTTCCTTTTCAAAAGAATTATTTCCACCTCTAAGTTTTATTGAAGAAATCTTGAAGGTTATACTAAAATTTCCTACAGAGGATTCAAAGATTTAAAATGACAAATTTTCAATCACAAAACCACTTTCAAAATAAATAGAGAAATAGATTTTCAAACACAACAAACCAGATTTTACTTATAGAACAATAGAATAATACTAAATTAAAAGAAGAAAACCTGGAGTCCTCTGTTCGATGAAGAATCCCTTTTGTAGCCTCCTCTCGATTTCCTCTTATAGCTCTCTTTTCAAATCTATCTGTCTTCAAAACAATTATTTTACCTAGAAGCACAACCAAAGCTATTTTCCTTTTCTTTTCTTTTACAGACCCCAAAAATAATAGAGAAATCTTCTGTGTCTAAATAATTCCCTCATAAAAATAATAAATTATCAAAATAAATAAAGCTCTTTCGCTTTTCCTCAAAAATCCTTTTTTCTTATTGGTCCTTTTTCTAGCTTTTAAAAGCACACACTTATCTAAAAAAAATTAATTAAAAATAAATTATTTACACAAGATATTTTCCACACAAGATTTTCTAATTTAATATTAATAAAAAGATAATATTTATTTATCATCATCAATATTCATTTAATTTAATTTCTCACACTTTAATTAATTAAATACTTTTTAATTTACAATATATTTAAATTTAACATTTAACAAATTTACAGTTAATTAAAACAATAAGACAACTTTAATTAATCTTATAAAATAAGATTAATTAAATAAACACGAACCATAAATAAAATGAGTACTCAACAATCAAACTACACAACAACAAGGACAACACTTCAGTCATGACACAACAACTCACAACAAGACCATAGACTTGGGACGGGGACACTTCCAAATCAACTCCCTTTTTCAACATTTTACCCGGTGGGTTAATTTAATGCTCGCCCTGTCTTGCCGAAGCGGGTGGAATCGAGACTTATTCCTACAAATCCTCCATCCAAATAAACGTCAAGTATCACATGTATATATAATCAAAAATATCATATCATGAGAAGGAATTACAACGTAGCAGGGCACTCGTAAACGAGTGGTGCTACACTGTCCTCTCACCACATCTATTCTAACAATTACAATATCAATGATGAGGTAACATTTCTAAATCAACTGATCATATGATAACATGATTACCTATCTATTGCATCCTAATATAACACTGAAAACAATTAACATCATCATAGAATCATAACATCGACATATATAATACTAAGGAAAAACCATTGCATAATCAAATAATCTAACACCACACAAAGTATCATAAATTATCATAATAATAATGTCAAATGTAGCAATCAACTAAACTATGTATCCACACACACCAAACAATAAGTAATAACAATCACAGTCACAAAGCATCAATCAAAACCACAGAAGTATCAAGTCCAAACAACATGAGGGGTATTACACACATAACCATCATATCACCACTTTTTGGCTCATCATGATCCTACACATACCCATACATATAAATACAAGGTTATTTCACTATTTTTTCACTTAAGATCCTAGAATTTCATAAGAAATCAAGTGCATTTAAGAGCATTTTCACAAGAACACTTCAAGAGAATTTTCAAGGCATTCAAGGGAAGATTTTTGAAGATTATTGCAGCAATCAAGATTCATTTCATCATGTCAAAGATTTCTTGCATCATGCATGTTGTTTGAGCTAATATGTTGATGTAGTGTTCAAGATTTAATCAAGCATATCAAAGGCATTATCTCTAGAATTAAGTTTCATGATTAAGATCTACATTCATTAAGGCCACTTCTTGTTAGTTTATAGATTTGTTATCTAAGGTTTCAAATAAGGCTCAGTGAGTTGTTACATAGTGTTGTTCATTCATAATTCCTTCTTTAATGTTTCATTTCATTTCAAGGCTCAATTACAAAAATGGGGTTTGACCAAGGAAACCCCCATTCCCTAATAAAACAACATTTTTCTCTTTTTGATGTGTGATTATAGATTTTAGGTTGAAGATCCTTTGAAGAGAAAGATTGAAGAAATTTGCAAAGTTGTCAAAGTTACAAGAAAAGTTGTCAAATCATGGAAAATCTTCTACAGATTTTATTTTTGGCTTTCTGACAGTGAATACCAGGAATCTATGAGTGTAGACTGAGCAGAAGAGAACCCAGAAAAAATTTTCCAAAAATCCTAGATAGGACCCATTCGCCATAAGGAAAATGAGTCCTCAGTGAGCTTCATTAGGTGACTTTTGGTGAAAGGTACACATTTTTTCCCCTTTCCAAATCTTCCATTTGAGTACTATTTCAATTATATTTAATTACTATTCTTCATTTGTATATTTTAGCTTACATTTTCAATGAAATAAGGAAAATAGGTCCATTGTTCATCACTCCATTATAATTGAACATCTATTTTTTCCTTTTTCGTTTTGGTGAACCTGAGTTTGATCATTGTTTTTTCTAATTTTAGAGTCATCTTTCATCCTAGATTTAGATCTTGCATTAATTTTCATATCTTTGCATTGAATTAGATCTCATTTAGGGTGTCTTGTCTTTTCATTTCATTTAAGGGTTTTAGGATTGCATATTTTTCATTATTTAAATCTAAAAAGTACAAAAAAAAATAGTCATATTTCATAGCATTTCATCATATTAACTTATATTTTAAAATTGAAACAAAGTTGCATATCAAACTAGGTGTTCTAGGTTGTCATTTTTTCACATTTTTTACTTGTATTCCACGTTAAATTCACAGAAAATTAAAGCTAAAACTTTCTATAACAAACCAGAATCTAAAAACCATTGAAAATCACTCAAAAATATATAAAAAATTGTTTCAAAACCCTCACCTAGGACCCATTTTCCCTAGGGTGAATGAGTCCCTGATGAAGGTCACAATTTGATTTTTCGGGCATAAAAACATTTATTTCTACGTTCCTATTTGTTGTTTTCATATTTCTATTTTTGTTTGCAAAATTTTGGTTTCATTAATTTGATCATATCTAGCTTAATTTGATAAAATTGGTGCATTGTGTGATTCGAAAATTGAATTTACAAGAATTCATTTTCAGGTTTTTACATAGCGTAATCAGCAAATTACCTTGTTTAGCATCTGAAAATTGCCTTCTAGGTCATTGTATCACACTTTACCCTTTTTCCATTTTGGGTTGGCATTGAGTTTGTAAAACTTGTATGAGCTTTACAACTTGGTGTCCTATTAGCAATATTGTTGTGAGACATAGTTTCAAACTCATGTCATCCTGCAATACACCATTCACTGGGGGTCTTTGGTTTTTTAACTCTCTAATAGTGTTGATAATTGTAGTGTCGAAAAATATCTTCTGTTACATTTTCACACTTGTTTGGGTCCTCCTTGTTAAATTGAGCTTAATGTCGCCTTGATTTACTGTTGTAATGTGCTTAACATATTCACATTAGGTCTTGGGACCTTGTGAACTAAATGAACTTAATTGTACCTTATTTAAGGTTTTGTAAAGTGTTATACCAAACTTTCACACTAATCTAGGGTTTTATTAATTAATGGGTCTTTTTTATGCTTTAATTGGCCTTATTTGGCATCCACAAGCCTTAATTAGTGCATTTTTTGAGGATAATCCTAACATAAACCAACATCAAATCATAATTCATGTCCTTTTAGGTTTTGTGAACCAAATTTAGTGATCTAGGACTCATACGCCACCTTGGGCGTATGAGTCTCACCTATGTTTTAGGGCCCTGATCCTGATTTCACATGAATCTAATCATTTAAAAAAAAATGTGTCCCATAGCTAGCCCTAATGGGACTCATATGCCACTACTAGTGTATGAGTCTCATGTGGCCCAAAATTGGAAAGATTTTGTCCTCCTAGATCTGATGTCAGCTTGTGGTGTTGTAATTTTGGGAAATTGGGCATAAACAAGTATGAATACAAGGTTATTTCACTCATTTTACACCTAGCAAGTTGAATAAGGATCCTTATAGAGAATTTGAGTTAACTAGAGTCTACAAGAACATTCAAGAGCCTTCAAGAGTTGTTTATCAAGTGTTTTGGAACATTATCCAAGTATCAAGCATCATGTCAAAGTCATCATGCATCATGTTTTTTTTGACATAACAATTGTGATGTAGGGTTTCATGATTCAAGCAAGCATTCAATTCAAGATCCATCTCATTCAAGCAAGAGTCGAGATCTACATCCATTAGAACCATTTCATACATTTTTGCAGCACTTTATTGCTAGGGTTTGGTGAGTTGCAACATTGCATTTTGTTCATTCATCATTCCTCTATTTCATTTAATCTCATTACAAGCTTTGATTACCAAAACGGGCTTTAACCAAGTAAAACCACTTTCTATTAACAAAACATCTTTCTATCTCTTTTGCGTGTAATTTTCAGATCTAGAGTGAAGACATATTGAAGAGAAACTTTGGAGAAATTTTTCAAAGTGTTCAAAGTTATCCAAGTTGTCACCTTGTTTAGAAGATCATTGGAGAACATCTACAGAACAGGATTCAACACTTTAGACTAGAATATCAAGTTGAGAAGATTAAGCAAAGGTTGAAGAGTAGATCCAAATCCTGATTCTCTAAAAAATTCAAACTAGACCGATACGCCACTTCTGGCGTATTAATCCTAGTTCAGTGATATTTCCATATTTCAGGTGTTTCAAACATATCTTTGTCAAATTTTTGTTCCTACCCAGAAAACCTCATCTAGGATTAAATCACCTAGACTGGCGTATTGGTCCCAACAGACATTAAATCCAACTTTTCCAACATTTCAAGTCTTTATTCAAGCTCCTTTAGATTTCCAAGTACAATTATGTGCTTTCCCAGTTTGTTGTTCATATTTATACACTTATCTAGGTCATTTAGTGAAGTTTTGCATTGCATTAGGTTTTAGCATTGGACCTTGCATTTCATTGGTCTTTCCAAGCCCTAGCATGGTGGTGAACCCCTCTTTAGTCTATAATCATCCCCTAGGACACCCTATTGCAATATCTCTTTCCCCTACCTTACCCTTGGATTGAAATCTCTAGGGAATCCTTGAATAAAAAGTGAAGAGGGTTGTTGTTCTATGTCCTAAACAATAAGCAACAAAAATTTCCACCTTTCAATAATCAACCGCCTATGGATTGTAACATGCATACCTCATTTCCAATGACTTCCTTACCTACAACCAATGTGTATGATGTTAACAATACCATCCCTACCATGTAGTTGTACTCAAGATTTGGGGTATACTCAAAGCCAATGTGGAACTTCAATTCCTCCTACAATACCTATCTCTATTCCTACATACACTATTACTCATGTTACCACTTGTACCATTCAACCTATTAGCAATGTCAACACTTCCTTAGGCATTTCCACACATAATCCTTCTAGCTTTGTGCATTCAAATCTCATATCTCCTCAATCATCTCCCCTTACAAACCTACAATTCACTTTCCCTTCACAAACATACACCACACCACCTTACTCCCATCCATCTTACAATACCAACAATGATCCCATCATTAACACACTTTTGCAAAACATGTCTTCCTTTCAACAACAAATCACCATCCTAAATCAAAACAACAACGGTCAACCTTCACAATACATCAAAACCAACCCATTAATACATTATCCCTAGAAATATTGAGAAAATCAAAACCAACCCATTATCCCTAGAAATATTGAGAACACAAATGCCACAAGGTATAGAGGTTCCTAGGTTTGAGAAATATGGTGGGAAAGGAGATCTAGTTAGCCATGTTTCTTCTTATAAATCCATATGTAGTTACTTTATCTTTGAAGATAAACTCTTGGCTAAACTCTTCCCTAGATCCTTGAAAGATATTGCTTTAGAGTGGTTTTCCTCTTTACTGAACAACACAATAAAGTCATTCAATGAGTTTATTGATGCCTTCTACAATCACTTCCAGATTTATATGGGTCCCAAGATGACTTTAGATGACCTAATGAAATGTAAACAAAAGGATGATGATAAAGTCACTAATTTCATAGCACAATATCAAATTCTTTATTCAAGTAAACACTAAGATTCTTGATGCCAACCTTCAAAGAATGTTTATTTCCAACTTGTAGGATAAAATCCAAACAAAGCTTGAGATGATGAGATTTCCCTCCTTCACACAATTATGTACAACACTTCGTGATTATTAAAATTTGGTTAGTAGTCGTGATGTGAAAAATCCACCTAGCCATCTTGAAAATTTTGAATCTACACCTTAAAATAGTTACCAACCTTATAGGAAATAGAATAGGGGATTTTTACAACTTAATACCCCTTAACCAAATCAACAAGATGATAACCAAGTGGCTACTATAAAGATGAAAAATTACTTGTCCTTTAGGGATAGGAATATAAAATTTACCCCTCTACCTGATACCCTGAACAACTTGTGGACAAGAATATGATTTCCTTATCTCCTGGCAGAGCTCCTAATCCTAATAAACCAAATTACCTGCAAACTATAGATCAAATGTTTATTTCCATCACCACCAACAAAATGGACATGATACAGAATATTGTAAGCATCTTAAGCATCTTGTGTATGACTTCATTGATTCTAATAAACTTCTAAATAACCCTATAGCTCCTCCTAACGAAAACTTACAAATCTTTACAAATCCCATGCCGAAACACACTAATTCATTTTTCAAATCTAGTGAAACAAAGAATGATGTGATGACTGTTGACACGGATGATGAAAACAAAAAAGATAAAAATGATGAAGAAACTATTAGAATGGTGTCATTTAGACTGAAGATAAACCTCATATGGGCCAAACCAAAATACCACTTGATATTGCTTTCTCACAAAATGACATAATCAAACATGCACCTAATGGTCCTCTTTGCATAGCTAGAAGAATCAATGACAAGCCTACTAATAGGATATTAATTGATCTCATCTGTGTAGAGAATTTGATTACTGAATAATTCATATTTGTGCATGAACCCATTAAATACATATGAAAGACTGAAAGCTTGGATAAAACCGCATAATGGTTTTTCTTGCCCTATGAATGGCTTGATAAATCTCCCTCTAAAATTTAGATTGAAAATATTAAATATCTTATTCACCATCATCTTGTTTTCAAATCAATTTCATGTGAAGTTAGGCTATCCATGACTTAACTCCATAAATGATGTCCCATTGGTTGTGCATAAATGTTGTAAAGTTTCCTTTTGTCAATGAAATCTTTAATGTGCATCATAGTGGCTTTAATCTTGTGTCTTCCCATGGGAAATTTTCATTGTATTTCTTTCGGACTGAGCCTATTGAACCTATTAAACCCTATGAATGCTTCTTCAAATTATATCAAAATTTTAAGGAAAAGCGCATAGTAAAATTATCCCTTAGAAATATTCCTCAATGTGTGATTGAGCCACCTATCCTTGATGAAACCATGATTGAACCAAAAACCCTTCCAAATATCAAAGAGCAACCTATTACAAATCCTCCTACCATTTCCTACAAGATATGACAAGACAATCAAAGCAATCACGTTGTGCCTCCTAAAATCAAACAAATTTACAAAGAAAAAGAGAAAGCGGTTTCAAACAACTTTCTGGTTATTTCTTCCTCTACAAGGAAGAAACTCTGGTTGAAAGCCCACTCCTGCCATGAGTGCAAATCGGCAGGTTGAGAGCAGTCAGGCCAGAGAACAAGCAGGAGGACACATTTTGTTTGGCTAAGAAAGGCCGACATGAGAAGCCAAAATCCACGGGCTGAAGCGGTGGACTACCTCTACGGCATGCCATTGAAGCTTCCCTGGATGGCTGTCGCGTTAGACTCACAACACGTTAGTCTGAGCCAGTGGGCTATGCGTGCAGACAATGAACAGGTGCATATGATTCATTGTTCCTCACTGCCAAGCTGATAATTTATACAAAAGAATGATGGGAAACTTGGTGCTTGCTTTCCAATTGGCTTTTTGATCACTCACTGCGTGGTTATTTGCTTTGTTGCTGGCAGGGTCCGTGACCTACCCTAAGGTTGGAATGCCTGTGACCACTTGCTGCATTTGTTTCATTTTCCATGAGGGTGCATTTGCCAAATGCCTTGACTATTTGATATCTATATGCGTTTCCACCATATTTCATGCTGGCTCACTTGCATGTTTGTTTAGGGGTGCCATGGGTTTTGAATTCTTCCATTGATGTGAAACAATGCTGTTTCCTTGTGTTTTGTGTTCTTGCGTCCCAACAATTATTTTGGGGAATTGATAGCATTTTTTAGCTCTATTGTGTGCTGTAAAAGACACATTGCAGTCCATACAGGGCTGTTTAGGCAGCTTTTTGGAAACATATGACATGTTTGGCATATGGATTTCTGAGGAAGCCCTCATGTCTAAGGATCATGATGGGCCAAAAAGTGGCAATATGATGGGTATTTGTAGGGTATGTGGCTAACGACCTTTTTAAATCCAAAATTGATTAAATGAAAATGGTTTTTAAAGGAGATTCTTAGCTTTCCACCAATATAAATTATGCTTTACTTTGAATCTAATAAATAATTATTATTTATTTTCTATTTGAATTATGACTAAAGTCCTGATTGATAGGTTGATTTAAAAACATCAATAGCTTTCAAACGATATCACATTTTTTGGAATCCAAAACATGCATCACATTCTATGCTTTGCATACTATAAGATTAAAAAAAGAAAAATTGAATTTCATGAAGTTTTGACCAAGTTAAGGTGATTAGATACACAAGTTTTTATATTTTTTAAAAGTTGCAATAAAAAATTCATAATTAATTATTTACTTGGAAAAAAATTACAAAAAAATATGCATCACATTCGGACATGATTCCTCTACTTATTCCTAAAATATTATAAAAAAAAATATTATCATTTTATTGTGGTTCTAGGGTGGTCAGACATACACCTACTTATTTTTTCCCTGAAATTTAAGTACTACTGCATTGAAATTTCAAATTTTCACCATATAGATTTATTTTTTTTTAAAAAGAAACCTAGTAGTTTAGAAACTACATTCAATTTTCTACAGATTCTATTCTTACATATTTTTGAAATAATATAGATAACTTATTTAAATTTTTACGTCAAGTTCCCTAACTCTGATTTTTCTAAATTTTTTGCCACTTAAGGGCCTGTTTTTTCCATGATGATCCTGCACATACCCTAGCAACAGTTTTAAAGTGGGGGAATACATCAATAATATCTTTCGACACTTCTCACATTTCATAGTGTGATTTTCTTACTTCTTATGATGTGTCCTTTTCATTGTGGTTTCATTGGGTTTGATGTCCTCCACGAGTCTGATATTTCTTAGTGTATGACTTTCCTCTTAGTGGTGATGTGATGCACTACATTCCCTAAGTTGTGAATAGTTTACTCTTGATTTTTCCTCTCTTGGAAACATTAGGCATGATCCCTAAGAATAAGACCTTACACAAACTAAGGGCTGATGCAAGAAGTTGGGTACACAAAAAGCTCAAAAAGTGGAAATGTTTTTGCTGTTTTTCAAAATTTGTCACATTGGACTGAAAATTTGAGGCACTTACACAATGAATATTGAAAAAAAAATTTAATATGAAATCTATAATTTTGAATCTAGTTTCCAAATATGTAAATTATTAAAATACCCAGATTATAGAAATTAAATTTTGATAGAGATCTATAAAAACCACTTTTTAAAAGTCCCTTTTTTTTACCATACCAAGCAGGTGTACGGACAACACTTTTTGACCCAAATAAAATTATTTTGCTAATTCCTTTTTTTAAATGAGATCTAACAACATAAATTTTGATGTGGATTTTTTTTGTAATTTTTGGTTGAATATTTTTTTTTTATTAATTTTTTATTGGCCTTAATTGGTGTTTTTAAATCAGCATGTCACGGAAAACATAATTGGACCTAAACAAAACATTTTTGACTCTTTTTTTTCATTTTGTAGGGTATAGAAGTTTGATGCCATATAAAATTTACAAGAAACTTAACCAATAAAAAGTTATTAAAAAACCAAAAAAACTGATATTTCAAGTTTAAGGAATAGTTTGCTTAGAAATTAATTAAAAAATAGAAAACATAATTCAATCTTAACAAAATTTATATATTTGGAAATTAGACATTGTGTTCTCTAATGGGTTTTAATTTTATAGATTCATTCAGAAAAAAAGTCCATCGGCTATGTTGTCAAAGTTGGACATTCTTCTTCAATTTGCCTTAGTTTTTTAATTGCAGGTCAAAGGCTAAGGCTCGGATTGCCAATCCTTTCCCAAGCCTAAAACCAAGGTTGGATGTGGTGTGAAAATTTAATTTTTAAATAACGCGTACGCGTTATTCAAATGAAGTGCATACGCGTTTCATAACGCATACGTGTTACCCATCGACCCGTTGGGAAAACGTAACACATACGCATTATGAAATGTGTGTGTTTCTTGAACATAACGCATACGTGTTTCATAATGAGTACGTGTTTGTGATATAGCCATTTTTCCCTAATTTAGAAAATTCTGGTAAAACATGATTTTCTTGCAACACTCCTTTTCTGTAGTACAGTCTGAAAGTGTCATTTTCTACGTTTTTTATTGCAAATTTGTCTTGTGCAGGGCATATTCTATTCAAATTGTTGGAAGAGACAAAGTGCAGGTTGAATTTTCTGAAGTGGAATCAAGTGCAAGAGCTTTTTACAAGAATATTTGGAAAAAGTGAATTTTTGGATGTACTCATTATATTTTTGTACTTCAGAGTTTATAGAAAAAATGATCTTCATAGTACATAGTTTAATTTGAATATTTGAAGGAGGTGGAAATTTGAAAATAAATTTCTTGAATTATTGTTTTTTTCATCAAAGAGGGTTTGGTAACCATGGGTGATAAGCAAAGACAAAAAAAAAGATGTAGAAAGTTATTGACACCTGAAGAAGTTCAAGCAAATAAAGATAAGGAGGCAAAAAGACAAAGGGAAAGAAGAGAAAGGAATCGTCAAATGAAATATTTGGAAGCATCTAGTTCCAAGAATGTTGAAGAGGAAGCCATGAATGATGAAATGAATGTAGATAATGCAAATGTGTAGATGGTGAATATAGAAGAAAATGCAATTACAGAGACAAACTCAACTGTGCCTTCAACTTCAACTTTGAATGATATGAAAACAACTTCGAGTGTGTCTTCAAATCCACCTCCCAATGATATGGAAAATGCACCTATTCAAACAATCTATCCAGGTATGTGTTCAAACCCAAGTTTTCATACTATTGATATTGCTTGTTTAGATGAAGTTGGACACACCATTGATAAGATCAATAATATTAGGGTTGAAACAATGCAGAAACAAGAAAATGATGAAATTATATCTTATGAGAATGTAAATGAGAATGAAATCCCTCATATTGATAAAAATGATAATGAAATCCCTTTTACATTTGAAAATGAAAATGAATCCCCTTGTGTGAATGAAAATGAAACTCCTATGGATGAAGGTGAAAATGTTTTTTTTACAATTGAAACAGATGTGCTAGATAACCTTTGTGGTAAAGTTTCTTCGAGACAAATTAGAAATTATGGAAATAAAATATATTAAATATTTTTTTATAGAAATAAATTAGGATTCCAATGTCAACTCATGGTGCAATTGATGAGAATGTTGAAAATGAGAAAAGTGATGAAAAGATTAGGTGTTTTTGTAAAATCAAAAAAGAAAGATGATTCAGTAGAACAAGTCATATCTAGTGTTGCTAATGCTATTGATGTTATTGGTAAGAAAAGAAGTTGATCAAAAGATAAAAGAATCACGGCTCATGGAGTACAATAACAAGCTCTAGTTGAGTAAAAACAACTTCAAATAAAAGAATGTTAAGTAAGATTAGTATTAAATGTGTAAAAGTAAATCCTAGAACTTTGATAAGAGCTGCTAAAAGAAGATAAAGTATTGAAAAGGATCCTATTAATCAATGTTGGAGTTTTAGTGGTAGACTCCCAAGATCAAACATGAAATTAACTAATGAAATTAAATATTTAATCCATAAATTTTGGCATGATAATACAAGAGTATCACCTAACATTAGAGATGTCTTAAAATTAAAGGGTGGAGTTTCCAAAGATTATTGAACCAAGCATCTCTTAGATATGACTCAAACTGAATTATATAAAAAAAATTAGATGCTTCAATCTTACCATTGAATATTAACATAAGTCAAAGATCATTCGAAAAGTGTAAACCTTGGTATGTTAGAATTAATAAGCAAAGAATCTCTTGTTGTTGTAAGACCCATGTACAATTTTGTTATTATTATGATATATTTCAATATATACAATGCACTTTGCATGCTAACCAAATTATTTAGAACATTTGTGGCATTAATATGCCACTTGAAATAATCAAAGATTTTATAGCAGGTTTGTTTTGTGATCCCTCTTTAAATGGAAACTCGTTTTTTTTTAAAGCATGCATTTCTGGAGAATGCGATAGATGTGGTAACTTTTCATTATTATGAGAATGTATGCATGAAAGTAGTTTAGATTAATTTGGACAACAATTAGTGGATGTAAAAAAATTTAAAAAATTTGAGTATTCTTTAAAAGATGGAAAAACTAGAAAATGTGTTGAGCTAATTGTGGAAAAAGTTAGTGTGCATGATTTTATTAATGAATTTAAAGATAAGTTTGTACCTAAATATGTTCAACACTCTTATAATACTCATTGGCTTGATAATCAATTTCATTTATGTAAAAACACATTCCCAATTGGAAGTATATTGTCAATTGTTGATTTTTCTAAAAATTATACTCTTGCTCCACAAGAAGAAATTCAATCACAATATTATAATTCAATGCAAGTAGCAATATTTGTTCACATTGTTTATAGACATGCAAAAGATAGTACAGAAGATAACAGAAAATTTTTGAGAGAGTGCCATTTTTATGTAAGTGATAATCGATTACATTCATCTGAGTTTGTACAATATTGTTTTGATATATTTTATAAAAATTTAAAAGAGAGAGGAATTCAAATGCTAGAACATCTCATATAGTCAAATAATTGAATGGGTCAATTCAAAAATGCTAGAATGTTTTATTGGTTATGTAGAGTTCATAAGGAAAATAATATCCAACACATATGGAGTTTTTTTTAAGCTGGTCATGGTAAGGGAGAACACGATGGAGCAGATGCATGTGTGAAAAGAGCTCTTGCTAGAGAGCAACTAAAATTTGAGGATGCTGCAAAATTTAGAGATGCATGTGCAATTGTAGATTGGTGCAATACTAAATTATCTACAAGAACAAGTGAGAGTTCAATAATTCGACGCTTCTTTTGGTTAGTTGAAGAAAATGATATTTTTTCTCGACAAGATTGTGAAACAATTAATGGATCTACAAAATGGCATTCGTTTAAGAGTTCAAATGCAAACACATGGACAATATGGACAAGGGAGTTGGCATGTTTTCATCAATTTTGTATTGCAGGTGATTGGGAGGCATGTGAAAATACAGAATGGGTCGAACAATGGCACCAAAGAGCCTTAATGCCTACATCGACAAATGTTCAACATGGAACGATAATTGAAGATAATCAAGTGTTTGCATCAGATGATTATGATCGTGTTTTGGATCTTGTACAAGAAGGTACATTATTTATTGAGTTGAATTTTGTATGTATAGATTTTTATATATTTATTAAATATAAGTCACTTTTTATTGAATTTTGTATTTATTTTTGCAAGACATGTGTATGTTGTTGTTGCACCTGAGGGGAATGAAGAGGAGACAGATTACTGGTTGGCTAGATGTGTTGAGAGAAAACATAAGTTGGCACATCCTAGAGTGGATGATGACAAGTTTGAGTATCCAACTCGTTCAGTGGTTGTTGTTGGCACTTGGCTTTGAAAATATTTGATGAGAAAGAATGGCTTGCCTACATTTGAAGATTATGAAAGACACAAGAAGATTATACATTATTCACATTTGATTTTGGCAACCAATATAAAACTAGTTAGATATCAAGGGAGGCCTGCTAATAAAGTCTTATGGACACTTTCAATGGATGATCATGAGACAATCATAGATGCATTAAAAAAGAGAGAGGATGCAAATGGTACAACAAAGTAAATAAATATTGGTAAGTATATCTAGTTGTTTATATAGTTAATTGATATATATATTTGTATTTAATCATTTCCTAATTAAAGTTTTATATCATTTTTTGTTTCAGGTCCCCCAAAATTATATGATTTACAAACAAGAGAGTAGATGCACATATATTACAATGGAATTCAAATATAGAGATAGGTAACTATATATAGTTCTAGATACATTTAATTGATAGTATAAATTAATTATCTCAACTCCCCTTAATCCACCCTCTTGCATCCCTTCAAGTCATTCTATCAACTCCCCTTAATCCACCATCTTTCATCCCCTTAAGCCATCCTCTTAAAGCACCCTTAAGTCATATCCTCTTACATCCCTTTAATCCATTCTATCAACTCCCCTTAATCCACCCTCTTACATCCCCTTAATCCACTCTCTTACATCCCTTTGAGTCATTTTATCAACTCCCCTTAATCCACCCTCTTACATCCCCTTAAGCCATCCTCTTAAAGGACTCTCATAATTCCCCTTAAGCCATCCTCTCTATTAATATCCATATTGTATTGACATCTCATCTCTTTTAAAGGTTCCATGCATCCCTCTTATCCATCCACTATCTTACATCTTTTAATCCATTCTATCAACTTCCCCTTAATCCACCCTCTTACATCCCCTTAATCCACTCTCTTACATCCCTTTGAGTCATTTTATCAACTCCCCTTAATCCACCCTCTTACATCCCCTTAAGCCATCCTATTAAAGGACTCTCATAATTCCCCTTAAGCCATCCTCTTAGGACCTGTTAAGCCATATCCTAGGGTTCATGAGATGCATCCTCTTAAACCATCCTCTTAACTCCCCTTAAGCCATTCTCTTAAGACCCCCCTTAAGCTATATATCCTCTTAGGTCCCCTTAATCCATCCTATGGCAAACATCTTTTGAATTTGTATGGAATTTACTATATACTATTCTTTTCTCGCATGAATTTTTTTCTTAAATGACTCATAAAAATTGTAGTTACATTAATTATTTTTGCAGGTTCTCATCAAGTCGATCTACGAAGTGATTGTTGAATTGAAAAATTATTTTATCAAGAGACTATGTAAATGTCAATTTTTGGTCTTCACCTAAAAGTTGATAAGTTTTAATTGTATCTACATGCACATATATGTTTCATCATATTATATAGTTGTAATAAACATCTTGATATACATTATATATGTTTGTTCAATGTCACTTTTTAAATATCTTGTTCCAATTTTATAGATTATACATTTCATGTCTTGTATTTACCACATTTTATATAATTATTCAATTGTATAGATTATACATTTTATACATACAAGGAGATAGTTTTTTTGTTTATTGATTCAAATATTTGCTATCTAATTGGAAAATAGTTAAAATTACCTACCCTTAATTTATTATGAATATGATCTAAACTATTTAAGGAATGTTTTAATTTGTCACCTAACCATGTGATAAATTATATATATTAAATTTGATTCTAGATAAGAATTTATATAGTGCATGTAATACTTGAAAATTAGATAAAATATAAATAGTCTAATGTATGAGTGCATATAATCATGAAAATGAACATAACAAGATATCATAATTGACTGCATATATAATCATCATATTAAAGTCAACTGATATAAATAAACACAAATATGATAATAACATGTTCAAAGTAAAACTAGAGATAGATAGTCCATAGAATTTATATGTCAAGTCCAACACATATATTTAAATAAAACTAGAGATATGTAGTCCATAAAATATAAAACCATCTAACTTTTTGATCGATCAAATCAAGTCTCCTCTTTGTTCCATGTTGACTAGATGTACCCGCATCATGTTGTAAAAAAGTACAAGAAACTTGAAATTAGATTTAAATTTATTTAGAAATTTTGATATAATTAAACATATTTAAACTTGAAAATATAAACTTTTAGATAAAAATAAATTTAATTAAATATCTAGTATTTATATAGTAAAATGATTTCTAGTATGCATAAATTACCATATGATCATGTGAATCTGTAACTGGCACATTTTCTTCAACAGGTAGCATAACCGTCACTTGAGAAGATGCAAATGCTTGATCTACTATATCCTGCATATTCATATAAAGCAAATAATATGTGAAAACCTCGAATATATATATATATATATATATATATATATTTAAAAGGTTTGTAAAAATTGTATA
This sequence comes from Sequoia sempervirens, assembly GCA_007258455.2. Lineage (NCBI taxonomy): Eukaryota > Viridiplantae > Streptophyta > Pinopsida > Cupressales > Cupressaceae > Sequoia > Sequoia sempervirens. Next base: position 348,940,663 of record VDFB02281492.1, on the reverse strand, counting down.
GGAGATTTAAAGTAAAGTTTACAACCTTGAATGATATGACCTCATGATCACGCACCTGATATTTCCCATGCATAAATGCCAATGATGTCTCAGGTGCGCGGCCTGCCATGGATATCTCATGAAATTCCTGCATATAGATGTACAACAGTTCATATAGATCATTGACACATGTGTATGTAAATGAAAAATTAAATTAGATCTATGATGTCTATTTAATTTAAACTTAACAAAAATTTTAAAGCACGCACCTGACCTAATGATGTCTCAGGAGCACTCACCACTGTAACTTGTGGTTGGTCAGTACTAGGTTTATTGTATGACCTCCCTGCATCTAGATATAATATATCAATTCACACATGTGTACAAATTCAAATTAAATTAGATATATATCCACACAAATTATTTAATATATATTGGTTCAAGTACCTATCCAAAAGGTGAGCCCAGATCTACAGCACTTGACATATGCACACGATGATCATATTGAGTTTCAGGCATCACGTGATCATGCGTCTACACCAAACACTTATTGAATTAATATTATATATTATATATAGTTTGATGTTATTATTTACATGAATTTTTCATATTTCAAACTTGAATTAAATTTAAGTTCAAAATATGAACATACCTATGTAGGAAGATCCTTAGAATATAGTAAATCCAGGTATGACCCCGTCCTAGATGCATGTGCGTCACCTGAAGTGGATGTCTGAGTATCCCTATAGCTTGAGCCTCCATGCTCTCTATTGGCCACTTCAGTGGCCACGTGTGTAGTCTATTGAGTGAGATGTCCTGAAAGTGAACTCAATTCTCCTAATGTCGATAACATGGTCTACTGCTGAAATGTAGTGGGAACACTAGGAGAAGGAAGAGGAACAAAAGGAGCAATTGGAGCACGTTGCTAAGGACCGACACGTGCTCCTACTCTACGTTGGGGCATTCGACGCCCAACTCCCTGAAATGACCTCATATCAAAATAGTTGGGTTTTTTACCCAACTCAAACTCAGACCACAACTTTCTCAAAAAGTATAAGGGCACCTCACTGCTACCATGTGGTGGAGTATCAAACACCATCCACCATCTATCCCAAAAATGTGCAACTATATGCGGGTGCCTACACCATAAAATTGAAATTCATTTTTTCGTGGGTGGAATGGGTTGGTTTGTATGGGGATCAATAAAATATTGGCACATGGCTTGTTTGGTAATTTCTAGGTCATTGATTTATTTATATGACAATCCATCCATATAGAATTTTCTCCTCTCTTCTCTCCATTGATGGAACCTAACTAGGTCTACATCAATAGATCGAATAGAATTGACAATAGTTTGCATCATAGATGCAAACCGTGTGAGATGGGGAGGGACTCTAGGCTCATTTTTTATGAGATCTATATTTCCTTGAATGACAATGAGGTTTGCTCATATATTCTCTCTTAATTGATCTTCATCAACTACATGAGGGGGTGGGGGGTTAGGCGGTGGAGAATGTGGAGGTGTGTTAGGGTTATGTTCATGTGGTGGATTGGGATGTATGGGATCTATAGGAATTTATTGATTGGGCATAAAATCCTCTAAATTAAACAATGGATCCATGTGAGCAATGATATGGCAACTACATGTTAAACAATTAAAAAATATATATCAACAAACTAATTAAATAATGCACACAATTTGAAAGTTATTTAAAAATCACATTGAACATGCACAAATTCAAAATATATTTCATTTGAAGACCATTTGATTTATAACATTATAAAATCCATAACATTAAAAATTCATAGCATGTACACACATTAAATTGAGTCCAGTGTGGGGTTGTTAATATGAAGGGTAGATTTATGAAATTATGGGGTTTTATTAAAATTTATTTAATCTCATTCATTATTTTCAAATAATACTAAAGATAAGAATGAAAAATTAATAGAAGACATTGAAAGGGACACATAGATATATTCACCAAATTTATCCCCTTAAGAAATGTCAAATTCCCCCTTAAGACATCGATTTACGATTTAGGGTATAGGATGGCTTAAGGGGATCTATGTGTAGTAAGGTCCTAGGACAAAATGGTCCATGGCTTAAGGGAATAAAATTTGGTGAAGTTGCCTAAGGCAACCAAATTTCATTTTAAGGTCCTACAATTCAAAATGAATAGATGTATTAATCAAGTATGACAAAATTTAATTAAATCCGAGGACATAAATTGATTTATCTAAATTTTCAAATTTCATGTATATAGATACTATTATAGTTTTTTATATTTTATATATCTTTATTTGTGATTAAATATTGTTAAAGGCTACCTCTAGGAATACTCTCCTAGGTCTAGCTAATCCCAAAGTGAAGGAAAAATTATTCATTCTCAACAATCAGAAAAATGCAAGTACAAATATCATGAATCTATAACATGCAAGTACAAATATCTAAAAATGCTAGAGGGTTATCTAGGAAATTTAAGCAACCAAAATATTCCACAACCATCACTTTGTACATCCAAATAGAAGAACAAGGTTTTTTGGGAGCTTCTAGGTCACTAAGAGATCAACTCTACAACTAACATGTAATGAGGGTTCAATAATCCAATTCTTCTATTTAACCATGGATTTAAAGAATGAAACCAACATAAGAACTTTAAATAGTATTCAAAACAACTAGTACTTTCTCATGTAACTAAGAAGCCAAAAGCAAGAACCCAACATGAAAAATCTTCCATTTTACATGACCACATAATACATGAAATAGAAATTTAATCTTAGAGGATAGTCTCATAATACCAAATAAGATCTGCAAGTCATAACCATGAAACATGAAAATATTCATCACCAACTCCAAGATCTTCCACCTTAAGCATTCTTAAATTCCCACAATATTTCTATGCTCAAAAACAAAATGGGGGATTACCCAAAACTCACAAACCATTGATCAATAACATGCAAATAGATGGAACCCAAAAAACCCACCTCAAATATGATAAAAAAATCTTATGTAAAACTCCTACAAACCCCTTAATAATTAAACTTTAAAAAACAATATTAAACTACTAAACATACAAGTATTTCCACATCAATCTTTCAAGGAGAATATTATATGAAGCAATATAAAAAAAATAGAATCCTTTGGCATGTAAACAACACTTATAAAGGAAAAAAGAGAGAAATAAGAATATATGCAACTATAAGAAGGAAAGAGATATAAATATACTTTATGAATCCTATTTCAAGAATAAATATCCTCTAATTTACCACACAACTTGATGCATTGTTAGATGATTTATGGTTATAATATACTCATAGGGATTCTATAGAATACAACAATGATATCAAAAATCCTAATCCTATTAAAAAAAAGGATAGAATAACTCTATAAAATACATTGCATACATCTTCTACCCCAAGAATCCAATATATAGACATAAGGATTCCTAGGAAATAACAAAATGGCAACACCACAGTCACTAATAATGCATGAAAATACTATGGTAAGTAATTTTTTATGACTCTCACATGTGTTGACCCATCCTAAAATAGATAATAACTCTTACACAATCTCTTTATTTCAACTTCACTATACAAGTTGGCCTAAGTAACTCTCAAGAACTCATCTAAGAGACACAAGATCTCTATAGTGGGACAAAGTAGTTAAGAAGAAATTATAAGTTTAACACTAACATTAAAATTTATAATCTCATTCATTGTTTTCAAAGAATACTAAAGATAAGAAAGAAAAATTAATAGAATACATTCAAAGGGACACATAGATATATTCTAGTGACCTAATTGCAATGTACAATATAAACAAAGATGAGCTTGAGCTCTACTCACCAAATTTTGAGAACTTCTTTGATCCCCTTAAGAAATGTCATATTAGGACCCCTTAAGACATCGATTTACAATTTAGGATGATAGGATGGCTTGAGGGGATCTATGTCTAGTAAGGTGGACTAGGAAAAAATGTTCCATGGCTTAAGGAAATAAAATTTGGTGGAGTTGCCTAAGGAAACCAAATTTAATTTTAAGGTCCTACAACAAAATGAATGCTAAATAAGGGTTTAGGGTTTAGATTTAGAGATTTGATGACATGAAAACATATAGAAGACACATGATGGATTTTGAACCTATTTGGACCTTCAAGCACTCTTGGATGATTTAAAAAGGAAGATGAGATATAAACCCTAAACCCTAGACCCAATTTTTTTTCTAATCATATATTTTTTGAAATGTTTCTATGACATAGACTCTTCCTTTGAATATTTATATAAATTCTAGACGTGCATGGCTTTTCAAAAAAAGAACCTAACTGCCACTAAGTGAGGAATCAATTGATCAATTCAATAAATAAATAATCTTAGAAAATAAACCTTTGGTTATAGAATTGAAAGGCAACCAAATTTAATTATAAGGTCCTACAACAAAATGAATGCTAAATTAGGGTTTAGGGTTTAGATTTAAAGAGATTTGATGACATGAAAACATATAGAAGACACATGAATAAATTTTTACAAGTAAATGAGAAACCCTACCACCTAAACTTAGTGCTTTGAATAAAATATGTGACATTCTAGGAATAGCTTCAATATATCAACAATTAGGAATTTTAGATTTCAATTATAAGTAAGTTGTTGAGTTATGATGGATTTTGAACCTATTTGGACCTCTAAGCACTCTTGGATGATTTAAAAAGGAAGAGGAGATCTAAACCCTAAACCCTAAACTAAGTTTCTCAAAAAAGTAATTTGAATTAAATTCCAAATTGAAATGTTCATGCTACAAGTTAGCTTTGATACACTAGTTTAGAGAAAGTACAACATTTAGTTTTCCTAATCTAGAACAATGCCACTACACATGAGAGTTAAAATAGGAATTAGATTACACACTTGTCTTATAGATCTTATGAATAACATCCTATAAATTAAGGCTTAACTATGATCATAATGCATCCTTAGATAATTCACAAAGGATCTCATCCAAATAAGAGAAATGGGTAGAAATCATTAATGCTTCACATTTTAATATTTATTTGATTTAATAACATTTATGTGTCCAGCTCTATCCATATTGCACATAGTCTATGTATAGCCCATTTTAGGTTTACGTAAATTAGGGTAAATAACCCATTTTAGGTTTACATAAATTAGGGTAAATAGCCCATTTTAGGTTTACATAAATTAGGGTAAATAGCCCATTTTAGGTTTGCGTAAATTAGGGTAAATAGGGTTTTAGGTTTACATTTTAGGGGTTTAGGTCCAAGGATTAACCTATGTAAATTAGTTTTTAGGGACCTATGTAAATTTTGTAACCTAGGGTTTCTAGGGTTTTGAAATTTCTAAGTTTTAAATGTGTTCAATTTAGGTTTATTTTTTATGGTTTTCAATTTACAATTTAAATTTCTTTGTTTCGCTAACATTTTTGGTTTTTTAAATGCAATTAAAAACTATAAAACATTCAAGAACTAAAACACACTAAACAAACAAAAATTGAATACTAATTAAAAAACAAAACAAAAATGAAGAATTCAACCAACCTGGAGGTCGATGAGGTCGCTAGTGTCGATGGGAGGACGTGGCAGTCAAAATTTTGTTCAGAAGACCTTTAAAATGTGTACGCACTCTCCTTTGTTCTTCTCGCTCTCCATTCAGAATGGTGGAAAATGAATTACAGTCATTTATTTAAAAAAATAAATACTTTCTAGAAACACATACATGTTTCAAAACGCATACGTGTTATAAATGCTTACGTGTTTCATAACGCGTACACATTTTAGGTTTGCTTACCTGAGTCTGAACGCATATGCATTCGGATCCAAGCTCAAGTACCTAATCCGTAACGTGTACGTGTTTCTTGCAAAACTTTTTTTTTCTCCGAGATTTCCCCTCTTTGTGTACCCAACTTCTTACTTTTACCCCTAAGCAAGATCCTTTTGAATAAAAACCTATATATATATATGTTCATAAGTGTTTGGCATAATGTAATTTACTAACCTTGTGAAGCTTGAACCCTAAATTCAAGGCCACCTAGCATAACACACCTTGCTTGGTTCTGGACCCTTGCCTAGTGGCGCCTTATCGAAGTTATTAGAGGGGTAGCTTTGGTATGGTTAGTATGATGAAAAGTTGATACAGAGGTGTAGTGTAGAAAATTGTACTCCCTTCTTAGAATGGTACAATTCCACACTTAATTTGTACCTATTTTAGTACCCTTGGATTCAAGATCCTTAAAATCATCATTAATAGGACCCTACTACCCTTTATTTTAGATCTTGGGGCTTATTTTGACTAAAATCCTAAAAAAATCAAAAAAAGTTATTCAATTTTGTAACATCTCAACATTTCCTCACCCCAAAAAGCTAGGGTGGGACTCATACACCACCTTGGGTGTATGAGTCCCCCTAGGTGGGACCCATATAACACATGTGGCATATGAGTCCTGTGTGGCCCCTTTTTAGGGTTTAAGCGGGAAATTAAGGTTTTTAATTCAAATTTTTAGTTGATGTCAACATTTGGGATCTAATAAATGGTAAATTAGATGAATTGCCTATATAAAAAAGGTTCCAAATCATTATTTTCACCTAGAGGAATTGATTCAATATCTAAGCATTCACAATATCAACTTGAGCACTCAAGCGTACTTTCACAAGAGCATTCAAGAGCAAGTAGCAAGCAAAGTTGAATTCTTGGAGCAACATTATAGTGTTTTTTTAGGTCTTCAAGCTCACTTTCATTCAAGATCTAGCATTGTCAAAGATTGATTATGGTTGCCTATGGTGAATCATGATGGATTCTAGGTTGGGGAGATGCAACTAGCCATTGAGCCAAGCCTAATGACTTGTTTCCTAAGTGATTCTATCCTCCATTATCATTCTACTTTCTACCTAAAGGATGGTACATGCATTATTATGGATTATTAGGGTGATTAGAGAGCTCCCAAAGTGATTCATCATCTTTATATTTCACTCATGCATCTTATTCTTGCACATTAGACTAGGTTTTTATGGAATTTTAATATCTCCTAATTCTTGCCACCACGACGAAGAGGTGCAGGAGGTAAGTATTGTTTTCTATTTTTTTTGAATTTCTTAGTTTCAAGTTGATTTTGTTTGTTTTAGGTTAGATTTGATTGCTTTTTTAAATTTGTAGGAGATGCAAATGATCCTGCAAATCCTCAAAATCCTCAATAATAAGAACAACAAAATCCTCAACAAAATCAACCTCCCGGGCACCAATCACTCAACACCCTCCTAGCACTCAACAAAAATTGAGTGAAATTGAGAACAACAAAAAACAAATTGAGGATCTTATTAGTAGGTTGAGTGATCCAAATGATTCAACCATAGAAAGAATGACCCTATCAAATTCAATGAAAGAGATGTTAAAAAATGTAGATTCAATAACCCAACAAATAACAGGATGGCAAGATAGGAGGCAGGCAGCTAGGGCATATTATGTAGATAAAATATCATATAAACAAGTAAAAGATTTAAAAATTACTAAAGGTGATTTGTGCTCTTTATTCACTAACCCTAGAACAAATCAAAATCTTAGCCTCAATGCAAAGAGGTTTCCTATTCATTGGTGCCACCACCAAGAGATTAGGAACCATTTTTATGATAGGTGGTACTTGGTCTTTGATTACCCACCGTGCAACAATTGTGAAGTCCCCCAATATTTTCTTAAGAAACTATACAATGATTTCATATTGAACCAAATCCCAAATTATTTTGATATGAGGGAATTCCAAGGGAGAGGTGGGGGGTCGGCTTAAGATAGACCTGGTGCATAACCAGATCCTGCGTAGCAAGGGAGACTACCTCTCGCTAGGCCGCCTCATGAGCACATTGTTATGCCTAACATTGTGAAGGAGAGTGTTGGCGTAGAGACATTGCAGGCGATCAACACTTTGACCCAAAGTGTCATCCATCATACTAGCCCTATTGTATAGCACCATCCAAGGGAGTCTTTGGGTGGTGGGCTTCAAACCCATGTGTGTCAATCTTGCGGGGCAACTTGTTCATATGACCCCACTGGCACTCAGGAGGCTACTACGCAGGATTCATATGCTACTACACAAGATCTATATGCTACTATGCAAGATATGTATGCTGCTACGGGGATGGAGAGGGTGGCTGACATTTTGCATCATGCATATGGCATTGATAGTTAGGTAAAAGTCAGCACGTTCATTGAATTTAATTTATTAATTCTTGATTCTAAAATGCAAGATTAACTAATTTAGTTTTATTATTTTAATAAAATTGTTGGCTCACAGTGTTGAGACTAGATACACCGGTCCTTCATCTACTTATTTATGCAGTACACCTATTAGTGGGGTATGTAACTAGTAAACAATTATAAATTTATTACATGTTAATAGCATTGTTTTGTGAATGGTATTTTAATATGTGATTTTGGATGTTGAACAGACTAATATTGGAGGTTTCAAGCAAACACCTCCTAGTGCCAATGGATTTACTCAAACGTACACTGAGGTAATAGAATGAAGAGAACTTAACTAATGAATTCTATTTAATAGATTTGTGTAGTTTATATTCATAGTGTTGGTTACATTGCATTACACATCATTCAAACTCAAAGCATTACATCAAAATCCATAAATAATAACTAGATGTTGATAGATGAAGAAATTTCAACTATATAATATAGTTGTTTAGAAAGTCAACATCAGAAACATGATGCAATTACTTCACCTGGAGGCATATGCTTGCAAAGGTGCACCAGCACAACAAACTATGGATGCTTGGAAAAAATCTATATGAAACCATAATAGTAAGCAATAGCATAGATAAGGCAATTAGTGATGCAGAGCATCATATCAAAACACTCAATCATTAGGGTACATCTAATGCAAAGCATCCAACAAACACCATCAACATCATTTCTTCAAGGGATTTCAATCCCAAATAGAATCAAGAGAAGATCAAATATAATTTCATCAGAAATCTACTTTTCATTCAACCAAAATCCACTCAAATTCTCTTAGCCATTCCATAGGCCATCATTCAGCATTCCACTAATCAGTATTCCAATTGACTCATTCAAATCAAAAATCATATTAGAAAACTTTAACTTAATCAATTAGATTCACATCATTCTTAGTCACCATAAAAACAACATAAATTGATTATTGACACTTGAACAATTCATCCTTTCATTTATTCACCGAGGTAACAAATCAACTAAACCATACCTCACTATTATCAGTCCATTATCAAGCACTGTACTCACCATATTTTGACTGCAGTAGTCTATTTATAGGTTACAAACTCCTGCTACAACAGAATCTTGATTATCATCTTGTGGTTAATCACCAATTTGCTCAAAAGGCTTCATAATACTCACCCATCCAACCATCAAAGTCACCAAACCTGTCTTATACACCTTAACCAAATTTAGTAACATCAATCATATCATTATTTTGATAGTAACCAAGCACTCAATATCATCCTTTCCACTGTTTAAACAAACATCTTTGTTTTGATCAGACAATATCATATTCCTCTAGTAGGTTTGTCAACCATTGAATCGAGTAGTTACATTCCTATCTCAAAGCTTATTAAAAAAATCAATGCACATTTAGAAACACTTTCTAGCACATCACAACATATCAAAGTTCTTAGACATTTGACATAAAGAAAATCATCAGATTTTAGACTGTCCTCTGAAGAAAGGCTAGTAGATTAGGCCTATTTTACAAAGGAGACCCCTTCAAAACCATTCCAAATCACTCTAAACCTCAAAAAATTCTTCAATCATGTCTTATAACTCAATATTTCACCATTTATAGGGATTGAAAACCATGAAAATGTTTGGATCCAATAAACCCTCGTTTATAGGGTGCAAAAGCACAAATCAAGGAGGGTTTTGTGAAAAATACTCTTGCAAACCTCTATTTCTCTGGCCACCACCTGGAACATGATTTTTTATTTCTTCCAAGACCTTCTACATCATTTCCAATCCTCTACAAGCTTTATTTATTCATGACCCGTAACTGTAGCATCACTTTGTGTAGGAAAATCCTCTATTTTCCAATGTAGCAGCAACTCCACCATGGTATTCTTGCTTTTCCCTGCACTTACAATCATCAAAACATGCAAAAAATCCTAAAATTAACCTATTCCACCAATTTACTTGACCTACATTGGTGGATTATTGAAGAAAAACCCTAGTGGACTCTCAAACTTGCTTCTAAAAGGACTCTGTCAGGCACTGAAAACTGCCTAAATTATTCTTTTGTTTCCTAAAACTAACCTTCCAACTCTTGAAATTGGAAACTAACTCCTCTTTATATTTATTCACACTATTATTTAACTTTGGGTGTTCCTAAATTACCAACACATGAAAACAAAACAATGGAGTAATGTTGCAAACTCAGAAACAGGGAATTTTTATTTCAAAATCTAATTACAAGAACACAAACTTCTATTTTTTCTCACCTTTACATTCCTTTTAAATATATTTCCTTTTCCATAATTGTCTTTCCATTGGTTGAAACTACCCCTTTTAATCCTTAATATGCCTAATTTCCTTGTTTTTGTCAATTTAACAACTTTTAACAATATTACATTATTGCATTGTTTGCATTTTCCCACTTTGACCACCTAGAACTTACCCATAACCTTAAGTACATTCAAATAAGACCTCATATGACCTTGAACATGCACTTTACATCATTTTTCCAGGACCTTTTGTGATTGACTCAATATAAATTTGAACACTCATCTCTTTTGCAAAATTGAAAAGTATTTGATGACCTAGGTGCTCCTGCACCAACATCTGACCCAATTGAATTAGGAGAAGACCAAATTGAATAAGCAACTAAAATTTCTTTCTCTTTTCATCAAAAATCACATTTTTTCATTTGTAAACCACAAGGCAACAACAAGCCAACTCATTTCAATACTTCTTTGTATCATCCTCAAGCTTCAAACATCTTATTTATCAACAAAAATGATTGATTCATGCACAAGAAACCTAATTAGAGTCACTAAATAATCCACTCTTTTATCATTCACCAAGGCACCCTTCCGCTCAATTTTCTTTAGCTAGGCAAAATAGTAAGCATGATAATCAGAAATATATGGATAGGGAAAATAGTAAGCATGATAATCAGAAATATATAGTTTAATACTTGTACTCAAAATTGTGTTCATTAGATCTCATACATTATAAGTCATGTGATGTGGATCGCTATTGGAACTTTTTTGTGATTGAATAATTTGTTGTTTTATTTTTAGATGTTGGTTGTGGAAACACCTCCAAATTTTGCGAGGGTAATGGATATCGGTGTTTCATCTGCTATACAATCCTCGATGGCTCTGATAGGGGAGGTATGAGGAAAATTACTAAATTTCAATTTACATTCGTTGTTATAGATGTTAGTTCTAGTGGAAAATAAAACCATTATTGATTCGTAGTTTAATTCCTATTTGAATGGTTTATATAGGGCTTGAGCACACCTCAGCATCAATGTACAAATATTTCCATCATGGAGAGTGATCGTGAGATGGCCGTAAGTGATTATTTTGTTAAATATATCATTTTTTATAATGTAATTTCTATATATTAATGTCTTTACTTCTTATTGTAACAGTTAAAACTTCACCAGGAGCTAAACTCTAGGAGGAGCAGCAAGAGCACTCCTCAAGCATAGAAAAAATGAGTGACGGACTTATCACCATCGGATCGCCAAAAAAAGGGAAAGAATTTATTTCCAGAGCATGGAGAGAAATGAATTTTGATTCCAAAGCCCTTTGTTGTATGCCTAGACATGGCAATTTTATACATATTTTGTATTGGATATATTTGACATTGTATGCCTATATGGCATTCTCATAAGCCTATATGGCTATTTTGTAACTATATTTTATACTTATATCGACATAAATTGATGTATGCGTACATGGCTATTTGGTTAATACAAATCTTTTTTATTGATATTTGGTGTCCATATTTGAATTGAGAATGTATGACACATCTGTAGAGAAATAGAGGAATACTACAAACTAAAACACATTACACTTTCATTCTCACTGACTTGATGTACTCTCCAACATCTCTCTTCTCTCATGCAAAGAGTTAGAACTGCTTGGCCATGCCTTTGCATCATTCAGGAAGTTTTGCTCTTTTTGACAATGTCAAAAGCATGGCTGCATACAGATTAGGCAAAAGACTTTTCCTTTTAGATTAGCAATGCATGGAAGTTTCAAAAAGTATCCTTGATATTACAAAAACATATGTGTTTATACCATAGCAGCAAAACTCTTTTGGGGAAAAAATCAGTAAACCAAAAGTATAAGATTTTTTGAAAAAATCATGAAAAAGTCTAAAAAAATAGAAAAAAATCAGATTTTAAAAAAAAGGCTAAAAAAAGTAGAACAATTGATAAAAAATTGTTTTAAAAAAATTAAAGGCATTTCCATAGCATAGAGATATAGAGAGAAAATAAAATAAAGAGTTTAACTAATAAATTGTAAAAAATAGATTTTTGTAGTTTATATTCATATCGTTGATTACATTGCATTGCACATCGTTCAAACTCAAAGCATTGCTTCACATTGCATAACTAATAACTAGATGTTGATAGATCACAAAATTTCAATTACAATATAGTATTTACAAATTCAACCTAAGCAGTTATGCAATTATTTCACATTGCATAACTAATAACTAGGAGCAGCTGCCAATTGCATTTGCTTGTCATGGCATTCTATGAGACCACATTTCTTTGAGGAAATTTTTCAAACAATTCACTGCCTTGTCTATACTACCACATTTTTGATACATTTCTACCAAATAATTTTTTCAAATAGTTCACTTCCTTGTTGCTATGGCTGAAAGCCTAAAACAAGTGCTTTCGAACAAGCTATGGATGCTTGGAAAAAATCTATCAAAAGCATAATAGTAAGCAATATCATGAACAAGGTAGTGAATAACTTTGAAAAAATACCTCAAAATGAGATCTCATGGTGATAAGAACATCATGACAATCAGTCTTTTAATGCCAGCATTCCATCACCATGAGACCTCATTTCTTTGAGGCATTTTTCAAAGAGTTCTTTGCCTTGTCTATGCTAACTTGTATTTTTCATACATGTCTATCATGGCATAATAGTAAGCAATAGCATAGACAAGGCAATGAACTATTTAAAAATGCCTCAAATAAATCAACAGTCTCATAGTGATAAGATATCTCATATTCATATAGAAATGCTATGGATTGTCATGGCATTCCATCACCATGAGACCACATTTCTTTGAGGAATTTTTTCAAACAGTTCACTGCCTTGTCTATGCTACCACATTTTTCATACATGTTTACCAAATCATTTTATTAAAAAGTTCACCTCCTTGCTGCTATGGCTAAAAGCCTAAAATAGGTGCTTCCAAACAAGCTATGGATGTTTGAAAAAATCTATCAAAGCATAATAATAAGCAATAGCATAGACAAGGCAACAAACTGTTTGAAAAAAAGCCTCAAAGAAATGTGGTCTCAATGGTGATGGAATGCCATGACAATCCATAGCAATTTGCTTGTCATGGAATTCTTCATGCCATTCCATCACCATGAATCCACATTTCTTTGAGGCATTTTTTCAAATAGTTCACTACCTTGTCTATGCTACCACAATTTTCATACATGTCTACCAAAGCATTTTATCAAACAATTCACTACCTTGCTGCTATGGCTAAATCCCTAAAAAAAGTACTTTCGAACAAGCTATGGATGCTAGGAAAAAATCTATCAAAGTATAATAGTAAGCAACAAGCTATGGTCTCATGGTTTTTTTTCACGTGAAAATCAGCGTGATTTTATTCACATTTTTTTGCAGGTTATAAACACTTTTTTTTTGGCAATTTTTTTGTTTTAAATGAAATTCAATTTTATGGTGGTTTTGTTGTTTATATGATGATATGTGATATTCTAATCCTAATTCATTCTTCTAAGTTGCATAGATATATATATATACATGTTTTTTGTACCAACAAACCCAAAATGAACTAAACCCTCCTCCAAAAAAATTTGGCCAAACCGGCGAACTGAACCCCCAAACCTGAACCTCAAAACATATTCCAACACTCTTCATTTTTCCTGCACAAACTTAATTGACCACCAAATTATGTTGCCCCTTGACTTTACCCACGTTTACTCCCTCAAACCTCTCTTTTTCATTCAAAACCCATGCTTTCCCAACTAGGGCATGTCATGCCATAACATACTTTTGACCTCCCCTATCCTTGTAGACCTTTTGAACACATCAAACTCCACAATCTCACCCTATTTCCAACCTCTTCTAACTTATTTTCAAGCAATTTCTTATTTTCACCTCTTCTAGCCTTGCTTTTAAGGGGCCTCAATTTTGAATTTTCAATAGGGGCAGCATTAGTAATCTCTTCCAATGCCCTTACTAATGCTATTTTCTTATTCCTACTCCCTATCCTACTTACATGAGGCCCATATAACTGAGACACAGCATGAACAATAGGTGGAATGGCCTATTTCAACATACTACACTCAAACCCTTAAGGGATCGATTCAGTTGAATGTAGCTCAAAGCGATTCTGCATGTTTGGGTGAGGAAGAGGACCATGCCTAGCATGGACATGCCTATTCGAACGTGTTGGAACAGTCCGTTTGGTCACACGAGTTGCAGAACAAAATTTGTACCACTTTGCAACTTTTCACTACTTCCATTTGACATTTTTTCCATCAACTGAAATCTAGACACCACGGGAAAACCACTCTGATATAATGAAAACCGAGAGAGGTTATTGTAGAGGGGCCCAACACAATCCCATGGGATTAGACGAGAATTTTCTAAGCATCACGGTGTCTGAGTAACCTCATGTTGAATTTTGCAGCCATTTTTCCCTTTGGACCCTTCAAGGATCGATCCAATTGAACGTAGCTCGGAGCGATTCCATGTGTTTGGGTGCAAAATAGGACTATGTCTAGTGTAAACATGCCTATTTAGATGTATTGGAATAGTCTGTTTTCACACGAGTTGCAGAACGAAAGTTGCACCACTTTGCAACTTTCCACTGCTTCCATTTGACACTTTTTTCATCAACTAAAAACTGGACACCACGGGAAAACCACTCCGAGATAACGAAAACCGAGAGAGGTTATTGTAGAGGGGCCCAACATGATCTCATCAAATCATATTAGAATTTTCTAAGTGTCACGGTGTTTGAATAACCTCATGTTGAAGTTTGCAGCCATTTTTCCCTTTAGACCCTTAAGGGATCGATCCAGTTGAACGTAGCTCAGAGCGTTTCCGAGTGTTTGGGTGCGAAAAAGGACCATGCCTAATGTAAAAATTCCTATTTAGACACATTGAAATAGTTTGTTTGGTCACACAAGTTGCAGAACGAAAGTTGCACCACTTTGCAACTTTCCACTGCTTCCATTTGACACTTTTTCCATCAACTGAAAAATGGACACCACGGGAAAACCACTTTGAGATAACAAAAACTGAGAGAGGTTATTGTAGAGGGGCCCAACAAAATACCATAGGATTAGACAAGAATTTTCTAAGTGTCATGGTGTCTGAGTAACTTCATGCTAAAGTTTACAGCCATTTTGCCCTTTGGACCCTTCAGGGATCGATCCAGTTGAATGTAGCTCGAAGCGATTCCGCGTGTTTGGGTGCAAAAGAGGACCATTTCTAGCGTAAAAAATCCTATTCATACATGTTGGAACAGTCTGTTTGGTCACACGAGTTGCAGAACGAAAGTTGCACCACCTTGCAACTTTCCACTGCTTCCATTTAACACTTTTTCCATCAACTGAAAACTGGACAGCACGGGAAAACCACTCTGAAATAATGAAAACTGGGAGAGGTTATTGTAGATGGGCACAACAAAATCCCATAGGATTAGATGAGAAGTTTCTAAGCATCATGGTGTCCGAGTAATCTCATGTTGAAGTTTGCAGCCATTTTTTCCTTTGGACCCTTAAGGGATCGATCCAGTTGAACAAAGGGTCTATACTCTAAACTTATCCAAACCTTACTAACTCTTGCGGCAAAAATTCTAAGGTGTCAAAACTTCAAAATCCACAATTAGATCTCATTTATACCACCGTACAATGGGTAAACCAAAAAACCCTCTATTGTAGCCTAAACCCTAGGGGTTTATTGAAAATGATACTTCCAAAGCTAAACACAACCTAAAAATTACTCAAACAAGTTTTTGATACCCTAAACAAGCTCAAACAATCATAAAATAATGCTGCTCTACAAAAAAACACAATTTGACTCTTCAAAACCACTATTTTTCTTAAAAAAAACTCACTTTTACACACATGGGTTTCACACCCATCTCACTTTCAGACCTCCCCAACACTAACACATCATTCCCACACCTTAATAATGTTAGTACATACCCATTCCTCAAGTTATAGAGGCTACAAAAAGAGGAATGCGTCAAAAATCCATTTTTATTGACTCAAAACCTTCAAATGTACAAGTTCGGGCCGGTTTTAGTAAATTAATGATATTCTACTCCTTATTTGCCTTGATGAGAAAAACCTACTGAATGGTACTCCTGCACCAATCATACATTGACCTTCTTGTCCCTCCTAAAGTTTGGACCACATCCATTACCTCCACATAAAACTTGGCATCCTTGGTCTTCTTGGTTCTCATGCCTTGATATGGTTATGCAAATTAAAATGAAGCAAAGTAATCATCTCCTTCTTCGTTGGCTAGAAGAATGCATGCTTAATGTTTTGATACATGATATCAGCTCTCTCATCTACTCTCATGGTTGAATACTAAAATCTAGTATGGTGGGCCTCCAGAGTTCCAATCATCTTTCTTCCTCTTCCACCAAATATTGGCTTGATCCACACGTCTGCCAGCCTAATTGACTTTGTTTTTTAAAGTTGAAGTTTCTCATGAGTCACCAGTGTTGCTCTGTCTACCTTTCCAAACTCTTTCATTACTACAGATCATCTTTGGGATTTAATCATTTGTACCACATGTGGTTGATGTGCTTTGAATCCTTGCATCTAAAGGAAATTTCCTCAACATAAATACTCTCTCAAGGTTAACAATCATACATTGACCTTCTTGTTCATCTTAAAGTTTGGACCACATCCATTACCTC
>VDFB02281492.1:348893579-348923434 GCA_007258455.2 Sequoia sempervirens | reverse complement strand
ATATATATATGTATATGTATGTATATATATATATATTTTATTTTAATATTATAGGGAATTGTATATTTAAATATTTGTTTGAAAATTAAAATGATTATATATGCATGTGGATACATGTTTTTTGTGGGAGATTAAATTAGTTTTAAAATATTATGAATGAAAGAGTAAATTTAGTTATTTCTTTTATTTATATATGAAATTGAGGAAGTTAAATTAGATTATTTGAAAGTGAATTTTAATTAAGTTGACTTAATTACATGCAAATCATATTGTTTGACTGGATTTAGTATATCCTAATGTAGATTTGTTATTTTTTTAAAATTTGCTATAAATTGTGTTTTCTTATTGGGCAAATTGGGAAAGTCATAGATGTATAAGTCTTCCAGAGTGATTTGTATAGAAAGGGTGAAGTTATTGTTTAAATGCATTTCTTGGGTTGACTAGGGTTGTGCATGTGTTAGAGTATGGTGTATTGATACCTGGTTTATGAATAAAACATTTAATGACCGTTGTGTGTCATTTGTTATTATGTGATTGAAATTTGTGCACTTTGTCTACCTTAGTCTAGAAAAATTAGAATACCCTTGTTATGTTTAGGGGAGTGGCTTTGTGTAAGGGCCGACACACAAAGTGGTGTCATGGTAACTTACAAAGAGTTAGTAAGTCAGTGATAACTAAATAACACAGTAGTTAGAATTAAAATCTTTCACAAGATGTTTATGCCTCACTTAATGACTCTTGAGCTAGTTCAATCTTGAGTATAAGATGAGAAGGCCTGGAATGGAAAATCGATGTCTTTTTTCTTCAAAAGACATTCGATTCCACAATAGAATGCAATAGGTGCTGGGTTTCGTAAGAGGTTACTAGGTTAACCCAAGGTTGGAGGCTGAAACCTAGGAAGAAACACCAGGGTAACCTTTGCAATATTGTGATGACACTCCACCTAAAGTAACAGTCTACCTTATGTATGTAGTACATTCGATTGTCTAAAATTTGGAAGCAATGTAACCATTAGTTAGTGTGTACTTGTGTCTAGGGTTAGTAGATTATGTCTAGGTAGCCATATTACTATCTCCTAGCACGGGGGGTGGACCTACGGGTACCACATGGTTGGGTGGAACGTGCACCTTACTCCATTGGGTTCCTAGTTTATGATCATAGCATCGAGAGCTTCATGGATGGAGAGCTCGCACCTAGGTATAGATGTATTTTCTTTATTGCATTATTGTAAAACTTGTATTGTAAAACATCCCTCAATTGTTTTTGAGGTGAACTTATGTAAATGTAAACTGTAACTATTATTTGATCTACCTCATCAGATGAATGAGTTTTTTAATATCTTATCAAATGCAATGTAAGAAACATGTCTGTACTTTATACTATCTTGAATGGAATTTCAAATGTTATGCAATGTTTATTTTTAAGTTTAGGATTAATTAAATATATGCAATGCGAAATACTAAAGTCATCTATGGAAACTCAAGTAGTGTAACGTTGCGTAACTTAATGAATGTATGCAACTAATTAACTTAATATTAATACTTTTAAATTTTTTTTTATTTCACTATTATACACAATTGCAACATTCCTTAGGTTATTATGATGGGGCATTACAGATTGGTATGAGAGCCAAGGTTACAAACACTGGATGCTTTGAGTAATTGCTAGCCCATTAAGTTGACCTAGTACGTAGTGTCGCTATCTGTTAGCCTTGGTTGATTAGTATCTAAGACTCGTTATTGTTATGTGTAGGAAGATGCCTAGGCGAGGTGGAAGAGGTCATGGTAGAGGTCAAGGTGGAGGCCGAGGGCCAATCCCTCAGGTTACTCCCCCTCTGAGCCCTCATCAGAGTGATCAGGCAGAACAGTTGGATCAGAGGAATGAGGGAAAGAATCTCGAACAGTCAGGAGTAGAGGGTTCACAGATACATCCTTTATTAGAGGAGGTCCTAGCTCGTCTTGCACCTAGATAGGAAGTTGAGTAGGAGGTTGTGAGAGAGAGAGATAGATCTCCTAGGAGAGTAGATGATACAGTGCATCAGGATGCTATTACTGTAGGACACATGAGGGATTTACTGAGGGAACGCCCTCCTACCTTTGATGGTGCATGAGGTGGCTTAGAGACAGAGACCTGGCTACTGGATTTGGGTAGATGCTTCGCCATGCACCCTTACAGTAGCAATACCCGTGCAAGATGTGCTATCATGCATCTGAGAGGATTTGCCTCTACTTGGTGGCGCCTAGAGGAGCAGAAGCTCCACTTAGATATTGGGTCAGTGTCTTGGGAGATGTTCCTGGAGAGGTTTAGAGCACGGTTCCTATCAGAACACTGGAGGCAGTGACGGGCTGATGAGTTCCATGACCTACGTCAGTTGGCTCTTTCTATTGAGCAATATGAACGTAGATTCTATGAACTCAAGCAGTATGCTGGTATTGGCGATGATGAGCCTATGCTAGTACAACACTTCATCAGGGGTTTAAATGCCTGCATTAGTGGTGGTGTCAGAGTTTTTGAGCCAAAGACTATGGAAGTTGCGGTGGAGAAGGCTCGAATAGTGGAAGAGAACCTTGTTATGGCGTTAGGTGGTCACATAGGAGTACATATTGGTAGTGCTCCTGTAGCAGGTTTTAGTCCACGGGGTGGACAGGCATAGATAGGAGGTTCCTCTAGGAACCAACAGACACCCACAAAGGGTGGGAAACAACAACAACAACGTACACCTCAAAAGAATAACAATCCACAACCACAATAAGGAAATAGTCCACAAACAGGAAAGGGTCGCAATTGGTGGCGCAACAAGCACAATAGGCAGGATCAGCCTGCGTAGAGTGCTCAGTCTACTATCAACAGAGGTAGTTTCCAACAATCCAATGCACCTTCGGGTGGCAGAGGATACGGTAGAGGCACAGGTTGTTACTCATGTGGACAGTAGGGACACATAGCTAGGGAGTGTCTGATGAGAGGATCTATTGGTTTTGGGCCTTGACCTACAGTTTCAGAGCCTATAGTGGGTGATGCAGGATGATCACATACAATATATGTTGTGGTTAATGATCACCAAGCTGATCACCAGAACATAGTGGTCGATACTTCAGGTAAGTTACATGGTGTTAGCGTTTCTATTCTTTTTGATTCCGGAGCTACTGACTCCTTTATTTCACCGACCATTGTTGACCGATGTGGTCTTGTGGCGGTAAAGTAAGGTGGTAAGTGGTAGGTTGAATTCGCCTCTGGGGTGAAAGTAGCAATAGAAAACTTAGTACATAACTGTGAACTTAAAATTGGTACGTTAACTACCTTAGTAGATTTATATGTTACACCTTTAGGATCGTATGACATAGTACTAGGTATGGATTGGTTAGCATCTCATCATGCTGTGATTGACTGCCGACTTAAGACAGTTAGTTGCATTAATGATTTAGGTGCAAAAGTGGAAATTATAGGTGTTCAAAGACCTATCTCTTTGTGGATGATATCTGCTATGCAATTAAAGAGATGTCTACGTCAGGGTTGTCAACTGTTTGCAACAACAGTTACTGATTTAGAAGAAGGTGAGAGTCGAGAGGTATCTCTTGATGATCATCCTATTCTTAGGGAATTCGTTGACGTGTTTCCTAATGATATACCTGGAATGCCACCAAAGAGGGATATTGATTTTAGGGTTGACCTAGTTCCTGGAGCTGAGCCTATTTCTAGAGCTCCATATAGAATGACGACTCAGGAGTTAGAGGAACTTCGTATCCAGTTAGAGGAACTATTAAAAAAGGGTTTCATTCATCCAAGTGTTTCCCCTTGGGGAGCACCTATCATCTTTGTAAAGAAGAAGGATGGGTCACTTAGACTGTGTATTGACTATCGTCAATTGAACAAGGTTACAATTAAGAATCGTTATCCATTGCCTAGAATTGATGATCTTTTCGATCAAATTAAGGGAGCTAATGTGTTCTCTAAAATTGATTTGAAATCTGGTTATCATCAATTGCGAATTACTGAAGCTGATATTCATAAAACTGCTTTTCGTACTCGTTATGGGCACTACGAATTCACAGTAGTACCATTTGGGTTAACGAACACACCATCAGTATTCATGAGTTTAATGAATGGTGTTTTTCGTACATACCTTGATCGCTTTGTCCTAGTATTTCTCGATGATATTTTGATCTATTCGAGAAACATGAAGGAACATGAAGAACACTTGAGACAGGTATTGCAATGTTTAAGGGAAAATCAATTGTATGCGAACCTGAAGAAGTGTGACTTCTTTCAAACTGAGATAAAATACCTTGGACATGTGATTTCTGGAAAAGGTATTGTTGTGGATCCTTCAAAGATTCAAGCTATTGTAGATTGGCCCGTGCCTACTAATGTAGGTGAAGTTCGTAGTTTTATGGGTTTAGCTGTTTATTATAGGTGGTTTGTAGAGGGATTTTCTAGAATCGGTCATCCTATTACTTCTCTTCAGAGAAAAGGGAAGAAGTTTGTTTGGATAGAGCAGTGTCAGTTGGCTTTTCAGACACTTAAAGAAAAGTTAACTAATGCGCCTATACTGATTGTTCCTGATCCTACTAAGGATTTTGTAGTTTGCACAGATGCATCTTTAGAGGGTTTGGGAGCAGTTCTGATGCAAGATGGGCGTGTGATTGCTTATGAGTCTTGCAAACTCAAAGATCACAAATTAAATTATCCCACTCATGATTTAGAACTAGCTGTGGTAGTGCATGCATTAGTTCGGTGGAGGCATTTCTTATTAGGTCATCGTTTTGAACTTCATACTGATCACCATAGTCTACAATATATTTTCACGCAACCTAACTTGAATGCTAGGCAGAGACGGTGGATGGAGTTCTTGTGTGAGTACGATTTTGAAGTAAAATATGTTCAAGGAAAAGAGAATGTAGTGGTTGACACTCTTAGTTGTCGTCGACATGAGATCTCTGCTACTACTCTTGAAGTAGATTTGAGAGGTCAAATACTAGCAGCACTTCCTATTGATAGATTATATCAGGAAGTAAGATTGGAGATAGAATCTGGTAGACCTTTAGAAGGTTGATTTGTAGGGTATATCCTTGAACTAGATGGTATATTGCGGCATTTAGGTCATATTTATGTACCACATTTTGAGGGTCTTCGTACATTAATTATGAATGAAGCTCATTGAGCTCCGTACTCAGCTCATCCAGGTGTTAAGAAAATGCATGCTGATCTTCGGCAATTGTATTTCTGGCCTGGTATGAAACGTGATATTGCTGATTATGTATCGAGATGTCTTGAATGCTAGCGAGTCAAAGCTGAGCATCAACATCCTGCTGGATTATTGTAGCCACATCTCATTCCTGAATGGAAATGGGATATTATATCTGTTGACTTTATTGTAGGGTTACCTACGACATCACGTCGACATGATGCCATTATGGTAACTGTTGACCAATTGACTAAAGTAGTTCATTTTTCACCTGTACGATCATCTTATAATGCTTCATCTGTAGCTAGGATATTCATGGAGGACATCATTAGATTGCATGGGATTCCTTGTAGGATTATTTCTGATAGAGATCCCGTATTTACTTCAGCCTTATGGACTTCATTACAACATGCTCTAGGTACACAGTTGAACTTTAGTTCAGCGTACCATCCTCAAACCGATGGACAAACAGAGAGAGTTAATCAAATATTAGAGGATATTCTTAGAATGTACGTAATGGACCAACAATCACATTGGGAGGATTATCTGTATTTAGTAGAATTCGCTTACAATAACGGATATCAGAGTTCCATAGGTATGCCACCATTTCAGGCATTATACGATCGTCCTTGTCAAACTCCTCTGAGTTGGGATCGACTTGAGGATAGAGTATTACTTGGACCTGAGATGCTTCGAGACATGGAGCAACAGGTTGACCATATTAGAGAACATTTGATAGCAGCTCAAGATAGGCAAAAGAAGTATGCTGATGTGCATAGAATAGACCGACAGTTTGCAGTAGGTGATAGAGTGTTTCTTCGAGTGCGACCGCGAAAGAGTCTAATCTATTATGGAAAAGGCTCTAAGCTTGCGCCTGGTTTCGTTGGGCCATTTGAGATCTTAGAGAGAATTGGTCCTGTGGCATATCGACCCACCTTACCACCCAGTTTGTCACGTATTCATGATGTTTTTCATGTATCAGTTCTTAGACCATATCATCTCGACATATCTCATGTACTTGATTGGAATGCGTTATAGGTAGAGGATGGGCAGCTGGCTTTGGAGCCCGTGGCCATTCTACAGTGCCGGATGCTCGATCTCAGGGGTCGAGACGTTGATCAGGTGAGGGTCCAATGGGATCCTAGCCATGAGGCTTCTGCTACTTGGGAGGATGCGACACGCATGAGGGAACTTTCTCCCTATCTGTTCACAGGCTTTCAGGAGCAAGCCTGATCCTAGGGGGGAGGATGTAGTACCCCTCCATTTATGCTTATGTTTTCTAGTTACATGTTTTTATACTATTAGACAATGGTACTTTGTTTGGATATTTTGATCGCTGGTTTTGAGCGACAGTGGATTCACTTTGTGATATGATGATACAATGTATGGTGATTACTAATTTCTGATATGCTTTGATATAGCGTAGATGTTTTCTTTTAGATGATTATTGCTATGCATATGTTTATGATGGACTAACTGTTATTTTAGTTGTCAGTCTAATGTGATGTGTATTGGTGTGGAGAACAGAATTGCATCATTCGCTTGTGAGTGCCCTGTGATGTCCATGATTTTCTCCGCACGGTGTGCCTATACAATGGATTATATATATATATGCATGTTATTGCTTGGTTGCAGGATTGCAGGTACATGACACCAAATCCACCTAGTTACTCAGGTCTGAGCATGTCAAGACTCAACGGAAATGTTGATTGGGAGGTAGTAGAATGGTTCATCCTAGTCTAGTCTATAACCCGGTCATAGTACATCGTCTATTTTAGTTCAGAGTCATAGATTGTCTTGTATTGTTTTCTTTGGATTATTTGCTTGAAAGGAAAAATGTCAATTTTAATGATAGTCTAATACTCTTTAATTACTATTATTTAAATTAATTTTTAAATGTTAAAGAAATTAGTTTTTACATGTTATTTAATTAATTAGTTAGTTTGTTTGGTTAAATAAGTTGATCATAAAAGATTAAATTTATTTAATTAAATAAATTAATTGATTTAATTAAATTGTTTTGAATTGTGTGTGAATAGATTTTATTAAATTAAATATTTTTGTGGAAATGGTATTTTAATTATTAAATAAATTTTGCATTTGAAAATTGTAAATTTTAAATAAATAAAATAAAATAAAAGGCATGCAATTTTGAAAGGCAAGATTGCCGAGAAGTGGTTGAGGATATTTTGTTCTTCTCAACAAGTGTGCCAGTTGCATTTATTGTTTTTGGTTGAGGTTGTTCACAGATATTATTTTTGGATCTGGAAAAAAAATAGGGAGGTTATTCTATTCTTCATAGGAAAATAATTGAGCTCTATTTAAAAAAAATTTACTATTTTTGGTTATTTCGTATTGTTGCAAATTTGTGGAAGATCTCTATTTTGCAATTTGGGTATTGTTTCTCGGGAAAGGATTGTGAAAGCTACAGGCAAAGCTCTTCTCCAGTTAGTTTTCTGAAGCAAAGGAACATAGGTATTCTCCTTGTGATTTTCATTTTTGTTGTATTTGAAAAGAATGTCTGAGAAAAGAAAGTTTTAATTTCATTAAATTTTTTTGTAATTCTTGGGAAATTTAATAACTGTATATTTTCTGAAGGATTTGTAGATTTCCTTTAAATCTCAGAAAACGTATTTCTCTGTAGAATTAAATTAGTGAAGGGAAAATTATATGAATGGAAAATGGATTTTAAAATCTTTGGGGTAAATTAAATTTTGAATGAAAATTTTTGTGCGTGATATCTTTTGAAACCCGGAAGAAATTTGTTAATTTCCCCAATTTCCCCATTGTAACCTGTAGAAATTTATTTTACTTCTCTGTTAAAAAGAAAACCCTGATGAAATTATATATATATATATATTGATATATATATATATATTTATATCTTTATTCAAATTCATATATTAAATTGGATTGTGAAAAGACTTTGAATTTTAATATATGAATTTTTGGTTTGGAAAATTTCCGTACAGGCGTTTATATTAAATAAACGGATTGAAATTTCCACATACGCGAAATTGGAATTTCACAGTTATAAGAATTCGTATTTATTTTATGAATAAAAAAAAAGTATTTAATGTTATGCACAGTATGCAGGGGAGGGGGGCGCAGAGGCCATCCCACCGCCACCCTTAAGGGTTGCGGCCATGGAGAAAGCTCGGCGTTGCCCTCTTAGGCAGCGCACAGGCTGCCGCTACAGCCGTGGCCCAAAAGGGACAGCTGTGAGAGCAGTCGAAACCCTAGCCTGTGAACTTTGAAATGTAAAAAGAAAAAATTCATTTGGTTGCATACTGATTTTTAATGTGTATTATGTCATTCAAAATTTTTACATAAATGATTTATATTAAATAAGAATATATATATATATATGTATATGTATGTATATATATATATATTTTATTTTAATATTATAGGGAATTGTATATTTAAATATTTGTTTGAAAATTAAAATGATTATATATGCATGTGGATACATGTTTTTTGTGGGAGATTAAATTAGTTTTAAAATATTATGAATGAAAGAGTAAATTTAGTTATTTCTTTTATTTATATATGAAATTGAGGAAGTTAAATTAGATTATTTGAAAGTGAATTTTAATTAAGTTGACTTAATTACATGCAAATCATATTGTTTGACTGGATTTAGTATATCCTAATGTAGATTTGTTATTTTTTTAAAATTTACTGTAAATCGTGTTTTCTTATTGGGCAAATTGGGAAAGTCTTAGATGTATAAGTCTTCCAAAGTGATTTGTATAGAAAAGGTGAAGTTATCGTTTAAATGCATTTCTTGGGTTGACTAGGGTTGTGCACGTGTTAGAGTATGGTGTATTGATACCTGGTTTATGAATAAAAGATTTAATGACCGTTGTGTGTCATTTGTTATTATGTGATTGAAATTTGTGCACTTTGTCTACCTTAGTCTAGAAAACTTAGAATACCCTTGTTATGTTTAGGGGAGTGGCTCTGTGTAAGGGCCGACACACAAAGTGGTGTCAGGGTAACTTACAAAGAGTTAGTAAGTCAGTGATAACTAAATAACACAGTAGTTAGAATTAAAATCTTTAACAAGATGTTTATGCCTCACTTAATGACTCTTGAGCTAGTTCAGTCTTGAGTATAAGATGAGAAGGCCTGTAATGGCAAATTGATGTCTTGTTTCTTCAAAAGACATTCGATTCCGCAATAGAATGCAATAGGGGCCAGGTTTTGTAAGAGGTTACAAGGGTAACCCAAGGTTGGGGGCTGGAACCTAGGAACTAACACTAGGGTAAGCTTTGCAATATTGTGATGAAACTCCACCTAAAGTAACAGTCTACCTTGTGTATGTAGTACATTCGATTGTCTAAAATCTAGAAGCAATGTAACCATCAGTTAGTGTGTACTTGTGTCTAGGGTTAGTAGATTATGTCTAGGTAACCATATTACTATCTCCTAGCACGGGGGGTGGACCTACAGGTACCACATGGTTGTGTGGAACATGCACCTTACTCCATTGGGTTCCCAGTTTATGATCATAGCATCGAGAGCTTCATGGATGGAGAGCTTGCACCTGGATATAGATGTATTTTCTTTATTGCATTATTGTAAAACTTGTATTGTAAAACATCCCTCAATTGTTTTTGAGGTGAACTTATGTAAATGTAAATTGTAACTATTATTTGATCTACCTCATCAGATGAATGAGTTTTGTAATGTCTTATCAAATGCAATATAAGAAACATGTTTGTACTATATACTATCTTGAATGGAATTTCAAATGTTATGCAATGTTTATTTTTAAGTTTAGGATTAATTAAATATATGTAATGCGAAATACTAAAGTCGTCTATGGAAACTCAAGTAGTGTAACGTCGCATAACTTAATGAATGTATGCAACTAATTAGCTTAATATTAATACTTTTTTAAAAAAAAATTATTCCACTATTATACATAATTGCAACATTCCTTAGGTTATTATGACGGGGCATTACAAGCTGGCCTTGGAATATGAAACTGTGTCAGAGGAGGAACTAGTGAGTCGAAAAGGGAAAAAGAAGAAAGTGGTTATGGAGGAGGAATTTGAGTCCGAAGAGGATGAGGATTATGTTCTTGATTCTAAGGCTTCTATGGAAGTGTATTCAAAACCCCTATTCTGAGTGAGAGTGGGAAAGGTCACTTTGTTCTTGAATCAAAGGATTATGAGACTTGTAGTGAGGACGGGCTTGGTGAAAGACCTTGATGCTGCTAAGGAGGTGTCTCCTACACCCCTTTCTTTGAGATCTATGAGAAAGAAGGATTTGAAGGAGGGTAGCCATAAGAAGTTGGATATGAGTTCCACTAGCCCTATGCAGGAGGAGCATGTTGTTTCTTCTCCCAAGATTGGTGGCAGGTAGGTTGCTTTGGATTCCCTTGTTGAGGAAATGGATAAGAAAATTAGAAGGAGGTCGATTACTGAGAACATTCTTAGGTCTCTTTGTAAAATTAAAATGTTGATGGATGGGGATACAGGTAAGAAGGTTTGTGAGAGCCAGGTTAAGAATAGTGTTTCTAAGGAGGGAAATGAGAAGGATAGGGATGTGTTTAACATTGACTAGTAGGATTTACCTAATGTTTTGGGTCTGGATAAGGAGGGTACTATTTCCCTTTTCAAATTGTTCAAATGGGTTTTTCATGAGCTCAATGTTACAAATGTGAGGGTTCTGGGAGCTGTGAGCAAAGTTGGGGAATCTTTGTAGTCTTCTATACAGACTCAAGTCGATGAGTTATATGATTCCTTAAAGATTGTTGCTAAGGAGATGATGAAGATGAAGCATATTTTTAAACAAAGAATTGTGACTTTGAAAGAGCAGATGGAAAGAGTTAGCATGAAGTTTGCTGAAGTTAATTTGCTATGAGGTATGAGGTTAAGGGCCTTTCTACTCCCAATGAGAAGGCTAGGAAATGGAAGGAGGGATCTCCTAGTGATAAAGAAGTTGTTGGGGAAAGGCAGATGGTGGAGGAAGCTTTGATTGATAAGGCTATTGGTTCGCAGGATGTTTTGGTTAAAGAGGTAAGTTTTTTAGGGCTTGGTACTAGAACTCACAACAAGACCAAGATGCAAGCTGGGGTCCCTGCCAAAGAGAGTTTTGAAGTCATGGATGCACATCAAAAGATAATTGAGAGCAACATGGAAGCTGCTAATATTCTAAAGAATATGTAATTTTTTTGTTTTTGTTCCTCCTTTTCGGTAGCTATCTTGTTGATGTTTTGCAATGTGTTGGATGTTGACTGCTTTGTTTAGTTATCTTTTGAAATAGATTTTCTTTTTTGTAAATGGTTTTGGGGCCCCTTCAAAACCTACTTTACCTCTAATCAAAAACATTTTAATCTTGAAATCATAAGTTGACACCATAAATTAAAATAGTTGTATTAAATTAATTTTAAACAATATTAAATTTGGTGAGAAAATTAGAGTGAAAGATAAAAGTTTTGTCTCATCTAAGATCAACTTAAATTAATAAAAATAAATTTAAGTATTATAGTGTATGAAATTTAACTTTTACAAAGGAAGATCAAATTTCCTTGAGAGTAATTCCACACTATATGTTAGCATAAACCAACAATAAATTATGCCTAACTAAACCTATTGTTTAGACCTATGGTTGTTAATCTTTTCAAATTTTAAGGAGAAAATGAAAATAATTAACTAAAATATAAAAGTAAAATGGTGTAAATATTTGAGAATAGAGATAAAAATGAATTTCTAATAACAAAAATATAAAATACATGCAATAGAGAAGTTGGAGTGAAAATAAAGAATTTGCTGCCAAGAATTCCAACATGTCTCATGGATGCATGTGCATTGTGTTGTCATCTATATGAACCAAGAGCCAAAATGAAAAGATTGATTCTTAAAAAGGGAGAGATATGTAAAAGAAAGATTTTTGACAAGCCATTTGAAATCATCCCAAGTCATTTCTATTAATTTGGGAAAGTGACAAGTGGTACAATGTTAAAAAATGACCACCAAACAAAAATTTGCATGAGATGCTAGCACAACATGTGATTTGTGCAATGTACTAGAGTCTAGACAATTAATTCTAAAAAAGTATGAGAGAATAGAAAAAAAGGGTAACACATATAAAACACTGAAAAGTGACCACAAGAAAGGATGATTACAATTAGCTTGAGAAGGACAAAATATAATGCAGTGGACCTACGAAAACACTAAGGGAATTGATACTAAAGTATAAAAAAAGTTTCTATAAAACATGAATAGTCAATCTTACTATTCATCTAGTTTTCAAAATTAGAAACAAAAAGGATGGTAGCAAACAACACATTCACAAGTTCAACTAGAGATCCAATGCAAAATGGGACAAGCATAAAACATAATTAAGTTACCATGGCTATATCATTTGAAGGAGGAGAGTCTTGATCATCTGGTTTCCCCCAAAAATTACTAGAATTAGAGTCATCAATTGGCTCCCAATTGGTGAGAGAAACAACATCTTCATCATTCTCCTCAAGAAGTTGTTGAGTGCAAACTAGAGATATGGTGAGGTACACAAGAGATAATTTGTTAGTGTTCAACTAGCCAAAGTCCTACCTAGGAAATGGAGAATGGGAAGGTTGAATCCATCCTCTATGAGAAATAGAGTCCTTGGAATTTTGAGGCACACAACCACAAAACCAAGATCCACAATCTTCATAGCTATCATGTAGGAAGAGTGAGTACATCCATGTTGACACACATGAGGTGATGTGGAGTCAGGAGGAACCCATAAAATAGTATAAGGGCCATTACCTTGGTGGTTCAATAGCTCTTGAAAATGTAGATATTTAAGTGCAAAAATGTTGGCTTGCACTTGAATTTGCATAAGAATATTAGAGAAAATGAAAGCTTTAGTATACAAAGATTTTTTTTTAACAATAATCCTATGAGCAAAGAGAGCAAAATTCCTATCTTTCAATATACTAAAGAGAAATTTCACCCCAAGAGCATCACATATTCTTCTCGCAAAAATAATTTTATGCTTGTCATTGTATACCAACTCCACTTTATAACTATTTACTAACTCAAGTTTGGGCATGGGATTTTACTTTCATGGTGAATTAGTAATTGGATTCATAGGTTAACTAGGCATGTTTGTTAAATCATATAAAATGTATTTGATTTTTTAAATATATTATTTATAGGATATAAATTATTAAAATAATTTTCAAATCCATTCCATGCTTTATGTCCAAATTGCAACTTTAAATTTGATACATATGGAGAACTACAAGCACAAACTGCTTACTATATTAAATGCAAACAACAAGTTGCATATATCTACTCTCACTACCTGAAAGCGACTTTGACAACTGACAGAAAGAAAACAATAGAGTGTTCCATGGACAAATCTGTTATTTAGCTCTTGCTTCCTGATTTACTAAACATTTCCTATGAAGAATACATTGATGATAAATCATCAATTGTTTTCATCCTAAGAGACTTCTGCAAAAATGGACAATTCAAATTGAATCAAAACAACCTTATAACCACTACACAATGTATTGAAGACTGGTATATATCTATCTTATAGCTAGGTACGCTTGTATTTCACAAACACTTAGCTTCATTTAAATGTTAAATTTCTATACTACATTATCTATTCAAAGATTATCACAGAAAACAAAAACAATGTGCTCATAACTACTTGTAAACATTTTTTGTAGGAAGGAATGTCCAAAAGCACGTGGTTTGTTATCTTCAACAAGGAGAATCAGTGGCACATCATGAACAAGGACAATAAGTATGCAATATTTCAATATGTTATAGGATTTTCATTTCAAAATTAATGACTACAACAAACAATTATATAATTATCCATTACTATTTGTAATGTACTGACCAAAGTGGTCTATAAAGAGACAATCTATATTCTTTATTTTTCTATGCATTTACACTCTTATATATTTCTTAGTATATGTAATGATTACTACTATCTTAAGCATTTCTTAAACAAACAACAAGTAACAAATCCTACCTGCAGGAATCAGACGCAATGCCTCTTGTTTTAAGTAACATTAATATTATTAAAAGAGTTGGCATTTGAGGATACAACATTTATTGTGTAAAATTAAACTTTAGTAGAACAAAAGTAATGAAAAAGTTATCTGATTTCATTGATTATTGGAAGAAAAAAAATCAATAAAAATAGATCTAAAAGAACACAAAAAATATGACTTCTTTCAATTTACACCAATAAAACATGAGAGAAATAACTCATATTACTATTTTTTAACTATTAATAATATAAAAAAAAATCGAAGTTTTAAGGAAAAAATATATATTCATTTGATTGATTAATTAATTTTACTTTAAAATTATAGGAATGCTCATATGCTGATTTGCAACTAATTAATAAATATGGCCGGCTGAATAGACAATACAAATTTTTTTAGTCACTACTTACCGTGTGAGGCAATTCATTGTCACCTAGCTAGCTCAGTCCATGAAGAATAAATGAATAATCAAACCCATTCTTCACAAATGGTTTTTGAATATTCTGAAGATGAAGCAAGACGCCGATGGTGTTTTTTAATCCATTCTTCACAATTGATTTTTAATATTTTCAAGATTAACACAACGTCGGCGTTCCTCTCTTAATAAGAATACGTGTTTTTGGAATACATCTCGACAATTGATTTTTTTAAGATGACGCCGCTTTCTTAAGAAACTTGTGAGTCGTCGATTTCTCTCTTTCACACCGACCAATTAATACGACAATAGGAAAACGACGAGCTCATTTATCTATTTCTCTAATAGAATCATGTGGGGTTTTGATAATTCTTTTAATTATTATTTTAAAATTTTCTTTCAAAGTTTTTTTTTCCATTCATCTCCTTTTCCTCCTTTATTCATTTTAATTTTCAATTATTTGTATTATTTGTGTATTTTTAATAATTATTATACATATCTTCATTTTTTCATCTTTTTAAAGAATTTCAATTATATTTATTTTTTATATTATATTGTAATTTCACACATCCTAATATGCCTTTTGTATTCCCACTATGATATAAAGTGCCATGGGGGGTTGATGTTTGCCTTTGGTTTTCCATCACACCAAGTTGTCAAGTGAGTGTCCCTTCCATGACAACAATGAATCCCAATGATTCTTGTCTCATGCGTGTGTGCCTTAGTTTACACACCCTTTTATTTACAAGTAGTTTAGATCCTACATACACTTCTTGGCTTCACATAGTTTCATCTTTTATATTTATTTAAAAAAAAAAAATTAAATTAAACAAAAAGTAAAAAAAGATTGCATATAAATTTTCAAACAGTAATAGTTGTCACCTAAAATAAGAAGAGAAAAAACCAAGGAGGTTTCCCACAAATCTACTGCCACTAAGAACTCATAGACCAAAAAAATTTAAAAAAGAGAATCAATGGTAAGCCCTTGTCATTTTGAAGAAGATAAAAAAATTTAGTAGCTTGGTCAAGGGATAAAGAATCTTGATCAAGAACATTCCATCTTTGAGGAGTTGTTGAAGCCCATTTAGATAGAGAACCATCAACAACATTACATTCTCGAAGAATATGAACAAAGGAGATGAAACCAAAATTTTGAATAAGATATTTGAATTTGAGCAACCAAAGAAGGCAACCTCCAAAAAGAGTCATCAGATCTCTCTTTGTTCAAAAGAGAAACTAGAATCACATAGTCCATCTCACAACTAACATTTTTCCAACCCAATTCAAAAAAAATCTCCAAAACTACAATAAGTGCATGGACTTCCATATGATTATTAATAGCAAACCTTATAGTAACAAAGAAAAAAAGTGAATCAAACTAGTATTATCATGTCCAAGGCCACCAATCCTAGCTATGCTAGGATTACCCTTAGAGGATACATTATTAATTATTTTTAAAACACCCATAGGGGGAGGCAACCATTTACCAACTTATTAACCTTATGGGAAGATTTGAATTGAGAACCAGAATAATAAAAACTAGTCAAACAACCTAAATATAATTTATTTGCAATCAATATATATATTAGAGAAAATAAGAACAATATAAAAAAAACATTTAGCTGCTACAATATCTTTTATTGAGTTTAAAGCTTCCACCAAATAAACTTAATGAGACTCTAATGTCCCTAGAAGCTCTAACAATTCATCTCCAACCAAATTTGTCAAAGGATAAATATCGTATCAATATCCCAAGCAACCAATAAAAAGAAGCAAGAGTAGGAGGGCAACCCAAATTAGCCTAGAAGGTAAACAAGGAGGTAGTATGAATAAAAGGTCAATTCCAATAATGTCACCATTGCCTCCAAAGAACCTTAGAGAAGGTACATTGAAATAAAAGATGTTAAAAACTTCCTTGTTGGTTCCACAAAGATCACACTTAAGGACCTTGCAATTCTTTATTTTTGGTGTTGTCCTAAGTAAGACATTTATTTTGATAAAAGAGACAAATAGAAAAAGTATTCCAAAACTTTCTCCACCAAGGAAAATCCTCCAAACAATTATTTTGTGCATCTAACAACTACTCACCACTAGAAATAGAGTGAAATCCTTTAAGATCATAAATCCAAGCTAGATATTCTATCTTTTGCAAAGAAGAACAATGATGATTAGCAAGGATATAAGCTATGGTAGCCCAAGAATCATGATCTTCATCCATAGACTACAAACTAATATATTCCTAGTGAAAAATAGAAGTATTCCCCACCCAATGATAATCTTTGAAATAAAAAGTTTCAGATCAACCAACATCCAAATAAATTTTATTTAAAAGGTGAAGAAGAGGAAACAATTTAAAGAATTGGGGAGTGATTATCCCATGAATCAATCTAAAAGAGAGCCTTATCACTAGAATTGACAATTCAAAAGAGGACTCACTTAATATTGTAAGCACCCTTCTTGATAGTATTTCATAACATAGAACCTTTATCAATAAAAACACAAACATAATTGTTAGATGACCAAAAAAAATAGAGAGGAAGAAAATATTAAATTAAAATTTGAATATTAAATTTCTTGTCTTGATATTCAATTTGAACAAATTAATAAATCATTTTTAATAAGAAAATGTTATTCCCACTAAATTAAAATAACTATAGCAATAAATATTCATTAATCTAACTTTATAAATTTTACATGTTGCACGGCCCTTGTTATAATTGTAACTAATATCTGTCTGTGACAATGGGCCGGGCTTAACCGACACACTCTAAGCGTTGATTGCTTAGGTGGCCGGGCCCACAGCCCCCTTAAGTCAGACCTTTCCGTTTTCACATTTTCCATTTCGTTCCGTCGCCATTTGTATTTGCCGTTTCCACCATAGGGTTTAACTGCTCCCATTTCCCGCCTCAACGGTTTTAAACTACACCTGATTACCACCTCAAAATCCCGCGTACTATTTTGTCGTTTGACGTATTGAAATTGATAAAGATTTTAATTTTTCTTTAATGTGTTTTTATATTTTTATTATATTTAATTGTTATTTCTTGAATATTTAATATATTTGTTTGAATTTGTCATAAGAATTATGAATAAATAAATTAAAATTAAAGATTATTTACAATTAAATAAAAATAAAAGTGAAATATTATATTTGATTGTTATAAACTCAATATTTAATATTTTGATTAAATTGTTTTTATAATTTTTTAATAAATTAAAAATAATAATTCATTATTAAACAAAATAATAAAATAAAACTTAAAAGTTATGCTTAAATGATTTTTAATTGAAACAAAATTATATTTATAAAAATATTGTATGTAGATATTGAAGAATATATTTTTATTAATTTTTAGATTTGTATTAAATTGTTTATTATTAATTTGAATAATAGAAATAATGAGGTTATTACTATATTGATTTTCTTTTCTTTTCTTTTTCTCAAAATTTATATTTAAGCAATTCATTGTTATGAAACAAAATTTAATGAGATATCATTTATATTTCAGATTGTAAAGAATAATATTGCATAAATTTTAATAAAAATAAATAAATAAAATATTCTACATTAGTTTAAATTAAAATTTCAATAATATTCATATTTATATTAAGAAATATTTATTTATTTCCTAAAAAAATGTTGTGCATTTTTTCCTAAAATTAAAAAATATAAGATATTTGTGATTTAAAAAATATATACTTATATAAATAATATGATACTTTTTTTAAAATAAAAATAAATAAATATTTTAAAATTTGTCAATATACACTCCATATTATGGAAATGATACAACATAGAGAAATATTATATAGAAAATCAAATATAATTGTTTGTCCACTTGATCATTCATTGAATGAAGACAAAATCCCTAAGAGTTTGTTCAATTAAATCATTTTACATTTATCAAACAAATTCATATTATTAACATTGATCACGAATCTTGATCTATTTTTATTTATGAGTTTTGATTTGTTATTTTAATTCATTGATATATCAAAAAGTAAAATAACAATTTTATACAATAAATATATCAAGGTTTATAGATATTTTGTTGTAAAGATAATAATTTTTTTTTTTGGTTTTAATATTAAAATCTATTTTTAGAATCTAGGAATCATAAAAATTAATACATTGTTCATATACCATAAATCACAAACTTGATGAGTTGTAGGATCACATATACTACTTACTATTTATAATCTACATATATCATATTTTTATGCACACAGACACCAAAAAACCATTACGAGTCCAACATCAACCATAACACCATACTTACAGGGTCGAGTCAAATTAGATAGACCTCATATCTGCCCCACACATAGACTTACAATTTTCATAGCTACCACAACCAAAAAAATTGACACCATCTAGTGATGCTATTGGCACCTCCTCCCTCTTATCTTGCTCCATAATAAGGACCTTATATTCATCATAGTATTAAAAAAACCATCAAGCCTTCTTTCATAGGAAACAAAACATTTAAAATTTTAGGTATTTCCTTAATAGCCCTCTATAAGAACAATTTAGATTTCTTCATAGTGCACAAATGACACAAAAATAAATCAATAATTTCATCTTGAATTTAAAAAATACTACAAAAATCAATAGAATTGATGCACAAGCTAAAGATTGAGTTGCACCAAACATTTTCCACTAGCCTGAGAATAAATAGGATCCATAAAAGATTTTCCCTCATACCAGTTGTTCTCTCATCTAGCCGCACCTCCTTAGCCTTAGAGGAGCTCATATTTCTACAACCTTTCCTTACCTTGGTTGCGCCATTCATAGTACTGGATATAGCCTTCTGCATGATGCCTAGAGTAATAGACGTAAGTTTATTAAAAGCCTTGTCCATTTTGTCCACTTTATTCTACAACTCCTAGAATTGAGTGAGATAGAAATAAAAGGGCCTATCTTTACCTTGCACATCCTCTTCCATTTCCTCCATGGCCTTCTCTTCCATATCTTTCGTAACTTTCATAACCACATCCTCAATTTCTTTTTCAATTATCTTAACCCCTTCATCTTCATCGTCCTCTGAGTCTTTGACCACATGTTGGTCATCACCCTCCATCTCTTCATCCTCCTCATTGCTAGTAGAGTCATCTAAGAGGTCTTCGCCCAGCACCACCGACAATTCCTTTTTGCTCACATTAATGATGACCAAAGCCTCTTCTTCTGGGTCATCACTAGGTTCTTCAAAGCTAAGTTTTTTACCCTTGGCTAATTGGTCCACGAGCCTTATTGACCTTCTTTCACCCTTACCACTGCTAGATTTGTCTATTTTTCCTTGTTCATCCTCATTTCTAATCTCAATATTTTTTTTTATCATTTTTGGGTTTAATAATATCAAAACCGTTTCTCTTAGCTCTTGAGGGGTTACCCGAAGGGTTAGAGCTACTCTTCTTACCTTTCACATTCTAAACAACAAGGTCCCCTTTCATAAGGAGACCTTTAATAGAGGATTGTTTCATAACAAAGGGGACGACGGGGGGATTTTTGGGAGGAGGTCTTATAGAGGTGCCCTCACCAAGAATATTCACCTAAGGATAGGGGAGGGGTTCCTGTTGATTCTCAAGGGCAACATTAACATTGGGGCTATTACCAGTAGAAGGGCCTGACATGGGGGTGATGGTCAAGGTGTAATTATAGAGGCACTGAATCAATCCCTAGTGAAGGGGAGGTGAAACTTGCTTAGGCTTGCATTGTTTGAGAGAAAATAATTGAAAGAAAGGTATATTAATCTTTTCATTTCTATGAATATGACAAAGAAGGGAAAGTGGTACTCGTGAATTGTTGTGTACCTGCCCTCCAAGGTAAAATATTTCATGATATGCACATAGGTAACCCCATAAGGGGTTGAGATCCATTCCCCATCGTAACCATTCTGGAACCTCTTGAGCTTCTCATCCCCTTCAAGAAAACTGTCAATAAACATCTAGTAATCAAATATGGGCACTATTGAACAAAAGAACAAACAAATCTAATTCTATACTATTGAATAAGCTATATGACCACTATATTATTTTTAATCAAATATTGATCCATGGTCAAAAGAGGTGTTAAATATTGTGATTTCAAATGGAGGCATTTGGGGAAAATGGAGGGAGATGCTTAAGAAATGCTAGGTGAGGAATGAACATGGTGTTGCAATGGAGGTATGAAAATCTGAAATATGTTGTCGAGGTGAACTCTAACATACAAAACTAGGTTTCCATTATGCATGGCGAAGGCTTGTATCTTTCTAGCATGGCATCCAGTGAATGTGTTCAAATAGGAATCATCAATGATGAGGCACTGGGATGGTGTATCAAAGAATTCCCTGAGCATGATGAGGCACTAAGATGGAGGGTCCTCAATGATGAGGCACTGAGATGGTGCATTAAAGAATGCCCTAAGCATGATAAACACATAGAAATAACTGAGTGACTTATTTTTGAAAAATTTCCACTCACCTTAAATATGAACAAAAAACAAAAAAATATGGAAGATGACAAAAACCAAGGACAAAGATCAGCAAAATATTATGAACAATGATTTAAAAGTGTGTTTAGAAAGCTAGAAGAAACCTTGACATAAAATAAATGAATTGAGTGTTTTATTTTAGGGTTAAGCTCTCACATTATAGAAGAAGTAGATGCAAATTTTTCCTCTTCATACAAGGATGTAGAATTTATCAGCATAATATAATCCTATTCCAAATTACATGAGATAATGATTTAGTGGGAAATTATGAAATTGATAATTTCAAATTTGACTTGTAAAACATAATGTTGAAGTAAGAAATTATGATGAAAGGTGAGAAAGTTGAGACTTCTCCCCCACCTACAAGAAGTAAATTTTTGTTTTAAAATAATAATAGGGAAGATCATCTAAGGATTGAATGTTTGATAGTCAAAGGCATGAAGAGGGATACCACACTAGAAATTGAGAAATCCCCTAGAAAGATAGTAAAAATATATTGTAAAATATAAAGTGGGACAAAAATGACACAAATAGGTGTCCAATGTTACTTCATGAAGAAGATGAATATGAACCAATGGTTTATGGATTTACTAGGGAATCATTTTTTGATATGGGTGTGGAGAGAGCATAGGGTTTAGCTATATGAGCATTCGATTTTTATTTGGTACATTGCTAGTGGGAATTTCAATTGAGAAAAGTATAAGACCACCTAACAATATACATTATATGGTACTACAATTTCAAGATATAGGACACTCTGGATGAGTTATTGTGATAGCTATTGACAATGAGGTGGTAGGAGAGGCTACCACAATAATAATAGAGGTACTAGAGAAAGAGGAAGTACCAAAATCCCAGCATATTATAACTATGATAAACTAGGACATTATTTTGATTAGTGTAGAAGAAAATAAGAGAAAAATCCACATGTGATTTTTGTGGTGATAAATCACATTATATTTATAGTTCTTCTAAATTTAATAGTTCTATAAGAATGTGTTGGCATCATGATTAAAAGGTGAATGATTGTCTAGTCCAAATTTAACCTATAATGCTAAATTAATGAATAACTAAAGTAGAGGAGCAAATGTTCGACAATGTACGAAATCAAATATAGAAAAAAAAAGTAGAATAGGAGGATCCTCATTGACAAAATAGAAATTTGAAAACTAAGACAGGGGAAAAAAGGGAAAAAATCAAGAGAAAAGGCCATGTAGAAACTTAAGAAATGGGAAAAAGAACTTCACTAATTACTAGTGTTGGATTAATAGAAGGATATCCCAAGATAATATTAAGAGAGTGAATATGAAAAATAATATCTAGGTAAAGGGGAACATGGTTTGGTGATAAGGAAGTCCAAAGAGATAATTAAGAAAAATAAAAAGGAGAGGATAATAGTAGGGTAGGTTTCATCACAAAATAAGTCTATAAACTAAAAATAATTGAAAAGTTTGGTAGAATAAGAAGAGGTTGGGATTCAAGGTTTTAATAGGATGGAGATAGATAATGTGAAAGATGGAATTGGTATTTTTAATAGCTTCATCCAATTAGAGTTAGCTTGTGAATGAAGGGAGATAGTAAGTTTAGATGATGAAGAGGAGTAAGGCATATTCAATTAGTTTAGTTAATTATTAGGGTTGGATTAAGGGTCCTCAAAGATTATAAGTTATTAGTGCTATTATTTGTAGAATTATTGGTTTCTTGAGAAGATGATAGGTTTAAAGAAATAGATGCATCAAGGTTAAAGAGGAGTTAACTTTAAACCGATCTATCAACTATGCATAATCATACAAGGTGGTACAAAGTGTTATAAAAGTTGGATATTTATGCAAGCTATTTTGATTGCAAAGCTTTGGGACAATATTCTTAATAATACCCTCTCAAGATTAGAGTCAAGAAGAAGATAAAAGATCTAGATGAAAGAACAAATTAATAATAGAATATAAAATCCATCACCTTATTATTTGTTCCATGATTGTAATGTGTAACATTGATGAAATTGACATGCAATCCCATGTTGAATTGAATTTATTCCATGAAAAGATAAGTGAGATAGAGGAAGGAATCCATAGAATAGGTAGATAAAGAGTAGAAACATTATAAGGTTTTTTCCTTAATGAATGGAGAAAAATCTTAGCTAAGCATTGATTATCAAACTAATAGTCAATGCATATTGATCTATAAAGGATTGAACTTTATCTTAGGATATCTTATCCAATTATACATGTATGTCTATGTTTAGCATGATAAGATATGGTTCGCGTGCATGATTTATTATAGCAAAACGTATTATGTTGTCGAGGATGTTTAAGGTTCCATCCCCTACTTGGTATAATATGATGAGATAATAGATAGAGTATTGCATGGTAAATGATAAGGTTATGGGCATAGGTTGGGATGTTGAGGGTAGGAGACACAAAAAATTTCATGTTATGATAAGTTTGTGGCAAGGTTGTGAGGTTAAGGGTAGGATAGGAGAGGGAATGAAAAATTAGTAAGAGGGGATTAGGAAAAATAAGTGAAGGGTGAGGTTTGAGAGGGTGGCTCATGTAGGAGGTAAAGTAGTTGCTTAAAGGGACATGATCATAGTTAAAAAGATGAATGGAGAGAGAGGGACATAAATAGTAGGAATGTGGGTTGGATGAGGAATAGGTGTGGAAATTTAGGTAAAGGAATATTGAGTGGTAGGAAAAATTAAAAAGTTTGGCTAGAAGAGAGGGATGAAGGTACAAGAATTAGACTATAAAGGGATATGAATATGGATAATATATCCTAGATACCTTGTGATAAATCTAGCCCCTTAAGATGGGCAATGATGATATTTGTTTAGGAGTATGCAAGTGAAGACATTTAGGATTAGTGACATCATCAAGTAGGCTACTTTGGAGGAGACACAAGCGGTGGTCAATTTTTGTGAGTGACAAACTTAACATCATCTAATAGGGGTTCATTATCAAAGTGGTCATCATTATGAGACATGTAGAATGTGACATCATGTGGGATAGATGACAATGGAGGAAGGTAATGAAAGAGGGAAGAGGAAGGACAATACATGGATAGGTTTAGATGAGCATTCCTATAAGAGATAATGTACATGAGAAAGGGATGGTCAAAGAAGGATAATAATCTCCATCAAAGAAGAACAAAAATGATTCATTCTTGTATACTATACAAGGTTTGAGTAGAAAAATGTAAAGTGTTTATTTTCAATGAAAATAATAGGCAAAGATAATAGTGTACAGTAAATTGGCACTAGTTCCTAATTTTGATAATGTCTATAACTATGATTATGTTTACTCAAAAATAAAGTTTTGTTGAATGATGAAAAAATTAAATGTACAATTAACTAATTGTTGGATATTAGAATGAGATTTTGTTGTTTAGAGAGAAATATTATTTTGAAGATGAAGAAAGGAATAAATAATGAAGGTTAGGATTCATATCAAGTTAAATACAAATATAGATAGCCTACAAAATTTAAATGTAGGAAAGTCTTTTCAGTTTATATCATAAGATTCAACGAGCAACTTATCATAAATGGGTTTAGTTAATAAAAACACAAAAATTCTATACCAACTAAAAATATATATTTTTCTTTCTAGTTAGGTTGTTTAACATGTCTTAGTTATACTAAATTCTTAATCTAAATGGGACTCAATTGGGAAATGATAACAAAATAAGAAATTAGTTGATTCACTAGCAATTACATTTATGAGTAACAAGATTGTTTACAGACATTTAAAAGATAGTAAGAATGAAATATGGAAACTGCATAAGCTAGTTGATGGAAAATAATAGGTCCTTATTGAAAAAACTCAGGTTGCTAATAGGAGGAACAAAGTCCAATTTTGATATAAGGATGTTGACACACTTGTAGAGTGTAACCATGTCTTTATTACATGTCATTTTTCAAAAAAAGATAGAATAGATAACAAAAAACAAAAGAATGCTAAAAGTTTGGAGAAATGTAGAATAGAATAAAGATATAAAATTCATTGTAAATAAGTAAGAAATGTGGTCTCAAAGCAATTCACACCCCTTGTCTATGTTTCCACATTTTGCAAATGTAGTTTTTGGTAAAGAAAAATATAGGAGTCCAAAAATTCTATGACTCAAGAGAAATGAGTTAGGGGTCACTAATGTGTTGTGTCAAATGCTAGAAGAAAAAAAACAAAGGAAATAAGATGGAATATTTTTAACGTTTAGATATTGGTTTTATCACATACCTTATGCCTTTCAGGTATGATGGCATGAGTAATCCTACAAGTATGGGTTTGACAAGGAGGAAGGGAGATGAGAAGTTGGGTGAGGGAAATGAGTAAGGAAAATGATAAAAGCCTAAGATTTTGAGACTTAAAGGAAAAAAGAATCCTCAAATTCTAGGAATTAAGGATGGTGAATACTCAATGCTAAAGAAAAGAAATCATGGAAAAATGTAAGTGGAGAATAATTGAGGTTCATGGGTTAGTCTTATAGCTTAAGAAGAACATGATTACATGGAGACCTAAAATCCTAGGGCAAAGACAAACATAAAGTAGGGAGTGTAAGTGTGGTTAAAGCCATGATAATTTACCTAAGTAATGAGAAGTCTAAAAGACTAAAATAGTCAAAGGTCCCCAAAAAAATGGAAATGTTGGGTTTCAAGGAATGGAGGGAAAGTATATTGCTATAAACCTAATAAAGGCTACAAATAGACACAATCACCCCCAACACTTAGAAATTCATATAGTTTGAGATGTTTAGGCATGTGACAAGTATAATGAATGACAAAACACTACAACAAGAACATTTTTTGAATAAGGGGGTCTATTAAACGAATTCTTAGATTGGTTATAGATGTTGGCCAAAACATGGTTCTATTAAGAAAGGAAGCACTCAACTTAGATAAATTTGCACTCAGTAATATAGGCCCCACCATCACCTAGAATGGGGCAAGGCAAAGACATCACATAAAAACTATAAGACAAAAATATAAGTCTTTGATCAAATATTAATGAGGGACTTTACAGGCAACAAAATCAAAATAAAAAATAATTAGAAGAGCAATAGAGTCATTTCAAAAAGAATGATATGTAAGGTAAATGCTCAAAAGGACAAACACCAACACAAGAGTTCCTTGATTTTATCTTAAATTAGAAATGGTGTTGCAAGGAATAAATAAGTGGAAACTTTATTAGAGAATGTTCCTTACCCTTCGAGGATAAGCAAACCAACTTAGGAACCCATATATTACAATTTTAAATCTTTTCAAAATAACTTCATACACGAAATTAATCATCATGAATTAACAAGGTCTTTGACTGATCCATGGCAAAATGTGTGTGCAAGTGAGTTCATCTCTTCTTCATGAAATCAGCTAAACTAATCATTAGAAGTAGGAATTGTAACAATCTTGGAGATAAATTTCATTACAGTATGACAATTAACACATACTCGAAGGTTCTTAACAAGTCTAATAATTGTTTT
Source organism: Sequoia sempervirens (assembly GCA_007258455.2). NCBI lineage: Eukaryota > Viridiplantae > Streptophyta > Pinopsida > Cupressales > Cupressaceae > Sequoia > Sequoia sempervirens. The sequence continues at coordinate 348,896,889 of VDFB02281492.1, read as the reverse complement.
AGCAAACATGTCTAGAAAACCAAAAGAATTTGACAACTTTTCAATATGGTGATAGAAAAATAATTATTTCCCTCCTTTTCAGCACCACTAAGTAAAAATACCCTATTGTCTTCATCTCCCAAGTCAATTTCTCCAACTTTGCATAAATTTACTATATTTGTGAATGTCATAAGTTTTCTACACAAAAAGCACATACCCTTTTGTGGCCTACAATCCAACTACATTTGGGGAACTTTTTAATTCCTCATATTTGATCAATCTCCTTAACATTTGCTCACTTTTTTTAAGATTCAAATTAAAATTTAAAAAAAAAACATTGCTGTAAATACTCCTAGGCCTGCTTTCATATGTGATCTACAGGCAGCAAGAAAACAGATCCACTCATCCACCACATCACATCTGACAAAATTGATCTATCCTTCATGCTTTAATGGATGTCCATACCCTGTTCGAAAGCTCCCATTTTGGCAGAGAGGAAGGATGCTGGCAAAGGTTGCGGAGTCTGGCTTTACACCTGCCAATTGCATTTACTCGAGAGCTTCTGAAGCCTTTTCAACAAATCCCTTTTGCGTATATCCTGCTATCATCGCATTTAATGGGACCACATTTTTTTGAGCCATTCCGTCAAACAGTTCACATGCCTTGTCTGTGCTTCCACATTTTGCATACATGTCTATCAGGGCAGTTGCAGCAACATCTCCTCCTTCCTTTACCCTTTAATGAATGTCCATACCCCGTTCCAAAGCTCCCATTTTAGCACACGCAGTGAGGGTGCTGGCAAAGATAGCGAAGTCTGGCATTACACCTGCTGATTACATTTGATTGAAAGTTTTTAAATCCTTTTCAACAAATGCATTTTGTGCATATCCTGCAGGCATAGCGTTCCACGAGACCATATTTCTTCGAGGCATCTTGCCAACAGTTAACGTGCCTGTCTATGCTTCCACATTTTGCATACATGTCTACCAAAGCATTTTCAGATGTAATAGCTGAATAATCCCTAGTTCGTTACGTTTTGATAGACATCAATACTCTGCTCCAATGCTCCTATTTTCGCACAGCCACGAGGGAACTGAAAAAGAAAACTGACGGTGCTGGAAACCTTTTTTTGAATGTGGTGAAATGGACTGGGCCGGAATAATTTGGTGAATTGGAAACGGCCTGCTAACGGTGAACAGAAATACCTTTCTAAAGGTGAACGGAACGGCAAACAGCAGGCGGGACGGGTTAGTTGGGCCCACAACAGCCACCTAAGCGTGGTCAACGCTTAGAGTGTGCTGGTTAAGCCAGCCCGTGACAATGTTATGGTGAGGATTTGCGGGACAACCCTCTGCTATATTTTTTTTCCTACAAAGTAATGTTCGAAGCCTTTTTGTGAAGGTTAAGGTGCCTATTGTTAATGAAGCAACATACTAGCTAGTGTGCTGTACTAGTATCTCTGTTTCAGCCAGCAGCCATGGCCGGCCTTGACACGGCCGCACAAATCTTTGTCCAGTTGGTGCCTTACGCATGGGTTTCAATAAAGAAGTTTATTTGGTTGAACAAAGAAATTGAAGGTACGAAAGAAAAATTGGAAGGTTTAGAGGAGCTGCAGGTCGGCGTTGATCACGAACTCATCAGAGGAAGTTGCAAGGCCTCATCTGCGGTCGATGGTTGGAATAGGAATGTGATAAAAACAAGAGCAGAAGTCCATAAGCTTGCAGACGAGTTTAAGAGAAACTTTCAGTGCGAGCATCAAAATATGTGTGTTGGTGGGTGTCGCAATTTTTGGCATGCGGAGAAGATGGATGGTGACAAGTTTGAAATGGATCAGCCAAACGAGTGTCTTGGTGTCTCTCCATATTTTTGGCATCGATACAAGATCAGCCGCTAGGTGGATGAATGCAAGTCTACAACAGAACTACTCCTAAGGACATATAGTGGGTTTAATGGCGATTATTCGGGTGGTCCATTTCCTTACCTCAATCATCCAGGCATCTATACAGAGGAATCGTTTGAAAAAGAAATACCACAGATCAAGAAATGCCTAATGGACGAAGGCGGTCAACTTATGGGAGTGGAGGGTGAAAACAGTGAGCTTACGTCTTCGCTCTTAAAACATGTCTGTCTCGATGATGAGGTGAGAGAGCATTTTGATCATATGATATTTTTCATAGAAGGCTCCTCTTTATTCACTTTTTTGAGACGAAAGAAGTTTCCCCTTTTTCTTCTCATCTTGAATAATTTGCAAGAAAAAATCAACGATAAAATGCTTGACAAATTCGTTACAGGCATAGGGCTGCCCTCCTTGAAGAAAAAAAGATGTAAAATTATTATCAGCTTTCCGAAAAAAAAATGGTTGCCGATATATTGAAAAATCAAGAAGACTTGTATTGCGTTTTTGCCCAGAGAAGCATCGTCATGGATTGCCTTTCAAAAGGCAGAAGAATCTGTCTTGCCCAGAGAAACATGGTCATGGAATGCCTTTCAAAAGGCAGAAGAATCTGTCTTGCCCAGAGAAGCATCGTCATGGAAGGCCTTTCAAAAGGCAGAAGAATCTGTTCCCCGTGTACAGAAATTGGGAGATGTCTACCAAACTAACGAACCCTCCAGTGTCAATCTAAGGCTAAATGCCATTCATATGTACTGTTTTGTTTGCGTGCTCCAATTTTATTTTGGATACGACACCATTCTATTGGTTTCCCTTGTTACCTGGCTTTTTGTTTTGACTTCAATCTTTATATTGTGGTTGTGGAGCACAAGAAGATGGGTACTCAAGATTTCTCCGGTGGGGTCTACTCAGGAATTGGAGCGCTCGGAAACTGAAGGGTGGAACACATTTTCTACCTGGTTTTCATGGGATGAAATTGCTCAAAGAGGGGGTATCAATTACACGACGGGTTTTCAAAAGAAGAAACTAGAAGTGAGCTCCATTTCAAGGTTTGAAAGGATATTGGATGCAAACTCTGAACCAGAGATTGTTCCCATTGACGACTGGAAGTCTATCGTGATAGCAGAAAAGGAGGAGATTTGGGCGGGGAAATAGCAAATTAAACAATTTGTATACCACATAGGGTTTGAGCTTTGGAAGCTATTGATTAGTCGTATAATGTATGCTATGGCAACATGCAATTAAAAATAGCCTATTCAATTTTTAATTTTTTTTTGGCTTTTCAGTAGGCTGTGGGGTAATTTGTCACTCGATCACTCTAAATTAATTGTGTAGATTTCAATTTCAGTATTAGACTCTTTATTCTTATCTTAATTTTAAAAAAAATAAAAAAATTATTGAAAATTTAAAATTTATGATTTTTTTTTTTTTTTTAAATTT
>VDFB02281492.1:348847893-348893479 GCA_007258455.2 Sequoia sempervirens | reverse complement strand
GTAATTGTGTATTGGTGAAGGGGATAGGATTGTATCACTCGCTTGCGAGTGCCCTACAATTCTGAGATTTCCTCTTCATGATGTGTTTGATCATATTATATATATATATGGATGTTCGATGTACTCTTTGTTCACAGGTTGACAGGTACATGGCATCGACTCCACCTGGTTCACAAGTTTGAGCGTGTCCAGTGACCAACGGTAATCGATTGGGAGATAGTAGCTAGGTTTTTCGTGTCAAGTCGTCACCCTAGTCATAGTGTGTCATTGGTTTGTTGTCGGATTGGTTGTTTTAATTTGGTCCATTTCACCTTGTGTATTTATTTAATTTCAAATTTTAAAGGTTATTAGATGATGGGTGTAGTTAAAATGATGTTTAAATGTAGCTTGTTGCAATGTTGAAATGTTATTTATTTTATTGATTAATTTGATTTAATTAATAAAATAATTTTTAGTTTATTGATTAACTAGGTTAAGGGTGATAAATTAAATGAAATGGTTGTTTTAGGATTATTGTATATTAAGATTCAAATTTAAAATGGAAATGGAAATCATGTTAGATATTCAAGTTAAATGATAATAAAAATAGAAATGTGTTTAAATTTCACCTTTTGAAAATTTTGGATAAAATATATATTCCTTGCAACTTTGGGATTTTGGTTTTATATGAAATTTTGAAAATGCATGAGATTTGAAATAGAAAGTAAAATTGTTTTAAATGTAAAAGAAATGGAAATTTCCCCAAATTTTGCAATAAATTTAGTGGGTGGGATATTTTAGGGGTTTGACCAAAAAATTTGGGGAAGTTCTATTTTAGCATTTTCCATTTCATTTTATTGAAAGTTTTGATTTTTGGTGGAGAATTTTTGTTGTGGTTGGATTTGGAGTTGAAGAAGAGATTGGGAATCACCATTGTTAAAGTCTTCAAGCTTGGGGAGAAAACACCAGGTTCTTCTTCATTTTTTTTTTCCTTTTTGGAATAATCTTCAAATTTATTTATGTTGTTTGAAAATTCTTTAAATGCTATTTAGATGCAAAGAAAACCCATGAGAAATGAACTCAAATCTTGCAAGTTGTTGTTGGAATTAGGAAAGAAAACCAAACAACAATCACAATGGAAAATAGAAAGAAAACCCACAAAAAAAAAAATTATTTCAAACTGATATTTTAAACTCTTGTTGTATTGCCTAATTTAATTATGTTATTGCAAGAATTTGTTGTGCTTTTGCTTTTAGATTGGAAATGAAAATCTAGGTATATGTATTGCAAATTTATAAATATGGTGCTATTAGTTTGTTTGTTTTTGGGAAAGAAATTGTTTTTTTTTAAGTCATGAAACAGAAGTTTATGCTTTGTTATTTTTCTTTTCCTGGTTTTTTGGTTGTTTTTAAATTAAATAAAATCATTTTTTAAACAAACGCATTATATTAAAAAGTACCTATTAGCTGGAGGGAGGGCCGGCCCCGCACTCACCCATGGCTCTTTATGGGAGGCTGCTGTTCTGATAGCTGACTCTACTGGGAGGCCAGGAAGCAATGCTTTACCCATAGACACACTCCACACAACACTCCCCATATGGGGGAGGCTATGTGGCAACCTGGCCACTCCCTTATGGGAGGGCCCCGCGCCCATAACTTGGGCTACTTTTTTTTAATTTAAATTTAAATTTAGTTTTTTTGTTTTTTAAATATTATTTTAATATTATATAATATATGATAATATATATATATTATATATAATATATATATGTTATATGTATATATATAATATTATTTTAATATTTAAATAATATTTACTTGTATAATAATTTATTTATATATATATATATACTTATGTATATATAGCATATATATTTAATGGGTATATATGTATATTTTATATATTTTTAAATAAATTAATTAGTTGAATTTAAAGCAGTTTATTTAAATGATAATGATATATTTAAATATATCAATATAGTTGTATCTACATTAAATATACACTTATATTATTTAATATATGTGGGAATTTAAGCTTAGTTAAATTTATGTTGGTTATTCTAGTATAATTGAAATAAAGATTTTTTTATTCTCATGAAATAATTTAGTTAGTTAAAAGATTGTATTTAATCAGCTAGTATGATCGAGCAAGAAAATTATATGCTTAGCTTTGAATCCCGTAATGTTTATCAGCGTGATTGGATTTTCCTCTCAAGTATGTACAAAGGAAATGAATTATTAATTTATACCATGCACTATGATGATTGAGTGAATTGGATTTACGAGATCCTAATATTAGTTATTTTATTTCTTTTAAAGAATTGTCTGAAATGCTTCCTTATGATGTGTGGCGTTCATGCTTGGAGTGGGCCCAAATAGAGTAAATGTTTTGAAGTCTTCCAGATAGGGGTTCGTTTATTGGTATGGGTTGTCATTATGTTAGTCAACCTCTGTTTTACCATGGGAAGTGCATATAGTTACACCATGTTGTTTCACCCGGTTTTCACGAATCGGGATGGTTTGTGCCTCCTTGGGAATAGGAGAGGGTTATGTGGTTTGTGCCTCCTTTGAAAGGAGTGGGGTTTGTATTTTGTTATCCTCCAGTGTTTGGAGTGAGTTTCCCTTGTTCGTTGCCTCCTTGGAATTGGAGAGGTCATCTTATCTAGTTTACCCATTGGATTGTGGTTTTGTACTTTGGTTGTGTTGTTGATAGGAGAGTGGCTCTTTGTGGGGGTCTGGCACACAAAGGGGGGCCAGGGTAACTCACCTAGGGTTTAATCAAGTGATAATTTAAAAGAATTAATGGGGAACTTTCACACTAATAAAGATAATGAATGCCTCTCTCATGAACCATGTGTTTGTTAAGGCTCGAGATGAGACGAGATGCATAGTTTTGCATGAGGGTCTGGTGGCTGGTAAAGGCAAGCCAGGGTAACCCAAGATGGGGGTTTGGTAGCCTAGGAAGGTTGAGCTAGGGTAGCTCATAGCAATTTATGTATGACACTCTTCCTATGTCAGCAATCAATCAGATATTATGTGGTGTACAAATGATGTTCATGGTCATTGTTCTCTGGAAGCATTGTAACATTATGTTAAGTGATATCGTGGTTGTTGAGGTTTCAGTTCATTTATGTTTTAGCCTGTGTCTAGAGGTAGATGGTCTTGTATAGGAATTCTTGGTTACTATCTCCTAGCATGGGGGGTGAGCCTTTGGGTATCACATGGTTGGGTGGAACATGCACCTTAATCCGTTGGGTTGTCTTCTTGTTCGTGTGGATGAGATTTCTAGTTGGAGAGCTCATGGGATCCAGTTTCATTTCATGCTTTAGTCATTTAGTTGATCTTGTAGTTATTACCCCTCATTTGTTATCGAGGTGGAATTTGTAATATGTAATCATGCTTATTGGATTTATCTCATTTGGGGAATGAGTGTTGTAACCTTATTGCTATGTGATCATTATTGGAATCAAGTGGTATCTCATATTCTTTGATGCATATTATTATGTATGGAATGTATGTGAACTTGATTGTTAAGTAATTAAATGTTATGGTTATAATTCATGTTTCTTGTTTGGGTTTAAGTAACTTAGTCTCGTAACCTTAGGGGATTGGAATTGGCAATGGTTAGTGATCTTGCATGTTATTTGATCTTAAACAAAAAAAAAATAGTTCGTTTGTGTAGTAAATTGCAACTTCCCCTAGGGTTGTGTGGCGAGGCGTTACATAATGTATGCCACTATCTTATTTTTTCTAAAACTTATTTGTTCATTTCCAATTGCATGTGTATTCTCCATATGCACACAGTTTCACAAATGTTGGAAGACACTACAAATATCACATGTTCCATACAAGCATGATTTCTTGCACAATAATTGGCCATCCACTCTTTCACATAAAATGCTTGAAATGAAATCTCTTGAAGATCTAAGTGGAGGAATTATGATAAAATCATACAAAACCTTGTTAGTATGCAAACCTAGACATATATGCCAATAAATATAAATAATTATTATAAAAATTAATATGTACTCTACAACAAGTTGTGCATACATGTGTATCTTTTGACATAAAATGGTTATCCATTTAAAAATACCTTTGACTAATTTTTTTATTTGAGGACACACTTCTACAATTTTGGAGAAAAAATGTGTTTTATTCATATCCAAAAAATACTTTGGATATGACTCATGGTTTCATCAACCAATACTCATTTTTACAATCTCTTTGACTAGTTGATAATCTTCTGCTATTTTTCTAAAATTCTTCAGTTAGGGATTTTAAGGCTTCAATGATAATTTTATCTTTCTATAGGAGTCTACTAGAGAATGTCCATAATTAATTTTATCTCTCAATGACTCTCATTAGTAATTTTTTACTTATATTTGGTTCTTTACTTTTTTTCTTATTAGGTGAGTTTTCTTTGTTTGATTACTTACTACAGTTGATGTAATACACACCATATGATATTACTATCTTTGGTGCTTGCGGTGTAAGCCCTAAATTCATATACACATTATATTTTTACAATAAAATTTTCTCTTGAAGTATTTTACATTCTTAGGCCAAGAAACTTCACTATGGGTGTAAATTTAAGATTTCTTTCCATTTCAAAAAATAATTGATATCTTTTGGTTTTGTTTAAATTTTCGAAACTAATTTCGCATTTCTTCAATAAGTACATTTGAGAATCTTATCAGCCATCAGTTTTAAAAAATTATCATCAATTTAAATTAAAAACTTAGGCTTTTTGTACAAAATTCTAGGATGTGTTATCAAAGGTAAAGATGATTTACCTTCAACTTGAGATGGGAAAGATAACATACCTTTAATGTGAGATGAGAATGATGTCATACCTTCAAATTGAGATGGGAAGGATGATGCACCTTCAACTTGAGATAGGAAATATGATGTACCTTCAACTTCAACATTCAATTTCCTCATTGCATAACATTTTGCATTTGTTTCCTTTACTTTATCCAAAGTAATCTCATAGAAAATTCAAATAACTTATGCAATTATTATCAAGACCATTTGACTAATATATTCAAACCTAGAGTACTCAAAATTTTAAATTGAAATGGTCAAAATTTGAGTACAACATAACTATCACCTAACTTGTGCAATGCAACCAAGAAAAAAATAAAAAATAAAACTTAGGCTTATGTTGTATAAGAAAACCAAAATTACTTTGTGAAAAAACAAAAATGAGACTAGGTTCAAGGCTTGGGTCACTATTTGTAGATGGGACATGGATGTGATGAAAATGGTAGTCATAATGTTGCCTAAACCTATCTACTAGTAACCTTTTATAGTTGTAGTGATGTATGCCAGACATCTTGAAAAAAGTAATGAACTTTGAAAATGATAAATATCATGTAATCATCTAATGAGGCACACTTTTCTAACTATTAAGAACTAGCATGAAGCATTTATCATGCATATGACTATGATAAAATTAAAGAACAACATTATTATGTGAATTTTTAACACATATTTTTGTCCTAGGGATATCATAACCCCTCACAAGGACAAGCATAAGCATTTACCACTACTATGCATAGAAAGAGCATCATTTTTATAGTACTATTCATGTAGATCAACCACCACACTCCTTTATGTGTGTAAATTATCATCATTCAAGGGCCTATAATTGGACAAAGGACTATAGTTTGGTGATGTTGCAATGTGTGTGACCTTCATCTCCTTGTGTTGTGGATCACATTGCTTGGGTTCATGAAATGGCTTAACTACCTCCCATGGATTCATTAACTCTAGCGATTATATCACTTATTAACAAGTTAATCTTTTGGTGAAATGGCAATTGTCTTTGAAACAATTGGTATCAAAGCCTAGGTCACAGGTTTCAACCCCTTGCTTGCGTTGGGGGGTTGTTACAAGGTGTGTTCTCTTGGTCTCCTTGTTTTTTGTAGTGCAACACTTGGGTTCATGACATGGCTTAACCATCTCTCATGGATTCATTAACTCTAGTGGTTGTGTAGAGAATTAACAAGATGATCTTTTGGTGCAACGAAAACTATCTTTGCAATAGGTGAATGACTTAATTTTATTGATTTGTATTAGTTTTTAAATTCAATATAATTATTCCCCTTGTGTTTTTGTTTTGGAGGGTTTCCATGGAAGGATCATAATGGGTAACTAAATCTTTAATACCTATATTTGATTTTGAAAGGAAATCTTTCAAATTTTATAACATAATAGTTATAACAATAATGTGTAGTGTAGGAAAAAGTATCCCTTTTTCACACTTAATTTGGAAATAATTAATAATAAAAGGACTAAATTATGCCTTAATTTAGTGTTGTAATATGTTTTACAAATTCACATTAAGTTTAGGGACCTTTTGATTAAAATGGACTTAATTGTGCCTTGTTTTTGATGTTGTACGGTGTAAATTTATACTTTCGCATTAATCTAGGGCTTTATTAATTGATTGAGGTTAATTTTCCTTAATGGGCTCCTTTAATTCAAATCCAATCCTAATTAAATACAAATTATGAAGGATAAAACCTAACATTCATAATACCATTTCACAACACTTAACTTTGGAAAATGTGTGTCCTAGGTAAGTGACCTAGGACCCATTCACCATAGGGCGAATGGGTCCTCACTTAGATGTAGGACCCTATTTTTACATAATATTTAACACTGTGCAATGTGTGTCCTAGGTAAGTGGCCTAGGACCCATTCACCCTATGGCAAATGGGTCCTCACTTAGACCTAGAACCCCCCTTTGAAATATGCTTTTGGTGATATTTTAATGATTTCAAATCTACAATTCAATGTTGGCTTGTGATATTTAATTTCGGGAATTAAATTTAAGATACAGGTACATGTGCAAGATCATCATGGAAAAAACATGCCCTTAAGTGGTGAAAAATTCAGAAAAATCAAAGTTAGGCAACTTGACGTAAAAATTTGAATAAGTTATCTATGTTATTTCAAAAATATGTAAGAATAGAATATGTAGAAAATTGAATGTAGTTTCTAATATACTAGGTTTATTTTTTTTTAAATCTATTTGGTGAAATTTTGAAATTTCAATATAGTAGTACTTAAATTCAGGAAAAAAATAAGTAGGTGTATGTCTGACCACCCTAACCACAATAAAATGATAATATTTTTTTATAATATTTTAGATATAAGTAGAGGACTCATGTTCGGATGTGATGCATATTATTTTGTAATGTTTTTCCAAGTAAATAATTAATTATTATTTTTTTATTACAACTTTTAAAAAATATAAAAACTCGTATGTATGACCACCTTAACTTGGTCAAAACTTTATGAAATTAAATTTTTTTTAATCCTATGGTGTGCAAATCATAGAATGTGATGCATGTTTTGGATTCAAAAAATGTGATACCATTTGAAAGCTATAGATGTTTTTCAATCAGCCTATCAATCAAGACTTTAGTCGTAATTCAAATAGAAAATAAATAATTATTATTTATTAGTAAAGCATAATTTATATTGGTGGAAATCTGAGAATCTCCTTTAAAAGCCATTTTCATTTCATCAATTTTGGGTAAAAAAAAGTCGTTAGCCACATTGTAACGCCACGCCGTGCAAACCCCAAAGGAACAAATAAACACGCAACAAAAAAAAAATTAAAAGAATATAATAAATGTACTTAAGTATTCCAACATAACAATGTTCTAAGTTGCACAACTAAATCCCTTAGGGTACACAAGGAGACATTACTACACTAACCCATAACAAGGATAATAGATTAAACAATAATTAAACAATTACATAAATCCATTCATTCTCATATCATCATTTAAAATATCCATTAAAAATAACCATAATAATACCATAAGTACATATGACAATAAATGAAATTATAAAGATATAAAGTGTTATATATTTTGACAGGTATAACACAACATAACCAACTATTACAAGTGATAGTTCTCGAATAAATACATGGCCTGAATATACATTACATCTATAAGATAGTACAACATGATGAACCTATAAACAAATTACATCAAGGTCGTCCCATCACAAGTGGGAGATACATCAATAATGAAATACATCTAAAGTGTAAACATACATCTAGTACATAAGAACACTGGATCAACAGCATCTGCCAAAACCCTGCAAATAAAAAATATACATTTGCAACCAAAAGGGAACCCAACGGGGTGCGAAGCACTTTCCACCCAACCACCCCCGTGTTGGGAGTAGACAAGGAAGGATCCCTGACCAAGCACATCAAATAGTTACACAAGACTAACTCTGTACCAGATAACATAACACCAACAGACCACATAGAAACTAAACCACGATAAATTACCAAAGGTCATAACGATAAACCACTTATGAAACATAACAACAAATCACTTTCGAAACATAACAATAAATCACTTTCCAAAATTACAACAACAAGTCACAAAACACATCATCAATAAATCTCAAGTCATAAAATCAAAGACTACTTCCAAAACTAACCAATGACAAATCAATAAACCACTTCTAGAGGACTTCAACAAAACAACACAAATGGAATGTTAGAGGAGAGTGTCATCGCATGGCTTAACATGGATTATCTAGACATCCTATCACAAGGTGTCACCTCCATCTCTACATGGATTCTAGACAACCAAGTTAAGGTCTTGCCTCCATCTATGGTTCTCCTGACAGCCTATCTCAAGGCGCCGCTCCATAGGGTTACTCATGTGGATTCGTTAACCTTTCGTGAAGACAAGGCAATGACCTTGCCAACCACGGCCTTCTCAGTCCCCTTTAGTCTATGATAGCACTAACAGGCAGACGAGGTATCACAATTATCTTGTTAATGTTTAAACCCCACCCACGATTAATTACTTAGGTTATCACTGATTACACTAACTCTAGGTGGGTTACCCTGATAGCCCCTTTGTACGCTGGCCCCCGCTAGAGCCACTCTCTCTAGACACTCAAGCACAAAAATATCCAACTCAACAGGATTCTACCACAAGAGATATTGAACCAATCAAATAGTTCATCCGCAAGGCTTAACCATCTCGCCCATAATCATATGCATAGCATTCACAAAGCGGTACAATCCAAGTGTACATTAACATCACCACCCAAAACCAAAACAAAATAACAACCATCAAATTACAAGCTCAAATATAAATCACAGTATCCTCACCTCTGAAAGTCCTAAATAAAACTTAGGTTCCTATAACCAGATAGGTTAACTCTAGGGTTTTCCCGCATGACCCAAACCCGAATTAAAGGAAATCCAAATTAATAACAAGAATAATCTCGAGAGTAACCAAAGAATAAACAACACCATAAAACAATTAACCATGAACAACAAATTCCATCAAATAAATAAATCCACAACTCGAGAATAATAACTCAATCAAACACATCGTTTATTTCTATTTTTTCTCAATAAGACTATATCTTTACATACTTGTAAATATTATATCATTAATTCAAAATCTCAACACCTTAAATTCTTTATATGCATATATATAATTTTTTAATTTTTTTTTTGTGTGTATATATATACATATATCATTTATTTCAAATCGTAGCAATCAAAACATATAATAAAAAAACTGCCTTAATATTACACAATAATTTTACAAACTCACATAATTAAATATATATATTAAAATAATCATTTTATGAAAACATAAAATAAATATCATGTTTTAAAATTATACAATAAATATATATTAACTAAATATCATCTTTTAAAATTATAATTTATATATATATATATAATTGGACTAAAAAAGAAACACATTAAAAGTAACAATTAAAAATAAATTATATCCCCAGTCCCTCTCTTGTCGGAATGTCCTTGTGGGATCTGCTCCGCCTCTTTGTCCTAGTCCGTAGCCTTTGCTTGGTGGCCCCATCCCGGGTTTTGCTTCACCGTCTTGTCTTAATCCCCAGTCGTCTCCTGGTTGCTCTACCCTAGGTTTGGTCTCTGGTCTTAAAGGTACCTTAGTTACGAAATTGGTTTCATACTCTGGGAATTCTATGGAAATTATTTCTGATAAACCTATGGTTAGTAAAGAGTCAGACCCTAGTGCTTCGGTGTCTGGAAGATTTGTGAAGGCCCCTAATCATGGCAAAATCAAATATGCCCTGAATAACCTTAGGCCTGAGGACATAATGGGTGTGGCGGAAAAAAGTACTGATGGTTTTTTAGCTGTTCTTAAGTGGACCCAGAAGGAAGTTTGTGATTTGAATGATGGTAATAGGGATCTCAGCAACAGAGTCAGGGATCTGGAGTAGAAGATTAGCTGGAGTTGCAATGAGAAGGATGGATAGGACACCTCCTTACCGGGGAAAAGACAACAGTTGCAGGAGGAAAGATTAAATAAGCTGGAGAGCAATATGTCCAAGATTGGCCAAAACATCAAGGCCACTGTGGTGAATAATTATAAAATTGCTAGGCACAACACCATTATTATCAATGCTATGGTGGAAAAGTTGGAAAAAAATCAAAAGGGCTCTTTGGTTGTGGACTTGGACGTGGACAGAGGTTGTAGCAGAGTTGTTGTTGATGGGGTTTCGACTCTCACCCGAGCTAATACAAAGAGGAAGGCCCCTGCTTCTCCACATACGGTTCAAATCCTCAAGCAGGGGTTAAAGGATATGAGTGAAGTTGAAAAGGAAGCTGAGGAATTGATGAATACTTTGGAGTAGTGCTGTTGTTGTTTCTGGTTTTTTGGCGGTCCTTTTTTGGGCCCTGTTGTCTCTCTTTGCTGTCATTTCCTTTTTTTGGGACAGTTGTATGTTTGTTCGAACTTTGTTTGATCTATCTTTGTTTATGTTAACTCTGTGGTTTCAAGTCCCTGTAAAACCTATTTTTTCCTTTTCAAAAACAATTAAAAATAAATTAAATTTTATTGGCCCAGACCTCCACACAGGTGGAGGTACTACGTACCTCCCCCTGTGGGGAGGCTGCAGTCCCTAAGGACTATGCCCAGTAGCTCCGGTTGTTGTGCGCAGTTGTAGTGGTTGCGTACCATACACAGCAAGGCTATGGGAGGGTACGGCTTTGGCCGACCTCCCACCCTTATAAACTTAAATTTTATTTATTTTTTTTTAATTTTAATTTAAATAAAATTTCTTTCTTTTTTTATAATATTTTCTATTTCGATTTCAAATCAAGTTGAATATGAATATTGAAGTACAGTACATATATACATATATATATATTTTTTTAAAAAAATTCATTTTCAAGAAGACATGAAATTTGAGAATGCAAATTTTGTTAAACATAATTTATTTTATCTAACCATTTTGAAATCTGATCAATAAATTTATTTATATAAAAACTTTTCTTATAAAAGACCAAATATAAATATATATATATATACAACCAAAGCATATAAACAGATAATATAACTAATTTTATTTATCAGAACCAATAAATATCAGGGCATGCACATTTCAATGAATTTCACAAACTATTTTCTTCCCAAAAAGTAATTTTCTCAACAAACTCAATATAGATCTGAGTAAAAAAAATTCAACTAATAAAAGAATTTCCTTTTCAAAAGAATTATTTCCACCTCTAAGTTTTATTGAAGAAATCTTGAAGGTTATACTAAAATTTCCTACAGAGGATTCAAAGATTTAAAATGACAAATTTTCAATCACAAAACCACTTTCAAAAGAAATAGAGAAATAGATTTTCAGACACAACAAACCAGATTTTACTTATAGAACAATAGAATAATACTAAATTAAAAGAAGAAAACCTGGAGTCCTCCATTCAATGAAGAATCCCTTTTGTAGCCTCCTCTCGATTTCCTCTTGCAGCTCTCTTTTCGAATCTATCTTTCTTCAAAACAATTATTTTACCCAGAAGCACAACCAAAGCTATTTTCCTTTTCTTTTCTTTTATAGACCCCAAAAACAATAGAGAAATCTTCTGTGTTTGAATAATTCCCTCATAAAAATAATAAATCAAAATAAATAAAGCTCTTTTTCTTTTCCTCAAAAATCCTCTTTTCTTATTGGTCCTTTTTCTAGCTTTTAAAAGCACACACTTATCTAAAAAAATTTAATTAAAAATAAATTATTTACACAAGATATTTTCCACACAAGATTTTCTAATTTAATATTAATAAAAAGATAATATTTATTTATCATCATCAATATTCATTTAATTTAATTTCTTATACTTTAATTAATTAAATACTTTTTAATTTACAATATATTTAAATTTAACATTTAACAAATTTACAATTAATTAAAACAATAAGACAACTTTAATTAATCTTATAAAATAAGATTAATTAAATAAACACGAACCATAAATAAAATGAGTACTCAACAATCAAACTACACAACAACAAGGACAACACTTCAGTCATGACACAACAACTCACAACAGGACAACGGACTTGGGATGGGGACACTTCCAAATCAACTCCCTTTTTCAACATTTTACCCATTGGGTTAATTTAATGCTCACCCTATCCTACCGAAGCAGGTGGAATCAAGACTTATTCCTGCAAATCCTCCATCCAAATAAATGTCAAGTAGCACATGTATATATAATCAAAAATATCATATCATGAGAAGGAATTATAGCGTAGCAGGGCACTCATAAATGAGTGGTGCTACACTGTCCTCTCACCACATCTATTCTAACAATTACAATATCAATGATGAGGTAACATTTCTAAATTAACTAATCATATGATAACATGATTACCTATCTATTGCATCCTAATATAATACTGAAAACAATTAACATCATCATAGAATCATAACATCGACATATATAATACTAAGGAAAAACCATTGCATAATCAAATAATCTAACACCACACAAAGTATCATAAATTATCATAATAATAATGTCAAATGTAGCAATCAACTAAACTATGCATCCACAAATACCAAACAATAAATAATAACAATCATAGTCACAAAGCATCAATCAAAACCATAGAAGTATCAAGTCTAAACAGCATGAGGGGTATTACACACATAACCATCATATCACCACTTTTTGGCCCATCATGATCCTACACATACCCATACATATAAATACAAGGTTATTTCACTATTTTTTCGCTTAAGATCCTAGAATTTCATAAGAAATAAAGTGCATTTAAGAGCATTTTCACAAGAGCACTTCAAGAGAATTTTCAAGGCATTCAAGGGAAAAAATTTGAAGATTATTGCAGCAATCAAGATTCATTTCATCATGTCAAAGATTTCTTGCATCATGCATGTTGTTTGAGCTAATATGTTGATGTAGTGTTCAAGATTTAATCAAGCATATCAAAGGCATTATCTCTAGAATCAAGTTTCATGATTAAGATCTACATTCATTGAGGCCACTTCCTGTTAGTTTATAGATTTGTTATCTAAGGTTTCAAATAAGGTTCAGTGAGTTGTTACATAGTGTTGTTCATTCATAATTCCTTCTTTAATGTTTCATTTCATTTCAAGGCTCAATTACAAAAATGGGGTTTGACCAAGGAAACCCCCATTCCCTAATAAAACAACATTTTTCTCTTTTTGATGTGTGATTATAGATTTTAGGTTGAAGATCCTTTGAAGAGAAAGATTGAAGAAATTTGCAAAGTTGTCAAAGTTACAAGAAAATTTGTCAAATCATGGAAAATCTTCTACAGATTTTATTTTTGGCTTTCTGACAGTGAATACCAAGAATGTATGAGTGTAGACTGAGCAGAAGAGAACCCAGAAAACATTTTCCAAAAACCCTAGATAGGACCCATTCGCCATAGGGAAAATGAGTCCTCAATGAGCTTCATTAGGTGACTTTTGGTGAAAGGTAAACATTTTTTCCCCCTTTCCAGATCTTCCATTTGAGTACTATTTCAGTCATATTTAATTACTATTCTTCATTTGTATATTTTAGCTTACATTTTCAATGAAATAAGGAAAATAGGTCCATTGTTCATCACTCCATTATAATTGAACATCTATTTTTTCCTTTTTCATTTTGGTGAACCTGAGTTTGATCATTGTTTTTTTCTAATTTTAGAGTCATCTTTCATCCTAGATTTAGATCTTGCATTAATTTTCATCTCTTTGCATTGAATTAGGTCTCATTTAGGGTGTCTTGTCTTTGCATTTCATTTAAGGTTTTTAGGATTGCATATTTTCATTATTTAAATCTAAAAAATACAAAAAAAAATAGTCATATTGCATAGCATTTCATCATATTAACTTATATTTTAAAATTGAAACAAAGTTGCATATCAAACTAGGTGTTCTAGGTTGTCATTTTTTCACATTTTGCACTTGTATTCCACGTTGAATTCACATAAAATTGAAGCTAAAACTTTCTATAACAAACCAAAATCTAAAAACCATTGAAAATCACTCAAAAATATATAAAAAATTATTTCAAAACCCTCACCTAGGACCCATTTTCCCTAGGGTGAATGAGTCCCTGATGAAGGTCACATTTTGATTTTTCGGGCATAAAAACATTCATTTCTACATTCCTATTTGTCATTTTCATATTTCTATTTTTGTTTGCAAAATTTTGGTTTCATTAATTTGATCATATCTAGCTTAATTTGATAAAATTGGTGCATTGTGTGATTCCAAAATTGAATTTACAAGAATTCATTTTCAGGTTTTTACATAGCGTAATCAGCAAATTACCTTGTTTAGCATCTTAAAATTGCCTTCTAGGTCATTGTATCACACTTTACCCTTTTTCCATTTTGGGTTGGCATTGAGTTTGTAAAACTTGTATGAGCTTTACAACTTGGTGTCCTATTAGCAATATTGTTGTGAGACATAGTTTCAGACTCATGTCATCCTGCAATACACCATTCACTGGGGGTCTTTGGTTTTCTAACTCTCTAATAGTGTTGATAATTGTAGTGTCAAAAAATATCATCTGTTACATTTTCACACTTGCTTGGGTCCTTGTTAAATTGAGCTTAATGTCGCCTTGATTTACTGTTGTTATGTGCTTAACATATTCACATTAGGTCTTGGGACCTTGTGAACTAAATGAACTTAATTGTACCTTATTTAAGGTTTTGTAAAGTGTTGTACCAAACTTTCACACTAATCTAGGGTTTTATTAATTAATGGGTCCTTTTTTATGCTTTAATTGGCCTTATTTGGCATCCACAAGCCTTAATTAGTGCATTTTTTGAGGATAATCCTAACATAAACCAACATTAAATCATAATTCATGTCATTTTAGGTTTTGTGAACCAAATTTAGTGATCTAGGACTCATACGCCACCTTGGGCGTATGAGTCTCACCTATGTTTCAGGGCCCTGATCTTGATTTCACATGAATCTAATCATTTAAAAAAAAATGTGTCCCATAGCTAGCCCTAATGGGACTCATATGCCACTACTAGTGTATGAGTCTCATGTGGCCCAAAATTGGAAAGATTTTGTCCTCCTAGATCTGATGTCAGCTTGTGGTGTTGTAATTTTGGGAAATTGGGCATAAACAAGTATGAATACAAGGTTATTTCACTCATTTTACACCTAGCAAGTTGAATAAGCATCCTTATAGAGAATTTGAGTTAACTACAGTCTACAAGAACATTCAAGAGCCTTCAAGAGTTGTTTATCAAGTGTTTTGGAACATTATCCAAGTATCAAGCATCATGTCAAAGTCATCATGCTTCATGTTTTTTTTGACATAACAATTGTGATGTAGGGTTTCATGATTCAAGCAAGCATTCAATTCAAGATCCATCTCATTCAAGCAAGAGTCGAGATCTATATCCATTGGAGCCATTTCATACATTTTTGCAGCACTTTATTGCTAGGGTTTGGTGAGTTGCAACATTGCATTTTGTTAATTCATCGTTCCTCTATTTCATTTAATTTCATTACAAGCTTTGATTACCAAAACGGGCTTTAACCAAGTAAAACCCCTTTCTACTAACAAAACATCTTTCTATCTCTTTTGTGTGTAATTTTCAGATCTAGAGTGAAGACATATTGAAGAGAAACTTTGGAGAAATTTTTCAAAGTGTTCAAAGTTATCCAAGTTGTCACCTTATTTAGAAGATCATTGGAGAACATCTACAGAATAGGATTCAACACTTTAGACTAGAAGATCAAGTTGAGAAGATTAAGCAAAGGTTGAAGAGTAGATCCAAATCCTGATTCTCTAAAAAATCCAAACTGGACCGATACGCCACTTCTGGCGTATTAGTCCTAGTTCAGTGATATTTTAGCTATTTCAAACATATCTCTGTCAAATTTTTGTTCCTACCCAGAAAACCTCATCTGGGATTAAATCACCTAGACTGGCGTATTGGTTCCAACAGACATTAAATCCAACTTTTCCAACATTTCAAGTCTTTATTCAAGCTCCTTTAGATTTCCAAGTGCACTTATGTGTTTTCCCAGTTTGTTGTTCATATTTATACACTTATCTAGGTCATTTAGTGAATTTTTGCATTGCATTAGGTTTTAGCATTGGACCTTGCATTTCATTGGTCTTTCCAAGCCCTAGCATGGTGGTGAACCCCTCTTTAGTCTATAATCATCCCCTAGGACACCCTATTGCAATATCTCTTTCCCCTACCTTACCCTTGGATTGAAATCTCTAGGGAATCCTTGAATAAAAAGTGAAGAGGATTGTTGTTCTATGTCCTAAACAATAAGCAACAAAAATTTCCACCTTTCAATAATCAACCACCTATGGATTGTAACATGCATACCTCATTTCCAATGACTTCCTTACCTACAACCAATGTGTATGATGTTAACAATACCATCCCTACCATGTAGTTGTACTCAAGATTTGGGGTATACTCAAAGCCAAGGTGGAACTTCAATTCCTCCTACAATACCTATCTCTATTCTTACATACACTATTACTCATGTTACCACTTGTACCATTCAACCTATTAGCAATGTCAACACTTCCTTAGGTATTTCCACATAGAATCCTTCTAGCTTTGTGCATTCAAATCTCATATCTCCTCAATCATCTCCCCTTACAAACCTACAATTCACTTTCCCTTCACAAACATACACCACACCACCTTACTCCCCTCCATCTTACAATACCAACAATGATCCCATCATTAACACACTTTTGCAAAACATGTCTTCCTTTCAACAAAAAAATCACCATCCTAAATCAAAACAACAATGATCAACCTTCACAATACATCAAAACCAACCCATTAATACATTATCCCTGGAAATATTGAGAACATCAAAATCAACCCATTATCCCTAGAAATATTGAGAACACAAATGCCACAAGGTATAGAGGTTCCTAGGTTTGAGAAATATGGTGGGAAATGAGATCTAGTTAGCCATGTTTCTTCTTATAAATCCATATGTAGTGACTTTATCTTTGAAGATAAACTCTTGGCTAAACTCTTCCCTAGATCCTTGAAAGATACTGCTTTAGAGTGGTTTTCCTCTTTACTGAACAACACAATAAACTCATTCAATGAGTTTTTTGATGCCTTCTACAATCACTTCCAAATTTATATGGGTCCCAAGATGACTTTAGATGACCTAATGAAATGTAAACAAAAGGATGATGATAAAGTCACTAATTTCATAGCACAATATCAAATTCTTTATTCACAAGTAAACACTAAGATTCTTGATGCCAACCTTCAAAGAATGTTTATTTCCAACTTGTAGGATAAAATCCAAACAAAGCTTGAGATGATGAGATTTCCCTCCTTCACACAATTATGTACAACACTTCGTGATTATTAAAATTTGGTTAGTAGTCGTGATGTGAAAAATCCACCTAGCCATCTTGAAAATTCTGAATCTACACCTTAAAATAGTTACCAACCTTATAGGAAATAGAATAGGGGATTTTTACAACTTAATACCCCTTAACCAAATCAACAAGATGATAACCTAGTGGCTACTATAAAGATGAAAAATTACTTGTCCTTTGGGGATAGGAATATAAAATTTACCCCTCTACCTGATACCCTAAACAACTTGTGGACAAGAATATAATTTCCTTATCTCCTAGCAGAGCTCCTGATCCTAATAAACCAAATTACCTGCAAACTATAGATCAAATGTTTATTTCCATTACCACCAACAAAATGGACATGATACAGAATATTGTAAGCATCTTAAGCATCTTTTGTATGACCTCATTGATTCTAATAAACTTCTAATTGGAGGTGTGAACGATCAAGGTAAATAACCCTATAGCTCCTCCTAACGAAAACTTACAAATCCCATGCCGAAACACACTAATTCATTTTTGAAATCTAGTGAAACAAAGAATTATGTGATGATTGTTGACACAGATGATGAAAACACAAAATATAAAAATGATGAAGAAACTATTAGAATGGTGTCATTTAAATTAAAGATAAACCTCATATGGGCCAAACCAAAATACCACTTGATATTGCTTTCTCACAAAATGACATAATCAAACATGCACCTGATGGTCCTCTTTGCATAGCTAGAAGAATCAATGACAAGCCTACTAATAGGATACTAATTGATCTCATCTGTCTAGAGAATTTGATTACTGAATAATTCATATTTGTGCATGAACCCATTAAGATACATATGAAAGACTGAAAGCTTGGATCAAACCGCATAATGGCTTTTCTTGCCCTGTGAATGGCTTGATAAATCCCCCTCTAAAATTTAGATTGAAAATATTAAATATCTTATTCACCATCATCTTGTTGTCAGATCAATTTCATGTGAAGTTAGGCTATCCATGACTTAACTCCATGAATGATGTCCCATTGGTTATGCATAAATGTCTAAAGTTTCCCTTTGTCAATGAAATCTTTAATGTGCATCATAGTGGCTTTAATCTTGTGTCTTCCCATGGGAAATTTTCATTGTATTTCTTTTGGACTGAGCCTTTTGAACCTATTAAACCCAATGAATACTTCTTCAAATTATATCAAAATTTTAAGGAAAAGCGCATAGCAAAATTATCCCTTAGAAATATGCCTCAATGTGTGATTGAGCCACCTATCCTTGATGAAGCCATGATTGAACCAAAAACCCTTCCAAATATCAAAGAGAAACCTATTACAAATCCTCCTACCATTTCCTACAAGATATGACAAGACAATCAAAGCAATCATGTTGTGCCTCCTAAAATCAAACAAATTTACAAAGAAAAAGAGAAAGCGGTTTCAAACAACTTCCTATGGTTCCTTATTTTCCTCTCCTAAGGGAAGAAAAGAAACCTATGGTTGAAAAACCCGCTCCTACACAATTATAAATTAACAATAGATTGAAACAAAATCAAAATGCTAGAGATCGTAGGCATATACATTGTGCTATTGCTCATATGTTACAAACTAAAGAAGAAAAGAGCAACATAGAAAATAAAAATCTGAACTTTCCTAAAGAAATGGATGATGATTCTATACCCTCTCCACAACATAAACATTAAAAAACTTCTATGGATATTGTCATTCGACCTCCTATTGTGATTAATCTAGATGATGACATTAATAAATTGCAAAGATTAATGAACAAGTGCATAATGAGTTGAATTCATTGTTCTCCTCTTCTATGAGCTTAAATGATAATTCTCCTAAAAAGAGTGTTGAACTTGGTGCTTGCGCTAGTTCGGCACTTGATCTTGTCCCTTTGGTTAGTTGTTCGCTTTTCGTATATACCAACTGAGATTGGGATGCAGACGACCTACTATAGGTTGAATCGCATGTGCCTTACTAGTCTTTTGCATTGTTTTCATTTTCATGTTTCTATATGTGATTGCATGTGCATAATGTTATCTGATGTATTGTTCTATTTGATGTATCTCTCTCTCTTTTTTTGCATTCCTCTATATGTATCTACTTTCTTCTCTATGTTGTAAACATTTATCTTTTTTTTTGTCTTTTGTTTTCGTTTTGGGGATGTCACAAGGCGTGGAGACATTTAGGTCTGTTCCATGTTGATGTGAAATATTTTTCTTTGTTTTCACTGTCTTTGTGTCATTCTTCCAATTCTATGAGTATTTGGGGAATGATAACATTTTTGAGCTCTATAATAACATTATAGCAAAAATATGTTGACCTTGAATCCACATATCCATATGTATTTTTGGGGGCAAACCCTCCCTCCTTTTTCATGGTGTAGCTTTATTTTGGAAACATATGACATGTTTGGCATATGGATTTCTGAGGAAGCTCTCGTGTCTAAGGATCATGATGGGCCAAAAAGTGGCAATATGATCGGTATTTGTAGGGTATGTGGCTGACGACTTTTTTTAAACCCAAAATTGATGAAATGAAAAGGGTTTTTAAAGGAGATTCTCAGCTTTCCACCAATATAAATTATGCTTTACTTTGAATTTAATAAATTATTATTATTTATTTTCTATTTGAATTATGACTAAAGTCCCGATTGATAGGTTGATTTAAAAACATTAATAGCTTTCAAACGGTATCACATTTTTTGGAATCCAAAACATGCATCACATTCTATGCTTCGCATACTATAAGATTAAAAAAAGAAAAATTGAATTTCATGAATTTTTGACCAAGTTAAGGTGATTAGACACACAAGTTTTTATATTTTTTAAAAGTTTCAATAAAAAATTCATAATTAATTATTTACTTGGAAAAAAATTACAAAAAAATATGCATCACATTCGAACATGATTCCTCTACTTATTCCTAAAATATTATTAAAAAAATATTATCATTTTATTGTGGTTCTAGGGTGGTCAGACATACACCTACTTCTTATTTTTTCCCTGAAATTTAAGTACTACTGCATTGAAATTTCAAATTTTCACCATATAGATTTTTTTTTTTGAAATAATATAGATAACTTATTCAAATTTTTACGTCAAGTTCCCTAACTCTGATTTTTCTGAATTTTTTGCCACTTAAGGGCCTATTTTTTCCATGATGATCCTGCACATACCCTAGCAACAGTTTTAAAGTGGGGGAATGCATCAATAATATCTTTTGACACTTCTCACGTTTCATAGTGTTATTTTCTTACTTCTTATGATGTGTCCTTTTCATTGTGGTTTCATTGGGTTTGATGTCCTCCACGAGTCTGATATTTCTTAGTGTATGACTTTCCTCTTAGTGGTGATGTGATGCACTACATTCCCTAAGTTGTGAATAGTTTACTCTTGATTTTTCCTCTCTTGGAGAAATTAGGCATGATGTTACCTAAGAATAAGACCTTACACAAACTAAGGGCTGATGCAAGAAGTTGGGTACACAAAAAGCTCAAAAAGTGGAAATATTTTTGCTATTTTTCAGAATTTGTCACACTTGGACTGAAAATTTGAGGCACTTACACAATGAATATTAAAAAAATTCTGTAATATGAAATCTATAATTTTGAATCTAGTTTCCAAATATGTAAATTATTAAAATACCCAGATTATAGAAATTAAATTTTGATAGAGATCTATAAAAACCACTTTTTAAAAGTCCCTTTTTTTACCATACCAAGCAGGTGTACGGACAACACTTTTTGACCCAAATAAAATTATTTTGCTAATTCCTTTTGTTAAATGAGAGCTAACAACATAAATTTTGATGTGGATTTTTTTTGTAATTTTTGGTTGAATATTTTTTTTTTATTAATTTTTTATTGGCCTTAATTGATGTTTTTTTTTAAATCAACGTGTACGGACAACATAATTGGACCTAAACAAAACATTTTTTGACTCTTTTTTTTTCATTGTATAGAGAATTTTCTGAAGTTTGATGCCATATAAAAAAATTTACAAGAAACTTAACCAATAAAAAGTTATTAAAAAACCAAAAAAACCTAATATTTCAAGTTTAAGGAATAGTTTGCTTAGAAATTAATTAAAAAATAGAAAAAATAATTCAATCTTAACAAAATTTATATATTTGGAAAGTATACATTGTGTTCTCTAATGGGTTTTAATTTTATAGATTCATTCAAAAAAAAAGTCCATCAGCTATGTTGTCAAAGTTGGACATTCTTCTTCAATTTGCCTTAGTTTTTTAGTTGCAGGTCAAAGGCTAAGGCTCGGAATGCCAAGCCTTTCCCAAGCCTAAAACCAAGGTTGGATGTGGTGTGAAAATTCAATTTTTAAATAACGCATACGTGTTATTCAAATGAAGCGCGTACGCGTTTCATAACGCATACATGTTACCCATCGACCCATTGGGAAAACATAACGCGTACGCATTATGAAACATGTATGCATTTCTTGAACATAACACGTACGCGTTTCATAATGAGTACGCGTTTGTGATATAGCCATTTTTCCCTAATTTAGAAAATTCTGATAAAACACGATTTTCCTGCAACATTCCTTTTCTGCAGTACGGTCCGAAAGTGTCATTTTCTATGTTTTTTATTGCAAATTTGTCTTATGAAGGGCATATTCTATTCAAATTGTTGGAAGAGACAAAGTGCAGGTTGAATTTTCTGAAGTGGAGTCAAGTGCAAGAACTTTTTACAAGAAGATTTGGAAAAAGTGAATTTTTGGATGTACTCATTATGTTTTTGTACTTCAGAGTTTATAGAAAAAATGATCTTCATAGTACATAGTTTAATTTGAATATTTGAAGGAGGTGGAAATTTGAAAATAAGTTTCTTGAATTATTGTTTTTGTCATCAAAGAGGGTTTGGTAACCATGGGTGATAAGCAAAGACAAAAAAAAAGATGTAGAAAGTTATTGACACCTGAAGAAGTTCAAGCAAATAAAGATAAGGAGGCAAAAAGACAAAGGGAAAGAAGAGAAAGGAATCGTCAAATGAAATATTTGGAAGCATCTAGTTCCAAGAATGTTGAAGAGGAAGCCATGAATGATGAAATGAATGTAGATGATGCAAATGTGGAGATGGTGAATATAGAAGAAAATGCAATTACGAAGGCAAACCCAACTATGCCTTCAACTTCAACTTTGAATGATATGCAAACAACTTCGGGTGTGTCTTCAAATCCACCTCCTAATGATATGGAAAATGCACCTATTCAAAAAATCTATCCAGGTATGTGTTCAAACCCAAGTTTTCATACTATTGATATTGCTTGTTTAGATGAAGTTGGATACACCATTGATAAGATCAATAATATTAGGGTTGAAACAATGCAGAAACAAGAAAATGATGAAATTATATCTTATGAGAATGTAAATGAGAATGAAATCCCTCATATTGATAAAAATGATAATGAAATCCCTTTTACATTTGAAAATGAAAATGAAACCCCTTGTGTGAATGAAAATGAAACTCCTATGGATGAAGGTGAAAATGTTTTTTTTACAATTGAAACAAATGTGCTAGATAACCTTTGTGGTAAAGTTTCTTTGAGACAAATTAGAAATTATGGAAATAAAATATATAAAATGTTTTTTTATAGAAAGAAATTAGGATTCCAATGTCAACTCATGGTGCAATTGATGAGAATGTTGAAAATGAGAAAAGTGATGAAAAAATTAGGTGTTTTTGTAAAATCAAAAAAGAAAGATGATTCAATAGAACAAGTCATATCTAGTGTTGCTAATGCTATTGATGTTATTGGTAAGAAAAGTCGATCAAAAGATAAGAATGCGGCTCGTCGTGCAATAACAACTGCTCTAGTTGATAAAACAACTTCAAATAAAAGAATGTTAAGTAAGATTAGTAAATGTGTGAAAGTAAATCCTAGAACTTTGATAAGAGCTGCTAAAAGAAGAGAAAGTATTGAAAAGGATCCTATTAATCAATGTTGGAGTTTTAGTGGTAGACTCCCAAGATCAGACATGAAATTAACTAATGAAATTAAATATTTAATCCATAAATTTTGGCATGATAATACAAGAGTATCACCTAACATTAGAGATGTCTTAAAATTAAGGGTGGGTTCCAAAATTCATGAACCTCATCCAAAGCATCTCTTAGATATGACTCAAACTGAATTATATCAAAAAAAATTAGATGTTTCAATCTTACCATTGAATATTAACATAAGTCAAAGATCATTCGAAAAGTGTAAACCTTGGTATGTTAGAATTAATAAGCAATGAATCTCTTGTTTTTGTAAGACTCATGTACAATTTTGTTATTATTATGATATATTTCAATATATACGATGCACTTTGCATGCTAACCAAATTATTTAGAACATTTGTGGCATTAATATGCCACCTGAAAGAATCAAAGATTTTATAGCAGGTTTGTTTTGTGATCCCTCTTTAAATGGAAACTCATTTTTTTTAAAAGCATGCATTTCTGGAGAATGTGATAGATGTGGTAACTTTTCATTATTAGGAGAATGTATGCATAAAAGTAGTTTAGATGAATTTGGACAACAATTAGTGGATGGAAAAAAATTTAAAAATGTTGAGTATTCTTTAAAAGATGGGAAATTTGGAAAATGTGTTGAGCTAATTGTGGAAAAAGTTAGTGTGCATGCTTTTATTAATGAATTTAAAGATAAGTTTGTACCTAAATATGTTCAACACTCTCATAATACTCATTGGCTTGATAATCAATTTCGTTTATGTAAAAACACATTCCCAATTGGAAGTATATTGTCAGTTGTTGATTTTTCTAAAAATTATACTCTTGCTCCACAAGAAGAAATTCAATCACAATATTATAATTCAATGCAAGTAGCAATATTTGTTCACATTATTTATAGACATGCAAAAGATAGTACAGAAGATAATAGAAAATTTTTGAGAGAGTACCATTTTTATGTAAGTGATAATCGATTACATTCATTTGAGTTTTTACAATATTGTTTTGATATATTTTATAAAAATTTAAAAGAGAGAGGAATTCAAATGCTAGAACATCTCATATGGTCAAATAATTGAATGGGTCAATTCAAAAATGCTAGAATGTTTTATTGGTTATGTAGAGTTCATAAGGAAAATAATATCCAACACATATGGAGTTTTTTTGAAGCTAGTCATGGTAAGGGAGAACACGATGGAGCAGGTGCATGTGTGAAAAGAGCTCTTGCTAGAGAGCAACTAAAATTTGAGGATGCTACGAAATTTAGAGATGCATGTGCAATTGTAGATTGGTGCAATACTAAATTATCTACAAGAACAAGTGAGAGTTCAATAATTCGACGCTTCTTTTGGTTAGTTGAAGAAAATGATATTTTTTCTCAACAAGATTGTGAAACAATTAATGGATCTACAAAATGGCATTTGTTTAAGAGTTCAAATGCAAACACATGGACAATATGGACAAGGGAGTTGGCATGTTTTCATCAATTTTGTATTGCAGGTGATTGGGAGGCATGTGAAAATATGGAATGGGTCGAACAATGGCACCAAAGAGCCTTAACGCCTACATCGACAAATGTTCAACATGGAATGATAATTGAAGATAATCAAGTGTTTGCATCAGATGATTATGATCGTGTTTCGGATCTTGTACAAGAAGGTACATTATTTATTGAGTTGAATTTTGTATGTATGGATGTTTATATGTGAATTAAATATAAGTCACTTTTTATTGAATTTTGTATTTATTTTTGCAGGACATGTGTATGTTGTTGTTGCACCTGAGGGGAATGAAGAGGAGACAGATTACTGGTTGGCTAGATGTGTTGAGAGAAAACATAAGTTGGCACATCCTAGAGTGGATGATGACAAGTTTGAGTATCCAACTGGTTCAGTGGTTGTTGTTGGCACTTGGCTTTGAAAATATTTGATGAGAAAGAATGGCTTGCCTGCATTTGAAGATTATGAAAGACACAAGAAGATTATACATTATTCACATTTGATTTTGGCAACTAATATAAAACTAGTTATATCAAGGGAGGCCTGCTAATAAAGTTTTATGGACACTTTCAATGGATGATCACGAGACAATCATAGATGCATTAAAAAAGAAAGAGGATGCAAATGGTACAACAAAGTAAATAAATATTGGTAAGTATATCTAGTTGTTTATATAGTTAATTGATATATATATTTGTATTTAATCATTTCCTAATTAAAGTTTTATATCATTTTTTGTTTCAGGTCCCCCAAAATTAGATGCTTTACAAACAAGAGAGGAGATGCACATATATTACAATGGAATTCAAATATAGAGATAGGTAACTATATATAGTTCTAGATACATTTAATTGATAGTATAAATTCATTATCTCAACTCCCCTTAATCCACCCTCTTGCATCCCTTCAAGTCATTCTATCAACTCCCCTTAATCCACCCTCTTTCATCCCCTTAATCCATCCTCTTAAAGCACCCTTAAGTCATATCCTCTTACATCCCTGTAATCCATAATCTTGCATTCCTTAAGTCACTCTCATAATTCCCTTTAAGCCATCCTCTTAGGGCCTATTAACCATATTGTAAGGTTCATGACATGCATCCCCTTAATCCACTATCTTACATCCCTTTAATCCATGCTATCAACTCCCCTCAATCCACCCTCTTACATCCCCTTAAGCCATCCTATTAAAGGACTCTCATAATTCCCCTTAAGCCATCCTCTTAGGGCCTATTAATATCCATATTGTAAGGTTCATGACATGCATCCCCTTAATCCACTATCTTACATCCCTTTAATCCATTCTATCAACTCCCCTTAATCCACCCTCTTACATCCCCTTAATCCACTCTCTTACATCTCTTTGAGTCATTTTATCAACTCCCCTTAATCCACCCTCTTACATCCCCTTAAGCCATCCTATTAAAGGACTCTCATAATTCCCCTTAAGCCATCCTCTTAGGACTTGTTAAGCCATATCCTAAGGTTCATGAGATGCATCCTCTTAAACCATCCTCGTAACTCCCCTTAAGCCATTCTCTTAAGACCCATCTTAAGCTATATATCCTCTTAGGTCCCCTTAATCCATCCTATGGAAAACATCTTTTGAATTTGTATGGAATTTACTATATACTATTATTTTCTCGTATGAATTTTTTCTTAAATGACTCATAAAAATTGTAGTTACTTACATTAATTATTTTTGTAGGTTCTCATTAAGTCGATCTACGAAGTGATTGTTGAACTGAAAAATTATTTTATCAAGAGACTATGTAAATGCCAATTTTTGGTCTTCACCTAAAAGTTGATAAGTTTTTTTTTTTTTTTAGACTGCAGGAATCGGGTAGCACGACCCCCTATAAACTGCAGTGCGCCTGGTAAACACGGGATGGGGGGAGACTAGAACTCGTGACCAGCAGAGCCGCAATGGAATTACTTAGCCAACCGAGCTAGGGCCCCTGCCCAAAAGTTGATAAGTTTTAATTGTATCTACATGCACATATATGTTTCACCATATTATATAGTTGTAATAAACATCTTGATATACATTATATTTTTTTTTTCAATGTCATTTTTTAAATATCTTGTTCCAATTTTATAAATTATACATTTCATGTCTTGTATTTACCACATTTTATATAATTATTCAATTGTATAGATTATACATTTTATACATACAAGGAGATAGTTTTTTTGTTTATTGATTCAAATATTTGCTATCTAATTGGAAAATAGTTAAAATTACCTGCCCTTAATTTATTATGAATATGATCTAAACTATTTAAGGAATGTTTTAATTTGTCACCTAACCATGTGATAAATTATATATATTAAATTTGATTCTAGATAAGAATTTATATAGTGCATGTAATACTTGAAAATTAGATAAAATATAAATAGTCTAATGTATGAGTGCATATAATCATGAAAATGAACATAACAAGATATCATAATTGACTGCATATATAATCATCATATTAAAGTCAACTGATATAAATAAACACAAATATGATAATAACATGTTCAAAGTAAAACTAGAGATAGATAGTCCATAGAATTTATATGTCAAGTCCAACACATATTTAAATAAAACTAGAGATCTATAGTCCATAAAATATAAAACCATCTAACTTTCAGGCTGATCGGTCAAATCAAGTCTCCTCTTTGTTCCATGTAGACTAGATGTACTTGCATCATGCTATAAAAGAGTACAAGAAACTTGAAATTAGATTTAAATTTATTTAGAAATTTTGATATAATTAAACATATTTAAACTTGAAAATATAAACTTTTAGATAAAAATAAATTTAATTAAATATCTAGTATTTATATAGTAAAAATGATTTCTAGTATGCATAAATTACCATATGATCATGTGAATCTGTAACTGGCACATTTTCTTCAACGGGTAGCATAACTGTCACTTGAGAAGATGCAAATGCTTGATCTACTATATATTGCATATTCATATAAAGCAAACAATATGTGAAAACCTCGAATATATATATATTTAAAAGGTCCGTAAAAATTGTATAGGAGATTTAAAGTTAAGTTTACAACCTCGAATGATATGACCTCATGATCACGCACCTGATATTTCCCATGCATAAATGCCAATGATGTCTCAGGTGTGCGGCCTGCCATGGATATCTCATGAAATTCCTACATATAGATGTACAATAGTTCATATAGATCATTGACACATGTGTATGTAAATGAAAAATTAAATTAGATCTATGATGTCTATTTAATTTAAACTTAACAAACTTTTGAAAGCATGCACCTGAGCTAATGATGTCTCAAGAGCGCTCACCACTGTAACTTTTGGTTGGTCAATACTAGGTATTGTATGACCTCCCTGCATCTAGATATAATATATCAATTCACACATGTGTACAAATTCAAATTAAATTAAATATATATCCACACAAATTATTTAATATATATTGGTTCAAGTACCTATCCAAAAGGTGAGCCCAGATCTATAGCACTCGACATATGCACATGATGATCATATTGAGTTTCAGGCATCACGTGATCATGCGTCTACACCAAACACTTATTGAATTAATATTATATTATATATATAGTTTGATGTTATTATTTACATTAATTTTTCATATTTCAAACTTGAATTAAATTTAAGTTCAAAATATGAACATACCTGTGTAGGAAGATCCTCAAAATATAGAAAATCTAGGTATGACCCCATCCCAGATGCATGTGCGTCACCTGAAGTAGATGTCTGAGTATCCCTATAGCCTGAGCCTCCATGCTCTCTATTGGCCACTTCAGTGGCCACGTGTGTAGTCTGTTGAGTGAGATGTCCTGAAAGTGAACTCAATTCTCCTAATGTCAATAACATGGTCTGCTGCTAAAATGCAGCGGGAACACTAGGAGAAGGAAGAGGAACAAAAGGAGCAATTGGAGCACATCACTGAGGATTGACACGTGCTCCTAGTCTACGTTGGGGCATGCCACGCCCAACTCCCTGAAATGACCTCATATCAAAATAGTTGGGTTTTTTACCCAACTCAAACTTAAAGCCCATAACTTTCTCATAAAGCATAAGGGAACCTCACTGTTGCCATGTGGTGGAGTATCAAACACCATCCACCATCTATCCCAAAAAAGTGCAACTATATGCGGGTGCCTACACCATAAAATTGAAATTCATTTTTTCATGGGTGGAATGGGTTGGTTTGTATGGGGATTAATAAAATATTGGCACATGGCTTGTTTGGTAATTTCCAGGTCATTGATTTATTTATATGACAATCCATCCACATAGAATTTTCTCCTCTCTTCTCTCCATTGATGGAACCTAACTAGGTTTGCATCAATAGATCGAACAGGATTGACAATAGTTTGCATCGTAGATGCAAACCGTGTGAGATGGGGAGGGACTCTAGGCTCATTTTTATGAGATATATATTTCCTTGAATGACAATGAGGTTTGCTCAGATATTCTCTCTTAATTGATCTTCATCAACTACAGGAGGGGGTGGGGGGTTAGGCAGTGGAGAATGTGGAGGTGTGTTAGGGTTATGTTCATGTGGTGGATTGAGATGTATGGGATCTATAGGAATTTCTTGATTGGGCATAAAATCCTCTAAATTAAACAATGGATCCATGTGAGCAATGATATGGCAACTGCATGTTAAACAATTAAAAATATATATATCAACAAACTAATTAAATAATGCACACAATTTGAAAGTTATTTAAAAATCACATTGAACATGCACAAATTCAAAATATATTTCATTTGAAGACCGTTTGATTTATAACATTATAAAATCCATAACATTAAAAATTCATAGCATGTACACACATTAAATTGAGTCCAGTGTGGGGTTGTTAATATGAAGGGTAGATTTATGAAATTATGGGGTTTTATTAAAATTTATTTAATCTCATTCATTATTTTCAAATAATACTAAAGATAAGAATGAAAAATTAATAGAAGACATTGAAAGGGACACATAGATATATTCACCAAATTTATCCCCTTAAGAAATGTCAAATTCCCCCTTAAGACATCGATTTACGATTTAGGGTATAGGATGGCTTAAGGGGATCTATGTGTAGTAAGGTCCTAGGACAAAATGGTCCATGGCTTAAGGGAATAAAATTTGGTGAAGTTGCCTAAGGCAACCAAATTTCATTTTAAGGTCCTACAATTCAAAATGAATAGATGTATTAATCAAGTATGACAAAATTTAATTAAATCCGAGGACATAAATTGATTTATCTAAATTTTCAAATTTCATGTATATAGATACTATTATAGTTTTTTATATTTTATATATCTTTATTTGTGATTAAATATTGTTAAAGGCTACCTCTAGGAATACTCTCCTAGGTCTAGCTAATCCCAAAGTGAAGGAAAAATTATTCATTCTCAACAATCAAAAAAATGCAAGTACAAATATCATGAATCTATAACATGCAAGTACAAATATCTAAAAATGCTAGAGGGTTATCTAGGAAATTTAAGCAACCAAAATATTCCACAACCATCACTTTGTACATCCAAATAGAAGAACAAGGTTTTTTGGGAGCTTCTAGGTCACTAAGAGATCAACTCTACAACTAACATGTAATGAGGGTTCAATAATCCAATTCTTCTATTTAACCATGGATTTAAAGAATGAAACCAACATAAGAACTTTAAATAGTATTCAAAACAACTAGTACTTTCTCATGTAACTAAGAAGCCAAAAGCAAGAACCCAACATGAAAAATCTTCCATTTTACATGACCACATAATACATGAAAATAGAAATTTAATCTTAGAGGATAGTCTCATAATACCAAATAAGATCTGCAAGTCATAACCATGAAACATGAAAACACATCACCAACTCCAAGATCTTCCACCTTAAGCATTCTTAAATTCCCACAATATTTCTATGCTCAAAAACAAAATGGAGGATTACCCAAAACTCACAAACCATTGATCAATAACATGCAAATAGATGGAACCCAAAAAACCCACCTCAAATATGATAAAAAAATCTTATGTAAAATTCCTACAAACCCCTTAATAATTAAACTTTAAAAAACAAGATTAAACTACTAAACATACAAGTATTTCCACATCGATCTTTCAAGGAGAATATTATATGAAGCAATATAAAAAAAATAGAATCCTTTGGCATGTAAACAACACTTATAAAGGAAAAAAGAGAGAAATAAGAATATATGCAACTATAAGAAGGAAAGAGATATAAATATACTTTATGAATCCTATTTCAAGAATAAATATCCTCTAATTTACCACACAACTTGATGCATTGTTAGATGATTTATGGTTATAATATACTCATAGGGATTCTATAGAATACAACAATGATATCAAAAATCCTAATCCTATTAAAAAAAAGGATAGAATAACTCTATAAAATACATTGCATACATCTTCTACCCCAAGAATCCAATATATAGACATAAGGATTCCTAGGAAATAACAAAATGGCAACACCACAGTCACTAATAATGCATGAAAATACTATGGTAAGTAATTTTTTATGACTCTCACATGTGTTGACCCATCCTAAAATAGATAATAACTCTTACACAATCTCTTTATTTCAACTTCACTATACAAGTTGGCCTAAGTAACTCTCAAGAACTCATCTAAGAGACACAAGATCTCTATAGTGGGACAAAGTAGTTAAGAAGAAATTATAAGTTTAACACTAACATTAAAATTTATAATCTCATTCATTGTTTTCAAAGAATACTAAAGATAAGAATGAAAAATTAATAGAATACATTCAAAGGGACACATAGATATATTGCTAGTGACCTTTTGCAATGTACAAAATAAACAAAGATGAGCTTGAGCTCTACTCACCAAATTTTGAGAACTTCTTTGATCCCCTTAAGAAATGTCATATTGGACCCCTTAAGACATCGATTTACGATTTAGGGTGATAGGATGGCTTAAGGGGATCTATGTCTAGTAAGGTGGACTAGGAAAAAATGTTCCATGGCTTAAGGGAATAAAATTTGGTGGAGTTGCCTAAGGCAACCAAATTTAATTTTAAGGTCCTACAACAAAATGAATGCTAAATAAGGGTTTAGGGTTTAGATTTAGAGAATTGATGACATGAAAACATATAGAAGACACATGATGGATTTTGAACCTATTTGGACCTTCAAGCACTCTTGGATGATTTAAAAAGGAAGAGGAGATATAAACCCTAAACCCTAGACCCAATTTTTTTTCTAATCATATATTTTTTGAAATGTTTCTATGACATAGACTCTTCCTTTGAATATTTATATAAATTCTAGACGTGCATGGATTTTCAAAAAAAGAACCTAACTGCCACTAAGTGAGGAATCAATTAATCAATTCAATAAATAAATAATCTTAGAAAATAAACCTTTGGTTATAGAATTGAAAGGCAACCAAATTTAATTATAAGGTCCTACAACAAAATGAATGCTAAATTAGGGTTTAGGGTTTAGATTTAGAGATTTGATGACATGAAAACATATAGAAGACACATGAATAAATTTTTACAAGTAAATGAGAAACCCTACCACCTAAACTTAGTGCTTTGAATAAAATATGTGACATTCTAGGAATAGCTTCAATATATCAACAATTAGGAATTTTAGATTTCAATTATAAGTAAGTTGTTGAGTTATGATGGATTTTGAACCTATTTGGACCTCTAAGCACTCTTGGATGATTTAAAAAGGAAGAGGAGATCTAAACCCTAAACTACAAGTTTCTCAAAAAAGTAATTTGAATTTTCCAAATTGAAATGTTCATGCTACAAGTTAGCTTTGATACACTAGTTTAGAGAAAGTACAACATTTAGTTTTCCTAATCTAGAACAATGCCACTACACATGAGAGTTAAAATAGGAATTAGATTACACAGTTGTCTTATAGATCTTATGAATAACATCCTATAAATTAAGGCTTAACTATGATCATAATGCATCCTTAGATAATTCACAAAGGATCTCATCCAAATAAGAGAAATGGGTAGAAATCATTCATGCTTCACATTTTAATATTTATTTGATTTAATAACATTTATGTGTCCAGCTCTATCCATATTGCACATAGTCTATGTATAGCCCATTTTAGGTTTACGTAAATTAGGGTAAATAGCCCATTTTAGGTTTACGTAAATTAGGGTAAATAGCCCATTTTAGGTTTACATAAATTAGGGTAAATAGGGTTTTAGGTTTACGTTTTAGGGTTTAGGTCCAAGGATTAACCTATGTAAATTATTTTTTAGGGACCTATGTAAATTTTGTAACCTAGGGTTTCTAAGGTTTTGAAATTTCTAAGTTTTAAATGTGTTTAATTTAGGTTTAGTTTTTATGGTTTTCAATTTACAATTTAAATTTCTTTGTTTCGCAGACATTTTTGGTTTTTTAAATGCAATTAAAAACTATAAAACATTCAAGAACTAAAACACACTAAACAAACAAAAATTGAATACTAATTAAAAAACAAAAAAAATGAAGAATTCAACCAACCTAGAGGTCGATGAGGTTGCTAGTGTCGATGGGAGGACGTGGCAGTCAAA
The DNA here is from genome assembly GCA_007258455.2 of Sequoia sempervirens. Taxonomy (NCBI): domain Eukaryota; kingdom Viridiplantae; phylum Streptophyta; class Pinopsida; order Cupressales; family Cupressaceae; genus Sequoia; species Sequoia sempervirens. The sequence goes on along the minus strand of VDFB02281492.1, from coordinate 348,859,776 downwards.
ATTTTGTTCAGTCAAGGCCTTTAAAACATGTACGCACTCTCCTTTGTTCTTCTTGCTCTCTGTTCAGAATGGTGGAAAATGAATTATAGTCATTTATTTAAAAAAATAAATACTTTCTCGAAACATGTACATGTTTCAAAATGCATACGCGTTATAAACGCTTACGTGTTTCATAACGTGTACACATTTTAGGTTCGCATACCCGAGTCTGAACACATACACGTTCGGATCCAAGCTTAGCTACCCGATCCGTAACGCATACGCGTTTCTTGCAAAACTTTTTTTTCTCCAAGATTTCCCCTCTTCGTGTACCCAACTTCTTGCTTTTACCCCTAAGCAAGATCCCTTTGAATAAAAACCTATATATATATATATATATATGTTCATAAGTGTTTGGCATAATGTAATTTACTAACCTTGTGAAGCTTGAACCCTAAATTCAAGGCCACCTAGCATAACACACCTTGCTTGGTTGTGGACCCTTGCCTAGTGGTGCCTTATTAAAGTTATTAGAGGGGTAGCTTTGGTATGGTTAGTATGATGAAAATTTGATACAGAGGTGTAGTGTAGAAAATTGTACTCCCTTCTTAGCAATGGTACAATTCCACACTTAATTTGTACCTATTTTAGTACCCTTGGATTCAAGATCCTTTAAATCATCATTAATAGGACCCTACTACCCTTTATTTTAGATATTGGGGCTTATTTTGACTAAAATCCTAAAAAAATCAAAAAAAATTATTCAATTTTGTAACATCTCAACATTTCCTCACCCCAAAAAGCTAGGGTGGGACTCATACGCCACCTTGGGTGTATGAGTCCCCCTAGGTGGGACCCATATAACACATGTGGCATATGAGTCCTGTGTGGCCCCTTTTTAGGGTTTAAGCGGGCAATTAAGTTTTTTAATTCAAATTTTTAGTTGATGTCAACATTTGGGATCTAAAGCTGGTATTGGCATGGTGTGATGGTTTATAGGTGGCATTGTTGTTCTTGCCACCAAGGTTCAAACCCCGTTGGGGTGGTATTGTTGATTGGTTGTATCCAGTTCATAGCTCCAGTCAAAAGCGTTTACCCCTTGAATAAAAACATTTGGGATCTAATAAATGGTAAATTAGATGAAGTGCCTATATAAAAAAAGGTTCCAATTCATTATTTTCACCTAGAGGAATTGATTCAAGATCTAAGCATTCACAATATCAACTTGAGCACTCAAGCGTACTTTCACAAGAGCATTCAAGAGCAAGTAGCAAGCAAAGTTGAATTCTTGGAGCAACATTATAGTGTTTTTTCAGGTCTTCAAGCTCACTTTCATTCAAGATCTAGCATTGTCAAAGATTGATTATGGTTGCCTATGGTGAATCATGATGGATTCTAGGTTGGGGAGATGCAACTAGCCATTGAGCCAAGCCTAATGACTTGTTTCCTAAGTGATTCTATCCTCCATTATCACTCTACTTTCTACCTAAAGGAAGGTGCATGCATTATTATGGCTTATTAGGGTGATTAGAGAGCTCCCAAAGTGATTCATCATCTTTATATTTCACTCATGCATCTTATTCTTGCACATTAGACTAGGTTTTTATGGAATTTTAATATCTCCTAATTCTTGCCACGATGATGAAGAGGTGCAGGACGTAAGTATTGTTTTCTATTTTTTTTTTAATTTCTTAGTTTCAAGTTGATTTTGTTTGTTTTAGGTTAGATTTGATTGTTTTTTTTAATTCGTAGGAGATGCAAATGATCCTGCAAATCCTCAAAATCCTCAACAAGAAGAACAACAAAATCCTCAACAACAAAATCCTCAACAAAATCAACCTCCCGAGCACCAATCACTCAACACCCTCCTGGCACTCAACAAAATTTGAGTGAAATTGAGAACAACAAAAAACAAATTGAGGATCTTATTAGTAGGTTGAGTGATCCAAATGCTTCAACCATAGAAAGAATGACCCTAGCAAATTCAATGAAAGAGATGTTAAAAAATGTAGATTCAATAACCCAACAAATAACGGGATGGCAAGATAGGAGGCAGGCAGCTAGGGCATATTATGCAGATAAAATATCATATAAACAAGTAAAAGATTTAAAAATTACTAAAGGTGATTTGTGTTCTTTATTCACTAACCCTAGAACAAATCAAAATCTTAGCCTCAATGCAAAGAGGTTTCCTATTCATTGGTGCCACCACCAAGAGATTAGGAACCATTTTTATGATAGGTGGTACTTGGTCTTTGATTACCCACCATGCAACAATTGTGAAGTCCCCCAATATTTTCTTAGGAAACTATACAGTGAGTTCATATTGAACCAAATCCCAAATTTTTTTTATATGAGGGAATTCCAAGGGAGAGGTGGGGGGTCGGCTTAAGATAGGCCTGGTGCATAGCCAGATCCTGTGCGGCAAGGGAGACGACCTCTCGCTAGGCCGCCTCATGAGCACATTGTTATGCCTGACGTTGTGAAGGAGAGTGTCGACGTAGAGACATTGCAGGCAATCAACACTTTGACCCAGAGTGTCATCCATCATACTGGCCCTATTGTATAGCGCCATCCAGGGGAGTCTTTGGGTGGTGGGCTTCGAACCCATGTGTGTCAATCTTGCGGGGCGACTTGTTCATATGACCCCACCGGCACTCAGGAGGCTGCTACATAGGATTCATATGCTACTACACAAGATCTGTATGCTACTACACAGGATCCATATGCTGCTATGGGGATGGAGAGGGTGGCTGACATTTTGCATCATGCATATGGCATTGATAGTTAGGTAAAATTCAGCACGGTCATTGAATTTAATTTATTAATTCTTGATTCTGAAATGCAAGATTAACTAATTTAGTTTTATTATTTTAATAAAATTGTAGGGTCACAGTGTTGAGACTAGATACACCGGTCCTCCATCTACTTATTTATGCAGTACACCTATTAGTGGGGTATGTAACTAGTAAACAATTATAAATTTATTACATGTTAATAGCATTGTTTTGTGAATGGTATTTTAATATGTGATTTTGGATGTTGAATAGACTAATAGTGGAGGTTTCAAGCAAACACCTCCTAGTGCCAGTGGATTTACTCAAATGTACACAGAGGTAATAGAATGAAGAGAACTTAACTAATGAATTCTACTTAATAGATTTGTGTAGTTTATATTCATAGTGTTGGTTACGTTGCATTACACATCATTCAAACTCAAAGCATTACATCAAAATCCATAACTAATAACTAGATGTTGATAGATGAAGAAATTTCAACTGTATAATATAGTTGTTTAGAAATTCAACATAAGAAACATGATGCAATTACTTCACCTGGAGGCATATGCTTGCAAAGGTGCACCAGCACAACAAACTATGGATGCTTGGAAAAAATCTATATGAAACCATAATAGTAGGCAATAGCATAGATAAGGCAATTAGTGATGCAGAGCATCATATCAAAACACTCAATCATCAGGGTACATCTAATACAGAGCATCCAACAAACACCATCAACATCATTTCTTCAAGGGATTTCAATCCCAAATAGAATCAGGAGAAGATCAAATATAATTTCATCATAAATCTACTTTTCATTCAACCAAAATCCACTCAAATTCTCTTAGCCATTCCATAGGCCATCATTCAACATTCCACTAATCAGTATTCCAATTGACTCATTCAAATCAAAAATCATATTAGAAAACTTTAACTTAATCAATTAGATTCACATCATTCTCAGTCACCATAAAAACAACATAAACTTGATTATTGACACTTGAACAATTCATCCTTTCATTTATTCACCAAGGTAACAAATCAACTAAACCATACCTCATTGTTATCAGTCCATTATCAAGCACTGTACTCACCATATTTTGACTACAGTAGTCTATTTACAGGTTACAAACTCCTGCTACAACAGAATCTTGATTATCATCTTTTGGTTAATCACCAATTTGCTCAAAAGGCTTCATAATACTCACCCATCCAACCATCAAAGTCACCAAACCTGTCTTATACACCTTAACCAAATTTAGTAACATCAATCATATCATTAGTTTGATAGTAACCAAGCACTCAATATCATCCTTTCCACTGTTTAAACAAACATCTTTGTTTTGATCAGACAATATCATATTCCTCTAGTAGGTCTTTCAACCATTGAATCGGGTAGTTACATTCCTATCTCAAAGCTTATTAAAAAACTCAATGCACATTTAGAAACACTTTCCAGCACATCACAACATATCAAAGTTCTTAGATGTTTGACATAAAGAAAATCATCAGATTTCAGACTGTCCTCTGAAGAAAGGCTAGTAGATTAGGCCTATTTTACAAAGGAGACCCCTTCAAAACCATTCCAAATCACTCTAAACCTCAAAAAATTCTTCAAGCATGTATTATAACTCAATATTTCACCATTTATAGGGATTGAAAACCATGAAAATGTTCCGATCCAATAAACCCTCATTTATAGGGTGCAAAAGCACAAATCAAGGAGGGTTTTGTGAAAAATACTCTTGCAAACCTCTATTTCTTTGGCCACCACCTGGAACATGATTTTTTATGTCTTCCAAGACCTTCTACATCATTTCCAAGCCTCTACAAGCTTTATTTATTCATGACCCGTGACTGTAGCATCACTTTGTGTAGGAAAATCCTCTATTTTCCAATGTAGCAGCAACTCCACCATGGTATTCTTGCTTTTCCCTACACTTACAATCATTAAAACATGCAAAAAATCCTAAAATTAACCTACTCCACCAATTTACTTGACCTACATTGGTGGAGTATTAAAGAAAAACCCTAGTGGACTCTCAAACTTGCTCCTAAAAGGACTCTGTCAGGCACTGAAAACTGCCTAAATTATTCTTTTGTTTCTTAAAAATAACCTTCCAACTTTTGAAATTGGAAACTAACTCCTCTTTACATTTATTCACACTATTATTTAACTTTGGGTGTTCCTAAATTACCAACACATGAAAACAAAACAATGGAGTAATGTTGCAAACTCAGAAACAGGGAATTTTTATTTCGAAATCTAATTACAAGAACACAAACTTCTGCTTTTTCTCACCTTTACATTCCTTTTAAAGATATTTCCTTTTCCATAATTGTCTTTCCATCGGTTGAAACTACCCCTTTTAACCCTTAATATGCCTAATTTCCTTGTTTTTGTCAATTTAACAACTTTTAACAATATTACATTATTGCATTGTTTGCATTTTCCCACTTTGACCACCTAGAACTTACCCATAACCTTAAGTACATTCAAATAAGACCTCATATGACCTTGAACATGCACTTTACATCATTTTTCTAGGTCCTTTTGTGAATGACTCAATATAAATTTGAACACTCATCTCTTTTGCAAAATTGAAAAGTATTTGATGACCTAGGTGCTCCTGCACCAACATCTGACCCAATTGAATTAGGAGAAGATCAAATTGAATAAGCAACTAAAATTTCTTTCTCTTTTCATCAAAAATCACATTTTTTCATTTGTAAACCACAAGGCAACAACAAGCCAACTCATTTCAATACTTCTTTGTATCATCCTCAAGCTTCAAACATCTTATTTATCAACAAAAATGACTGATTCATGCACAAGAAACCTAATTAGAGTCACTAAATAATCCACTCTTTCATCATTCACCAAGGCACCCTTCCACTCAATTTGTTTTAGCTAGGCAAAATAGTAAGCATGATAATCAGAAATATATGGATAGGGAAAATAGTAAGCATGATAATCAGAAATATATAGTTTAATACTTGTACTCAAAATTGTGTTCATTAGATCTCATACATTATAAGTCATGTGACGTGGATCGCTATTGGAACTTTTTTGTGATTGAATAATTTGTTGTTTTATTTTCAGATGTTGGTTGTGGAAACACCTCCAAATTTTGCGAGGGCAATGGATATTGGTGTTTCATCCACTATACAATCCTCGATGGCTCTGATAGGGGAGGTATGAGGAAAATTACTAAATTTCAATTTACATTCGTTGTTATAGATGTTAGTTCTAGTGGAAAATCAAACCATTATTGATTCGTAGTTTAATTCCCATTTGAATGGTTTATACAGGGCTTGAGCACACCTCAGCATCGGCGTACAAATATTTCCATCATGGAGAGTGATCGTGAGATGGCCGTAAGTGATTATTTTGTTAAATATATCATTTTTTATAATGTAATTTCTATATATTAATGTCTTTACTTCTTATTGTAACAGTTAAAACTTCACCAGGAGCTAAACTCTAGGAGGATCAGCAAGAGCACTCCTCAAGCATAGAAAAAATGAGTGATGGACTTATCACCATTGGATCACCAAACAAAGGGAAAGAATTTATTTCCAGAGCATGGAGAGAAATGAATTTTGATTCCATAGCCCTTTGTTGTATGCCTAGACATTGCAATTTTATACATATTTTGTATTGGATATATTTGACATTGTATGCCTATATGGAATTCTCATAAGCCTATATGGCTATTTTGTAACTATATTTTATACTTATATCGACATATATTGATGTATGCGTACATGGATATTTGGTTAATACAAATCTTTTTTATCGATATTTGGTGTCCATATTTGAACTGAGAATGTATGACACATCTGTAGAGAAACAGAGGAATACTACAAACTAAAACACATTACACTTTCATTCTCACTAACTTGATGTACTCTCCAACATCTCTCTTCTCTCATGCGAAGAGTTAGAACTGCTTGGCCATGCCTTTGCATCATTCAGGAAGCTTTGCTCTTCTTGACAATGTCAAAAGCATGGCTGCATACAGATTAGGAAAAAGACTTTTCCTTTTAGATTAGCAATGCATGGAAGTTTCAAAAAGTATCCTTGATATTACAAAAACATATGTGTTTATACCATAGCAGCAAAACTCTTTTGGGGAAAAAATCGGTAAACCAAAAGTATAAGATTTTTTGAAAAAATTGGGAAAAAGTCTAGAAAAAATAAGAAAAAAATCAGATTTAAAAAAAAAGGCTAAAAAAAGTAGAACAAGAGATAAAAACTTGTTTTAAAAAAATTAAAGGCATTTCCATAGCATAGAGATATAGAGAGAAAATAAAATAAAGAGTTTATCTAATAAATTGTAAAAAATAGATTTTTGTAGTTTATATTCATATCGTTGATTACATTGCATTGCACATCGTTCAAACTCAAAGCATTGCTTCACATTGCATAACTAATAACTAGATGTTGATAGATCACAAAATTTCAATTACAATATAGTATTTACAAATTCAACCTAAGCAGTTATGCAATTACTTCACATTGCATAACTAATAACTAGGAGCAGCTGCCAATTGCATTTGCTTGTCATGGCATTCTATGAGACCACATTTCTTTGAGGAATTTTTCAAACAATTCACTACCTTGTCTATACTACCACATTTTTGATACATGTCTACCAAAGCATTTTCAAATACTTCACTTCCCTTGTTGCTATGGCTGAAAGCATAAAACAAGTGCTTTAACAAGCTATGGATGCTTGGAAAAATCTATCAAAGCATATAAAGTAAGCAATATCATAGACAAGGTAGTGAACTCTTTGAAAAAATGCCTCAAAGAAATGAGGTCTCATGAGTGATGGAATGCCATGACAATCAAATATTTGATTGTCATGGCATTCCATCACCATGAGACATCATTTCTTTGAGTCATTTTTTCAAAGAGTTCACTTCGTTGTCTATGCTAACACATTTTTCATACATGTCTATCAAAGCATTTTATCAAACAGTTCATTTCCTTGCTGCTATGGCTAAAAGCCTAAAACAAGTGCTTTCGAACAAGCTATGGATGCCTGGAAAAAATCTATCATAGCATAATAGTAAGCAATTGCATAGACAAGGCAATGAACTATTTGAAAAAAATGCCTCAAATAAATGTGGTCTCATGGTGATGGAATGCCATGACAAGCAAATTGCTATGGATTGTCATGGCATTCCATCACCATGAGACCACATTTCTTTGAGGAATTTTTTCAAACAGTTCACTTCCTTGTCTATGCTACCACATTTTTCATACATGTTTACCAAAGCATTTTATTAAATAGTTCACCTCCTTGCTGCTATGGCTAAAAGCCTAAAATAGGTGCTTCCAAACAAGCTATGGATGTTTGAAAAAATCTATCAAAGCATAATAATAAGCAATAGCATAGACAAGGCAGCGAACTATTTGAAAAAAAGCCTCAAAGAAATGTGTTCTCAATGGTGATGGAATGCCATGACAATCCATAGCAATTTTCTTGTCATGGAATTCTTCATGCCATTCCATCACCATGAATCCACGTTTCTTTGAGGCATTTTTTCAAACAGTTCACTACCTTGTCTATGCTACCACAAGTTTCATACATGTCTACCAAAGCATTTTATCAAACAATTCACTACCTTGCTGCTATGGCTAAATCCCTAAAAAAAGTACTTTCGAACAAGCTATGGATGCTAGGAAAAAATCTATCAAAGTATAATAGTAAGCAACAAGCTATGGTCTCATGGTTTTTTTTCACGCAAAAATCAGCGTGATTTTATTCACATTTTACTTTGCAGGGTTATAAACACTTTTTTTGGCAATTTTTTTGTTTTAAATGACATTCAATTTTATGGTGGTTTTTTTGTTTATATGATGATATGTGATATTCTAATCCTAATTCATGCTTCTAAGTTGCATATATATATATATATATATATATATATATATATATATATATATACATGTTTTTTGTACCAACGAACCCAAAATGAACTAAACCCCCCTCCAAAAAAATTTGACCAAACCGGCGAACTGAACCCCCAAACCTGAACCTCAAAACATATTCCAACACTCTTCATTTTTCCTGCACAAACTTAATTGACCACCAAATTATGTTGCCCCTTGACTTTACCCATGTTTACTCCCTCAAACCTCTCTTTTTCATTCAAAACCCATGCTTTCCCAACTAGGGCATGTCATGCCATAACATACTTTTGACCTCCTCTGTCCTTGTAGACCTTTTGAACACATCAAACTCCACAATCTCACCTATTTCCAACCTCTTCTAACTTATTTTCAAGCAATTTCTTCTTTTCACCTCTTCTAGCCTTGCTTTTAAGGGGCCTCTATTTTGAATTTTCAACAGGGGCAGTGTTAGTAATCTCTTCCAATGCCCTTATTAATACTATTTTCTTATTCCTACTCCCTATCCTACTTACATGAGGCCCATATAACTGAGACACAGCCTGAACAATAGGTGGAATGGCCTATTTCAACATACTACACTCAAACCCTTAAGGGATCGATCCGGTTGAATGTAGCTCAAAGCGATTGTGTGTGTTTGGGTGAGGAAGAGGACCATGCCTAGCATGGACATGCCTATTTGGACACGTTGGAACAGTCTGTTTGGTCACACGAGTTGCAGAACAAAAGTTGCACCACTTTGCAACTTTTCACTGCTTCCATTTGACATTTTTTCCATCAACTGAAATCTGGACACCACGGGAAAACCACTCTGATATAACGAAAACCAAGAGAGGTTATTGTAGAGGGTCCCAATGCAATCCCATGGGATTAGACGAGAAGTTTCTAAGCATCACGGTGTCCAAGTAACCTCATGTTGAATTTTGTAGCCATTTTTCCCTTTGGACCCTTCAGGGATCGATCCAATTGAATGTAGCTTGGAGCGATTCCGTGTGTTTGGGTGAAAAAGAGGACTATATCTAGCATAAACATGCCTATTCGGATGTATTGGAACAGTCTGTTTGGTCACACAAGTTGCAGAACGAAAGTTGCACCACTTTGCAACTTTCCACTGCTTCCATTTGACACTTTTTTCATCAACCAAAAACTGGACACCACGGGAAAACCACTCTGAGATAACAAAAACCGAGAGAGGTTATTGTAGAGGGGCTCAATATGATCCCATCAGATTAGATTAGAATTTTCTAAGTGTCACGGTGTTTGAGTAACCTCATGTTGAAGTTTGCAGCCATTTTTCCCTTTAGACCCTTAAGGGATCGATCCAGTTGAACGTAGCTCGGAGCGTTTCTGCGTGTTTGGGTGTGAAAGAGGACCATGCCTAACATAGAAATTCCTATTCAGACACATTGAAACAGTCTGTTTGGTCACACGAGTTGCAGAACAAAAGTTGCACCACTTTGCAACTTTCCACTGCTTCCATTTGACACTTTTTCCATCAACTAAAAAATGGACACCACGGGAAAAACACTTTCAGATAACAAAAACCGAGAGAGGTTATTGTAGAGAGGCCCAATGCAATCTCATAGGATTAGACAAGAAGTTTCTAAGTGTCATGGTGTCCGAGTAACCTCATGCTAAAGTTTACAGCCATTTTGCCCTTTGGACCCTTCAGGGATCGATCCGGTTGAATGTAGCTTAGAGCGATTCCGCGTGTTTGGGTGTGAAAGAGGAAAATTCCTAGCATAAACAAGCCTATTCAGACATGTTGGAATAGTCTTTTTGGTTACACGAGTTGCAGAACGAAAGTTGCACCACCTTGCAACTTTCCACTGCTTCCATTTGACACTTTGTCCATCAACTGAAAACTGAACAGCACGGGAAAACCACTCTGATATAACAAAAACTGGGAGATTTTATTGTAGAGGGGCACAACGTAATCCCATAGGATCAGATGAGAAGTTTCTAAGCATCATGGTGTCCAAGTAATCTCATGTTGAAGTTTGTAGCCATTTTGTCCTTTGGACCCTTAAGGGATCGATCCGGTTGAACAAAGGGTCTATACTCTAAACTTATCCAAACCTTACTAACTCTTGCGGCAGCAATTCTAAGGTGTCAAAACTTCAAAATCCACAATCAAATCTCAGTTATACCATTGTACAATGGGTAAACCAAAAAACCCTCTATTGTAGCCTAAACCCTAGGGGTTTATTGAAAATGATACTTCCAAAGCTAAACACAACCTAAACATTACTCAAACAAGTTTTTGATATCATAAAAAATCTCAAACAATCATAAAATAATGCTGCTCTACAGAAAAACACAATTTGACTCTTCAAAACCACCATTTTTCTTAAAAAAACTCACTTTTACACACATGGGTTTCACACCCATCTCACTTTCAGACCTCCCCAACACTAACACATCATTCCCACACCTTAATAATGTTATGCAGACCCATTCCTCAAGTTATAGAGGCTACAAAAAGAGGAATGTGTCAAAAAGCCATTTTTATTGACTCAAAACCTTCAAATGTACAAGTTTGGGCCGGTTTAAGTAAATTAATGATATTCTACTCCTTATTTTCCTTGATGAACAAAACCTACTGAATAGTGCTCCTGCACCAATCATACATTGACCTTCTTATCCCTCCTAAAGTTTGGACCAAATCCATTACCTCCACATAAAACTAGGCATCCTTGGTCTTCTTGGTTCCCACACCATGATATATGGTTATGCAAATGAAAATGAAGCAAAGTAATCATATCCTTCTCCGTTGGTTGGAATAATGCATGCTTAATTTTTTGATACATGATATCAAATCTCTCTTCTACTCTCATGGTTCAATACCAAAATCTAGTATGGTGGGCCTCTAGAGTTCTAGTCATCTTTCTTCCTCTTCCACCAAATGTTGGCTCGATCCACCGTCACACTTGACCCTAATTGACTTTGTTTTTAAAGTTGAAGTTTCTCCTAAGTCACCAGTGTTGCTCTATCTACCTTTTCAGACTCTTTCATTGCTACAAATTGTCTCTAGGATTTAATAATTTGTACCACATGTGGTTGATGTTCTTTGAATCCTTGCATCTAAAGGAAATTTCCTCAACATAAATACTCTCTCAAGGTTAACAAGCATACATTGACCTTCTTGCCCCTCTTAAAGTTTGGACCACATCCATTACCTTCACATAAAACTTGACATCC
>VDFB02281492.1:348752161-348847793 GCA_007258455.2 Sequoia sempervirens | reverse complement strand
ATGAAACTAAACATAACTAAAATGGTAACTCATTTGAAAGCTTTGTAAATAAAAGGTGATTTTCCAATTAATTAACCTAGAAATAGAATTATGAATATTGTGCTTAACTAGTTCCTTATCCTAAACACAAATTTAATATTAACCTATACAACTTGAAAACAATTATGCACATAGCAACTTATAATCTTTAGAAATACTACATTACAACACTTCCACATTACAATTCTTGACCACCACAATATCCTAGTACATAATTCATATGAGCTAGCAACTTCACTCAAGCATTTAAACTAATTCCTTGAATTAGTAAGCTATATTGAAATCATACATCCACTAAAAACAATGGAGACGAACCATACAACCCTTGATTATATTTATTTATAACTCATAAAATAAGTACAAAGGAGGTAAAATAGCCATGAAATTAGCATCATTTTGTACTATATTTTTCTATCTTGTTATCAAAACTGCATATGCAACTTCATACTTAGAAATTAAGATAAAACATAAAATATGCTTTGTATTTGTAACAATTCACTATGTTAATTGCAATTCAACAAACCCCTTCTTTTTCGCCTTCAATTACTTCTTATAGAAATGGAGAAAAATAATATTTGGGATAGAAATCAAACACACCACTATTTTATTTGACTGTTGTTACATATATTCCTTTTTCAGTTACATTTGAGTTCTTAGGTGGTGGGAAGATACATTAGATGAAAGTAGTACTCATTCATTATTGGATATTTGGTACCACCTTCAAAAGGAATCACTTGTTAGTTACAATAGCTCCCAAATATCTTCCATTTGATCAAAAAGTGTTTTCCTCGTGCACATCCAGTTAGCAAAATTTAAAAAGGGATTAACATATTTTGCAATACTTTAACAAAAGCCTAATTTGCACTATTTTTAAGCTATGCATTGTTTCCCTCTTATCTATTATTCACCATATCCATTATTATTCCCCTCCAAGCTCATTCGGTATATTTCTCCAACCAAGTGATGTATTCCTCTTCAGTAGGCCACCTCACATCCAATAAACTCTATGGTCTTTGCATTATGTTGGATATATCTTGTATCAATTAAGGCTCTAGCCTCTTTGACAAAAATATTCATTTTTTTTCAATCTCCACCATCATGTCAACATTTGAATCTAGTGGGGTATAATCAGCTGTAGTCAATTCCATATGAGTCAATGTGAGCAGCTTGTCAAGTCATTCCTCCATGTATCAAATTTTTGTAACTCACCTTTGTGATTCAATATCACATGCATAACACATTCCTACATTTCTTTGAATATTTTCAGCTTATTTTGGAGTTGCATATCTAGCTTTCCATGAAAGGTTGTTATCTCATTCACCGGGTCAATTGCTTGCAATATTTTAGGGATATCAGTAGGTGCCTCAAGATCTTCCTTCATTTTATGCATCATTTCTCTTATGGTACCTACTCTACTACTCCATATTCTCCATTCATTTTTGAAAGCCTCGTAACCTTATAAGTACCTTGTATTTTCTTCATGAATACTCCTATAGTCTACCCACACATCATTAGCTCTATTGACCAATTTGGTCACTCTATGTTTCAATACATCCTCAAAGTTATCATTTTCCACCTTAACTATTTCTAGCTTGGCCTTCTTTGTATTCTCCTTTTCCTTCTTTAGCTGATTTTTTAATTAATCAACCCTTAAGGCCAATGTCTCCCTATCTTGTGTGGAAAATTTTGAAGAAGAAGAGGATGGAAAAGAAAATTTCCTTGCAAAATTACTAGCCTAAAAAAAGGCTCTCGCCTTGTTTATCTCATCCAATTCCTTATTATACTCCTTCACCAAGAATCATACATCTTCTAAGAAATTTTGGTTGTGTCTACACTAAGCATTGCAGCATGGGCGGTTAACTAGGATTCCTAGACAAGTGTTATATCAATGGCCCTCTTTACCACCAAGGAACTCATGACCTCTTCAATAGGCCTACTAACCTCATGCTTTCCAATATTGGGTGCTATGGACCATATTGAAAGAGTATGCAGCTTTAGACTATATCTAGATCCAACCACCTTATTTTCAATCTTCTCCTAAGATATAGAATCCTGAGGGTCTCTTCTTATTGCATCAAATGCAATAGTTGATGTGATAGTGCACCTTGGTAGTAACTTAATTCCACTATCTGAGACAATTTTCCTAGCTTCAACAAGAGTAATAGCTAAAATCTTAAACATAATATGCTCTTCCTCTACCCTTTCAACCTCTTCTTGTTGAGAAGGATCAACATTATCCCTTACTAATTTAAGCCTCTCATTTATTTTCTAGCTTCTCTACTAAACCATAAATTCCTTGAATTCCTTATATTGCAAAAACTCATCTTCTGGAAGGAATTCATTGCAATCCTTGATCCTAAGATCATCATCATTCTTCTCATCATACTACCATTGGATAATTCTATCTTGGGGAGTCTTTGAATCAAGAGTATCTTTAGTATTAGGGAGAGGGAATTTCTTCTCCACTTCCTCATCATTAGTCACATGTTTAGCCATTTTTCTACCTCAACTACTTGGACATCTTCTTCTTGCACTTTTGTAGGCTTCTCTAGAATATCCATAACCTAAGGTTGTTTCTCTAAGAGAGCTTGTACCTTCTCAATATCCTCCTTAACCTTTACCTTGAAATCACCATTGTAGTAATGCCTTAGTTTTTCAAAATATCTTTCAAAATGATCTTCAATTTCATCATAAGGGGGCTCTCATAGAAGGAATTCCTTTTCATAATACTCTCTTCAATATCCATTATGGCTATCCATTCCCTCTTTCTATATATAATAGCCTCATTACTTGTCAAGTTTCTCAATAAATCATATGTGTACGAGAAGTGATGAAAGATCCTTGATAATATTTTCTCCCTCATCTTTGTGGTTACAAATCCTTTTGTGTCAAACAAGCTAACCTCATCAATAGGTAGCCTAGGGTTATTCACCATGATTCCAAATTTTTTATACCCATTAGGGCCAGTAACTTTGAAGTAAGAAAAGTACATTGTGGGCTCACCACAATACCTTTCCTTGGCTTTTTAAACATATCAAACCCATAAAATCATTCTACTACATTAAATCCATGATTTTTTTGGAAACACAAGGGAAAAAAACTAAGAGGGGGGTGAATCAGTTGTCCCATAAATTAAACTTATTAAAATTATTAACCTTATTCTTAGATTTGATAAATAACCATAAAAGCATAAATCAACAACACATCAGAGACACACATAACACCAAGATTGTTTACATGGAAACCCTGTTAGGGTAAAAACCATGGTGGAGGTTAGTCCACAAGATTATACCCTATTAAAAGTATAAAGAATAAATGGGAATGCACATGCATTCAGCCACACTACTTAGAGCACACTACTCAAATACAACAAGGATTTCTGCCCAAGGAAGACACACTATATTGCAGAAACATTTGGATTACATCCATAGGATTTTGAACTAACAAAATAGCATCTTCTAATGCCCGATTATAGTTTCGGTTAAGCACATAGACTCTTCTTCACTCTTCTTCACTCTTCTTAACACTCTACTCTACCTTCAAAATATTTAGAATATTATTCACACACACACAAATACCTCAAATGATATTAAAAATTGCTTATATATCTGCAACAAGATATTACATTGCTACATGTTAGCTTCAACAAAATGATAAAAGATGTACAAATTGTCAGCCCAAAACATAAATAATTCTCAATGTGCATCAACCTAAGTTGGAAACAACATAGTAGGCACCCAAAATAACATCCTCAAACTTGAAACACCTTAAAAAATTATTCCTCAAATATCCACAACATGCTACAATCATCCTGTTAGCCATGAACATGAAAAACATGAACACAAAGTGGAAAATCACCTATCACAAGCACAACGATCAATGTAGACGTGCAACACAAATAGATCGCAATATAGAAAAATCCACAAGAATCATAAATCAGTAGAGAAGCATCCACAACAACTAAAATTACTAGAATTGCATTATCTTCATTCAAGAACACCAATGGAAGCAACAAAATAACTATTAGAACACAACTACTCATAACTTGATCAAATCTCCATGCAGATCTCTGAAACTTTATGGGGATAAAATAGATATACTCAATTTAAAGGAACCCTTTATTTGGAAACCTTTGATCATCAATAAACTGAGCACACCAACAAATTAAACTTAAGTAGAATACTGACAACCTACAACTTATTTTATTATAATTTTCTCAATATCCTTGACACATACAACTTCAAACACTTTAATTCTAATAGTATTGGCATCAATGAAAACCACATATTAGCAACATCCAACATAATTATAATTGTCCAGAGACATATAGGAGCATGACATGTGGTGCTACCTTAGATCCATAAGCCCTGATTATAATATACTCTAAATGTAGGAACTAATCTTCCCAATTATGCTTTGCATTTGACTTTGTTGTATCCTTTCGGTGCATGCTATTTTTTATTGTTGGAGAAAGCCTATGAATAGGTGCCACACCAAAAATCTCCAAGATATGAAATACGATGACATTTGTAAACATCAAATAATTGGAATTAGGACAATCATGGTCCCAAATATATGTCCACATTTGGATGGGAAAAAAATTATTTTGATCATCCCTTAGCCTCAATTTTAACTTTTCCATTTTTGGTCACCCTCAAATAAAAGCATATGCATTAATAGGGAATAATGTGGGAAATGTAGAGGGAGAACCTATTTCTTTAGATTAATGAAATCCTTATGCATATGCTCTACAACAAAGGAAACATAATCAAAACTACTATTTTGATTATGAGCTTGTATATCTACTGCTATCACCAATAGGTTTGGGGTTATCCTTGCCTCAAAATTTTGGGCTGGAACTTGATTCAAGTAGTAATATGTATTCTTAAAATAATCCACAAATTCCTCACTCTCGAAGGGCTGAATATATTTAACGATATATTTCTCCCTGCTCCTTCTATGTCAAAAAATTAGCCTATTATTGTATTCAAATTTGTTGTACTCATATTCCCCATATAGATCTATACACTTGATGTTTACAATGTAATTGGTATTTAACCCAAATATCTCCACAATTTTATCCCTTGTCACCTCAAGGACTAAATTTCCATTTTCACTCTTAATTCCTCTCTTTGTGGGATCATAATTCTTGGCTAACTACATCATTACATCCACCTCCACAAATACATTAGGTACCACCAGCTTTCCAAGGTTGAGACCCCATAGATAACATGATTATTTACTAGCATACCTCCTATTAAAAGCATATAAGATCAATTTCCATCCGCTTTGAGGTTGTGGCACCTCTCTAATTTCACCAGCATTGTCAATTAACCTACTCATTATAGTAACCTAGCTCATAGGTATCTTTCCAATTTTTTATCTGCCCTCTTTTACTTCTCTAGAAGCCTCTTCCATGAATTTCTCTTGATTCTTCTTTGTACTTTTGGACCTTGGAGACACTACAGGAGTAATTGGTGTAGGGTTAGATACTATCAATGGCTTTGGCTTAACCATGGGTGAAACATCCTAGGTTTTAAGCCTTTTAACTCTCATTTTATTTGGTTTTCTCTCTGGCCTAATTTTGGACTCACTAGGATTTAGGTCACTAATATTTGCAATGTGCTAAGACTAGGGTTTATAGTTCTCTTGATTAGAAAGACCTACTTAGCTTTAAAACTTAAGATACAATTCACAAAACAAAACACTCCCAAACCTCACACAATGTTTATCATCCTAACAAAGGATACACAATGAATAAATCATAAGAAAATTATCTCCCCAATTCCCCACTACTTTTTAGAATAACACAATTTAGCTTTTTTAACAAGAAGAGATATAACACTTTGCTTGCCTAGGTGAAATTTTGGTATTAATGTTGTTATAATTACTTGTTGGATTCCTACTCACTATTTTCTTAACTTTTGGCTTTCTTCTCCGCTCTTGAGTAGTTCCAAATATGAAAGAAACAAGGTATTCACCTTATTTATGGCCGAGAAATGGGACATAACACCATTAATATTTGATAGAAATCTCGCGTGAGTGAACTAGCATTTAGCTATTCATATTCAAACCAAGGTCATTGATCATTTCATTTTAAAACCACACCAAAGTTTCTTCTCTCACATCACTACTTTCTTTTATGCTTTAAATTATGTCCTTTGGATGCTTCCATGTTGTCCTTCATTTATTAGTCATCACACATTGCTAATACACTTCACTTCCAAAATTTTTATCAATGGTGTGAATATCCACATGATGAGATCTCCACCATTGAACTTAAGGCTCATCCTCAATCATGTTCATCTTTCATCATGTATCCTTGATTTATCCTTTGAATTCTAGATCACATCAATGATGGGAGATAAGGTGATGGAACAAGATTAAAACACATGAACTTGCATGAAAATAAAATGCACTAGATACATCACTCACAAGAGCAATTCAAATGAATGAGAATTTTTTTGAAAAAGTGACTCCATTGCTCATCACAATTTTGAAACTCAAATCTTCAAAAGAGTACTAAGGGTCATCGTACATCACTAATTATCATCATAAAACTTATGATAAATTATCAATAAAATAGATCCTAGCAATAAGTGGAAGAAGCACACATATCACACATCGCTAATGTAAGATTCAAAGCTGGCAAGTGATTAGCGATATGAAGGAAGCAAGAGATCATACATAGAACATGTGTATCATGCATTGATAATACATAATCACCATCTAAAACCCATCTGTGATGTTCAAAGAAAAATAAATATTGATCATCACTCATCACTAATATATATTTACATTTTAAAAGCTATCTGCGACGAGCGATAAAAGAGAATGGTAGACGAAACTTAAATGAAGTATTTTGGCACATTCTCAAAAAAAAAGGAAAGAAAGGGGACCATCTAGGATGATGTATGAAAGGCCTTGAATAACTTAAAACATATTATTTCAAAGGATTTATAGGCTAAATAAGGTCAATTGATCAACCTAAACCAAATATTTTTATGTTGCTATGGACTACTCTTGCACTCTTAGGGTTTTTCACCTAAAAGGAGAGAGATAGAACCCAAAATCTAGGTGGTTCACTCAAAATAAGATATGTATGATGTGATTATTACTAAATGAAAAGATATAAATGCAACTAATTGATAAAATTTATTGTTTATGAATGTAAAACCAATGAAATATGCAATGTTTGAAATCATAGTGATGTATGCAGAAACAAACTAAAAATATAAACAAATGAAAACAAAACTAGATGAGGTTAAACAAAGTGCACCTGGAAGTTGAATGGTGATCTTGGAAGGTTCTAGAAACTGGAAAAAATAACAATTGATGACCCATGGGACTCATATGCCACTAATGGTGAATTAGTCCTCCTACTGGTAAAATGACCTGAAACTGCTGTCTGACTATCGAGAACTAGATTATGACAAAATCAAATTTTCCAACCTATAGGTGGAACTCATTCACCATTGATGGTGAATAAATCCTCCTCCAAAAATTTTCAAATTGATGTATTTGCGGTAGGAGGGTCCTCAAAGAGAACAATTTAGACCATGCAACAAGAGTTACAAAACATAAGCCACATAGAATATGGAGGAAACCCCATATTCAAACATTTATTTTACCAAAAAATTTAGTTACAATCAATTGACAACATCCAGGTTCATAGATTGGGCTCACAAGCCTAATACAACATGCTCAAAATACAATATTCCTATATGATCCTTAATATGAGCTAACATCTTACATATCAAATCCCATATTCATCCACTTACTATCCTAATGACATGTTACAATTATTTATATCAGATCAATAAATCTAGAATCCTCTGCATTGACCAAAGATCATTACAATCTTCGATGAAGGAAACATAATGTGTGTGTGAAATATGTTGGCCTTAAATTTGAGTTTCTCCTCAATAGGTGCATATGATGAATTATGGGATAAAATTAAGGTTAGGGACACTCCAAGGAACAATTTGGAACACACCACAAGGATCCACAAGTTACGAGAAGGATCCACAAGAAACAAAACTGGTCATTATGCTTGAAACTACTCTAGTGCTTTGTTCTAGAAATTGTCACTTAATCTGAAAGCAATAACTTTCCAAAAAATGATCCAATCATTTTCAAATCTTGGAATAAGGGAAAATGAATATTTCTATGATGGAAACATAGATCTACGGGGTTCAGTGAGAAAAATATGATGAAATGTTGAATCTGCTAACTTGAACTAAACAAGAATAAAACTGAAATGAAATATTTTTAGTTGATGTAGGATTTCAAAGAACCAAGGATGCTCCTATATCAGACATTTGGTGTTATTTAAAAAGTGATTCCATCACCTTGCTTGGGCTAAGAAAAAACTAATATGGTCTACCTAATCTTGAGAGATCCAAGAAGAATCCTCCACTATTCTATCTTTCCACTTCATAAGATATTCTTTGTATTTTCTTCCTTATGTTTTCCTCCCATCTCTGATATCCAAAATATCTTTTACCTCATCTAATTGTTGTTTAGGAAACTGTTTGTCCAATTTTTCTTTATTGTCTTCACTGAATTCTACTTCATGGTACTAATGTAGATCTACAATGTTGAATATAGATGAAATATTTCCTTCCTCAAATACACCATCACTTCATCTCCAACTTCAAACTCCTTATGTCTCCTCTTTTCATTTGCTCATTCCTTATACTTTTGGTTCATATCTTCCAATTACTTCTTTACTTGAGTATGCACTTTCTTCATATGTTCTTCAAATTCCTCTACTTCTATGCTCCTTTTATCTTCCTTACTGATGCCTTGCAACTCTGATATACCTCTAAGATGAACTCCAGTAACAATCTCAAAAGGTGTCTTTCTGGTACTCCTATTCACTGAATTATTGTAAGCAAACTCTACTTGTGTAAGGACTAAATCCCAAATTTTGGTCTTCTCCCCAACCACACATCTTAGTAAATTCCCAAAATTGCTATTTACTACCTCTATTTGTCCATCATTTTGTGGGTGAAAAGTAGAACTGAACTTTAAATCTTTCTTTAACTTCTTCTAAAGTGTCCTCCAAAAGTAACCAACAAACTTGGTATCTTTATCTAAAATAATACTCCTAGGTAATCCATGCAATCTGACCACTTCCTTGAAAAATAAGTCCACTACATGTAAATCATCTATTATCTTCTTACAAGGCATGAAATGCGCCATTTTATAAAATCTATCCACCACCACAAATATAGAATCATTACCTCTTTGTGTCTTCGAAAAGCCAAGTATGAAATTCATGTTGATATCCTCCCAAGGTCTCTCTGGAACAGTCAAAGGATTATACAATCCAACATTCTGACTACTCCATTTTGCAACTTGATAAACTCTACAACTCTACACAAATTTCCTAGCATCCTTATGAATTTTTGGCCAAAAGTAATTCTCACTTACCAATGTTATTGTCTTATCAATTCCAAAGTGTCCTGTCAATCCTCCACTATGTTTTTCTTTCACCAAGCTATCCCTCATCGAACTTTTAGGTATACACAACTTATTTCCTCTAAAAAGGATATCCTCCTAAATGAAATAATCCAACTACTAACTCCTATCCTCTAATACTAGTTCTTTACAATCTCTCCAAAGTTCTACAAAATTTGGGTCTTCCTCATACAAGTTCTTCAATTCATCAAAGCCTAATACCTCAACTCTCATCTCTTCCAGTAAATTCCTTTTCCTACTCAAAGCATCAACAACTCTATTTGACTTTACACTTCTATGTTTTAAAATAAAAGTATAACTCTACAAGAATTCCACCCATCTCATGTGTCTCTGATTTAGCTTACCTTGAATATTCAAATACTACAATGCCTAATGATCTATATACAACTAAAACTCCTTAGGTAACAAGTAATGTCTCCACTTCTTCAAGGCTTGAACTATGGAATAAAACTCCTGGTCATACACTAAATACATTCTCCTATAATCATTCAATTTTTGAATGGAATAAGCTACTGGTGTTCTTTCTTGACTTAATACTACTTCAACTGCATTTCCACTTGCATCATAGTCTACTTGAAATATCTAACTAAATTCCAGTAAATCCAACATAGGCTACTTAGTCACCTTTTGTTTCAAAAACTCAAAACTCTGTTTTGCTCTAGATGTCCACCTAAAATATTTCTTATCCACTCTCATTGTTTCTATCATAGGACTGCAAATAGAACTAAAATTCCTAATGAACTTCTGATAAAAACTAGCCAATCCATGAAATGATCTTACCTCTCCAATGATTTCTGATGTATTCCATTCAAGAATTTCTCTTAATTTCTCAGGATCCATCCCCAATCCATCCGCAAATATCACAAATCCCAAATATACCAATTCTTCCTTCATGAAACTACACCTCTTAATGTTTATCAACAACTGATCTTCACTCAACCTCTACAAAAATTGTCTTATATGCAACAAATGTTCTTCTCTAGTCTTACTAAAAATCAAGATGTCATCCAAATAGACAATCAAAAACTTAACCAAGAATTTCTTCAATACCTCATTCATCAACCTCATGAAATTACTCGATGCATTTGTTAGTCCAAAAGGAATCACCAACCAATCATAAAAATCTTCATTTTCCTTAAATGTTTTCTTCTACTCATCCCTTTCTCTGATTTTGATCTAATGATATCCACTCTTCAAATATATCTTTGTAAAGTATTTATCTCCACTCAAACATTACATAATGGCATCCATCTAGGGAAAAGGAAATATATACTTCAATATGATTTTTTTTATGGATCTAGAGTCTATACACATTTTCCATTATCCATCCTTCTTAGGTGCTAGCACAATAGGTACCGCACAAGGACTTAAGCTTTCTCTGATCAAACCCTTCCTCAACAACTCTTGTACTTGTATATTCAACTCTTCATTCTTTTTTGGTGTCATCTGATGTGTTTCTTTATTAGGAGGATGAGCTCTAGGAATCAGATCCATGCAATGACTAATACTCCTTACAGGTGGTAATCCATCAGGTGCGTTATCTAAAATGATAACTTCATACTCTACCAACAATTACTTTATCTCTTCCAGTTGTTCTTCTACATGCTTCAAGTCTTTAGCCTTCTTAGGAACCAAGGAATAACACATTTTCTCATGTCTCAGTCCATCCAAAAATATCCTTCCATCAACCAAATAGATTCTAGCATTTGTATAAACCTCAACATTAGGAACATCCTCCAATGGAAACAAAGTTTGATTCATCCCATTAGCAACAATGGTATATGTGTTCTTATTTCCATCATGAATAGCATGTTTATCATACTGCCAAGGTCTTCCCAATAAAACATGGCATACATTCATAGGCATTATATCACACAAAACTTTATCATGATAATTTCCTATCTTAAATTTCACCAAACATTGTTCACTTACCAATATTTTATGCTCATCTTGAATCCATGCTATCTGATTGGGATTCAAGTGTTTCAATCTTTCTAGCTTCAATTTGGTCACCATTTCTTTAGAAACCAGGTTCTTAGAGATTCCATTGTCAACAATCACTCTACAACATTTACCAACTACCTTGCATCTGGTCTAGAACAAATTCTTTCTCTACAACATTTCCTGCTCCATCTCACTTTCACACAATACTCTTTTTTTCACCAACACTTCTCCCTCTTTTGGTTTATTAGATGATCCAAAATTATCCTCCTCAGCAAAGGTTGTTCTTCTAATGTTCTTTGTCTTTCTTCTTGTCTCTCCATGATTACTTTCAAATGCTCTATGTCCTCCACCACACTTAAAACAAGTTCCCTTGAATACTCTTTTCTCATGTCCTCTATCATCTTTTCTATAATCCTCATTCTGGTAACCACCACATCCTCCTCTCTGGTAAGAGTTGCCATCATCTCTACAATACAAATTATCATTCTTACTTACTTCCTTATCTTTATTTTGATCTACAAAAGATCCTCTTCCTCCTTCGGTAAAAGTTCTTCCTCTCTAAAATCTTCTACCTCTTCCTCTTTGTTTCTGCTCATGTCTTTTATTTAGCTTATCTTCTACTCTTAGGGAAAATTGATATGCCTCTTCCACACTTAGAAACTTGATCAAACTAATCTCATCCTATATAGACAGTTTCAATCCATTCACATATCTAGCTCCTTTTTGGACCTCATCCTCCAAATGTTTGGATTTGGTATTCAAGTTGTAGAACTCATCAGTATACTCTATCAAACTTGACTCCTTTTGCTTCAAATTTTGCAACTTCTAGAACAAACTGATCTGATAGTTTGCAGCCATAAACTTCATCTTTAACTTATTCAACATCTAATCCCATGATTTTATCTTCTCCTTTCATCTTCTTTTCCTATCTTTCTGCAAATTTTCCCACCAAATGAATACATGTCCATTTAACTTTGTACAAGAAAATTTCACCTTCTTCTCTTTGGTAGTACCTTCAAAATCAAAATACTTCTCCATCTCTGATATCCAATCAAGCAATTCATTTGAATCCAACTTACCACCATAATATAGTTGATTGAAATATGGTTTAATATTTACTCTAGTTAAGGCTCTTATGAATCTCTCTTCTCCCTAATCTAGGCTAGGTTGATTTTCTCTTTCCCCTTCTTCATGTTCTTCTACCTCTTCATCACTCACATCATCAATTGGCCGACCTCTCCTCTAGGACATGTTTTTTGCATGTGGCTTCTAGTGTTGTCACTAATGGAAACCTAAGTCATCTTTTTGATTCATAAATCAAGATTCATTCATACCCATAGACAAAGTAAAGAACATAGTATTATTAGATGAAAGGATGAAGAATAGGGTATTTGGTTAGTATACAAATCTATATGCTTCACCAGATCATCATTTTGAGTTGTGGATCTTAGGGAAGGTTGTTAAGCATCTATATTACATTATTGATAAGTTTTTGTGGTGTCACATTAATCAGTGTATGAGTTAGGAGATTCGATAGGATGATTTTCTATTTATTTGTTCTTGAAGGATGAATAAGTGAATTTGGCATGTTGTGGATATATAAGGAGTGATTGATTAAATGTTTTGGTGTTTGAGCATCTTTTTTTGGGTCCTATCTATGCCCTAGCTAACTTTGATGGGCACACATCTAATATAATTTGTGATTTGAGCTAACTATTGGAGAATATTTCATGTCTTGTTGAAGCTAACTTGAAGCGATTGAAATATTTGTAGTGGATATATATATGAGTTTGATAATTCATTTTGATATGTGATTAAGTGTGTGAAATGTAGAGCAGATGAGTTGCAAATATCAAAATGGTGATTAAGTGATCTATACATTGTTTTACTTATGCATTAAATATTTTGTGATGTGAGTTAGAGCATAGTAGAGCAAAAGTACAAAATCAGTCAGAAGGACAGAAGATCGACTACTAAGCTTCACTAGAACTAAAATGAGGCACTTGTAGATTCTGTAGACACCTAAAAATGACCTAGGCCTGCAAGCTTCATTTTCGCCACTTTCGTCCTAGCATAATTAAGTTATTTAATTATGTCCTTGGTCCACATTCGACTATTGGTTAAATAATTCATAATTATTTAATTAATTCATGTCATTTGTTTCTCCTTGATTATTAAATAAATAAATATTATTTATTTATCTAATACGTCATTAATTATCTAAGTCTTCCTTTAATTAAATAAATTTCATAATTTATTTAATTTCCCTTTGTCATTTATGTCTTCTTGATTAATTAAATAAATTTTATTTATTTAATTACATCACTAATTAAGTCCCCTTCTTCTAAAAATTAAATAAATTCTTATTTATTTAATTTTGTCCACTTTCCACTATAATTAAATAATTATTCTAATTATTTAAATATTCATTAGCTTTTTCTCTCATTAAAATTAAATAAATTTGATTTATTTAATTTAGCAATTCTCTTGAATTTTGAATTAAATCATTATTTAATTCAAAACAATTCTTTTATCACATTCCTCCATGATTAAATAATATCTTTATTATTTAATTATTTCTTAGTCAATGGAGTAAATAAATTTTATTATTTAATTTCTCCAGCAACCTCTTTGTCCGTGCCAGTCTTATCTTCCAAATTAATTCTTGACTTTTGACATCTTATTTAATTTTGACCCTTGATTGAATTATCTTATAATTCAATCTTGGCCCTTCATCCTTATCTTTTGCCCTAATTTTGACCTAACCCTAATGCACACAGCAACATTTAATCTTGATCATTGATTCTAGGGTTCTGGTCATCTTTTCATCCTGGCCACACATTCAAAATTGTAGTTTTCATAAAAGGGCAATTTTGTTCTCATTTGCTTCCTCTCTGGCTCTCTCTCTCTCTCTTGGTCTCTCTCATGCTTAGATTTTAACTTAGGCTATTATTATTGTTACAGTCATAGTCACTTACAGTCATTGTCATTTTAGTCCATTGTAAGGTCATTTTATTTTATGCAAATCCTTCAACACTTGCATAGGGCTTAGTCTTTTGTCATAGTTGCTCATACAAATCTGAGGGCACCTTTTATTTACTGCAAGCTAGGAGGTGTAACAAAGGTCAACCATGGAAGGTGGAGACTTAGGGTAACATTGTCCCTTTTTTCTTCACATTATTTTCTTTGTGCTTTGTTATTTCATAGGAATTTTGATGTTATTGTGCTAACCCCTTTAACAAATTAGGATTTTCCCTTGATTACATTGGTGAACCCGACGTTGTTTTTCGGCTTTTCGTACATTTTTTGGTGTTTTCTGTTGTTTTGCAGGGTACAGGTACGGATCGCCGCAACTTTTTTAAAAAAACATTGTGACGCATCAGATGTGTCACGACGCACTCGGGAACCGTAGAGCCGCACTTGCTCTGCCGCACCGCAACTGACACACATAATGATGCATCTGTTTTTCCTGAGCCGCATCCGAAACCATGAAAGCCGCATTTGCTATTCCGCGCCGCATCCATCTGGTATAATTCTTCTTTCAGTTTGGGGTTTTATTTTCAGATTTCGGGTGTTCTAATCTTATGTCTTCCTGTATTTTGTGTTTATTCCTGCATGTTGGATAAGATTAGATTTTCTGTCACTAATCCTTTCTGGTAGCGGCTTTCTATTTTTGTAGGATTGGTTTTCTATTGTTTTGCAGGATACTGGTATGGATCGCCGCAAACGTCGCAACGCATCAGCTGACAGAAATGACACAACTATTCTGACAAGCCACAACTGATAGCTACAGAGATGCATTCGATATTCCCAGCCGCATTCGAGAACCTAAACGACGCATTTTCCAATCTGCGCCACATCTGTCTGGTAATTTTTCTACCACACCGCATTTGCCTGGTAAATTTTTCCTATCAGTTTTGAGGTTCTAATTTTTGGATTTCGGGCTTTTCTGGTTTCTGGTTTGCAGATTTTCTATTTTTCTATATTCTATTTTTATTCCTGCATGTGGGTTAGGTTAGATTTTGTTAATAATCCTCTCTTGTAGCATGTGGCGATCCCTATTCGTATGTCAAAGACCATTGTTTCAAAAAGACTACTAACTCATTGTTTGCAGATTCGCATGTCAAAGAAGGAAAAAATAAACATTGTGCTTGTTTATTTCTAGATTAGCAAACATTTGAATTTGGTGCTTATAAAAAGAATCATGTCTTTCATGCTTGATTGTGCTTGTGGAGTGGTAGGTGAGTATGCTCTCACTTGGTGAAAACCTTGTGATCAGAAAACCAGACCCATTCTTTTCTGTTATTTTAACCTTCATGATTCGGTATATCAGAGTATCCTCTCCCCTTGCGCATTCGTGCGATCCTGGGTGTAAGAGAAATGGTTACCGACTCTAGAACTTGGGCCTGTTCTGGTGGGAAAAAGTACTCACCCCAGGATGACTCAGACCGGTAGCACCCTGACACCGAGGGACTTCCATCCGGTATAGAAAAGTGGGTTCTTGGGGAAAGCCCAAGAATCATGAGCGTGGTTCCAACGAGATGGATCGGAAAGGGGACTCTCGCCGCATGGATCACGCCCCATGAATGGAATGCCCGAATTAAACACCTCTTGTCTTAGTGTAACCATTCTATTAGCCGTTGCTTGATATAGTGCAGGGTACAGTATCATGCCCGAAGATTACTTACTATTGATCCCCTTGAGTAGAGATAGCAATTCTTGGGATGTCACTACCCAATGAATCTGAATTTGGTGTGCTCGAATGACATTAATGAGCCATGGAGGGGAGCCAATGCCACCAAAATTCTAAGCTATCCGCTCTCGAGAAGGAAAGGAGTTCATCACCAATCCGGGGTATAACTAGTGGGCTATATCAAGTATACAAACCCATGGCCTAGTGGCCTTTTTAGGATTGTGCTTATCTCATGTGTGTTTGGTTACCCCTTAAAACGCTGTGTTTGTTAAGTGCATTCTAGTTTTGTCATAGTCCAAACAAAACATTCATCAAACAAATCAAAAACTTCCATCAAAACACCACGAAAATCACTTTGAAACAAAACTGCTCTGATAAACCGCAACTGCTCTGATAAACCGCAACTGCTATGATAAACCACAACTGCTCTGATAAACTACATTTGAAACTTAGAACAATGCATTTGTAGGCATCGTGACGCATCTATTAATCTGAAAGCCGCATATGATAAACCAAGTTGCATCTGACAGTCAAAAATTCGCAAGTGAAAAACTGAACCGCAGTTGCTAAACCATGACGCAATTGCCAAACTGAGACACATTTGCGTGTCAAAATTTTAAAACTTCACAGTCGAAACCAGAGACCTCCAAACTGTCATCCAACTGTCAAACTCTATCACCAAGAAGATTTTGTCAAAATCCTAATTTGAAATTTCTCAAAGTCTTGTCTCTTAGCTTGCATTGATCATCTTAGGTTTCATACCTCACCCCATTTAGGTATCATACATTCAACATTACGTTGTCCCTAGGCTCATATCTTGCATACTTAGGAGTAGGCAAATCTTAAGCACCCCTTGGAAAAATCATTGTTTTCAAAATTAGACCCTTTTGGACCAAGTTATCAAACATCCTTTTAGTCATTGTCCCCTTTTGTGAGATTTCTTCCAACTCAAAAGTCTAGTTAGGAAGACTCACAAGTCATCTTGTCAACTTGTCATTAACAACAAATTCCTTTAGCAGTCCAAATCGAAAACAAAGTTCAAGCTTAGATGTGCTTAGATAACCTAGTCTTACATTGCATTCACATTGCATACCTTATTCACAAAAATCCAAAAATAGTGGTCATTTTAGTCGTCAGTTTGAACCTTAGATTTCACCTAGTGTCATACTTGCATTTAGTGGACATTCCCTTTGAGTAATCTCATTTATGGTCGAAACCAGACTTCAAAAGCACAAGAGACAAATGGAAAACTTTGGATGAGATCCCAACAGTCCTCCACATGACTCAAACTGGACCATGAATGATCCCTTTACCAATCTAGACAATCAACCTCCAGTGACAACACAATCCTTATCTAACAACTCATTTGAACTCTAATTGCAAAGAGATGAAAACGGTCAACTACTTCAGGAACACATAGAAGAATTGACACAAGACCCAGAGGTCTATCAGTTGGCTGAAACAATAGCACGTCATGACAGAGACAGATTCGTAGCTATGCTCTTGAGTGAAGGAGCTAAGTTACCACCAGGATTTGACATTAACACATTACATGACCCTAATGCCAACAATGTTCATAACATCTCACATACTGGTCAAGTCCTAAATACTACAAGCAACATCCCTTTTGACACCACAACGACACTGCATACCACATCCAACATCCCAAACATCTCCAATACAATAAACGCTACATCTATTGGGGGATCACAATCATCCACAACATCCACAAAACTACCCCAATTAAATGCAACCATCCTTGGCTCCTTGACAACATCGTAAAATTATTCCAATCCTCCTGTTATCGCAACAGCAAATACCACGGGGGCATCATCAAGTCATCACAACTCCCCCTTGACAACTACATCTACTACCATGAACACAACTTCAACAAAATCCTTCAGTAGTAATTCACAACATCCTTTGGGAGGAGCCACAGGACGTATCTTTATACAAGGACAACAACAAAACGTTAACACGACAACACAGTCAAACGTCATTACCTCCCAAGGTACAAATACCAATGTTCCCCTTGTGCAAAATCAGCAATTCACACAAAGTGGCCAAATAACTCAACCCATGACATCGTTAATACATCCTAACATTCATGGTCACAACATCCCCCAAATAACGACACACATAGCTGGGGGACACATTCCAACATACTCATCCAACGTTCACACTCATCAACATGCACCTAATCACAACTTCCAATACCAACAACACACGTCATATGTACCGCAACAACCCGTACCGCCACAATACACCTATACTCATGCAGGAACACATGGTGTACCAGGAAATCCAATGTATGGAAATGTAAATGACCCTACCATAGATGAACTCAAAGCAACAGTGCGGGATATGGAGAAGAAAATGCAAAACATGTTCATCACAGGCGGGAAATCCGAAATATCATATGATCTGGATGTATACCCATTCGACACAAACTTACGTATGCCCGCATTTCCGCCAGGATATGTGTCACCCAACTTCACTAAATATAAAGGAAAACAAATCCCATTGAACATCTTCGCGAATTCGCAACTAACTGTATGGATATCGCCTACGAACCCACATACTTGATGAGACTTTTTTCCAAAAGTTTGGCGAGTCAAGCCCTTGAATGGTTTTCAACGCAAAAAGATATCCAGACATGGGATGAGCTCAAAAGAAGGTTCATAAAAAATTACGCATACAATATTGACATGGACACCTCTATCACTAGCTTGTGCAATCTCACACAAGAAGAGTCGGGTGAGACATTTATCCCGTTCTTTCAAAAATGGAGAAGCCTCGCTAGTCGATGTCACATTGACATTCCTGAAAGAGAAAAGGTTGACATGTTTGTCCAAACACTTTTAGGGCCCCTCAAATTCGCATTGCAAATACATTGTTGCACAACCTTCACAGAATTAGTGGAAAAGGGGGTCCAAATTGAGAAAGCCCTTATCGCAAAGGGAGAACTGAGGTATGGTTCCAAAAACACAAACACCAACCCACCCACTGACAAAAACAAATATTGGGTCAAGAATAAACATGTCACAAATGATGGTGTCGATGCCAAGACTGCAAACACTGTAGGTCCTGTATTGGCCCTAAAAGGGGTTCCACAACAAAACAGACCAACAACAACATTGACACCTCCCCCCAATACTCCTTCAAACAATCAAAATGGCCAAAACCGTCAAGGACAATATCGTCAACTAAGACAATTCCCTAGGGGTCGCACATACACCAATTTAGGTGAACCCATTGCAGATGTCCTCAAGAAATGCATCCAACATGGGGTCATCACACTTCCGGAAATAAAACCTTATGACCCAGGACAATTCAAACCAGCATGGTGGGATGACAACGCAATTTGTGAATACCATCGAGTCAAAGGGCATACAACCTCCAACTGTAGACAACTGAAAAACATAATCCAAGACCTTATTGAAAATCGCACCATCGAAGTAGGTGGATCACAATTCAATTCCAACTCAGACCATACTATCCACAAGAATCCACTACAGGATCATGGTCCCCATAATGCTTCCACTTCAGGTCCACAAAACCAAGCTAACTTCACCCGAGTCAAGTACGATTACTCTGGTGGACCAACAATAAATAATGTTAGAACAGACGATGAGTACATCAACACCATTACGATCAAGAGAGCACCACAGTGCAATGCTACTACGCGAAGTGGAAAGGTCACTATAGCTGGTCCACCTCCCCCTAGACAAGCCAAGATCATTGTAGCAGGTCCATCTGCTAAGCAATCACAACCAGCTTCATCTGCTAAACAACCAAAACCTGTCTCAACCCCACAACAGTGGAAACCTAAAAGTCAGTTCAATCTCATTGACCAACTAGGAAAGACTCCTGCGAAAATATCTATCCTTGAGCTGCTTCGTATCTCTCCTGCACATAAAGAAATCTTGGATAAAACTCTCTTAGAGTCGTCGGTCCCGAAGGACATTGATGTCAATCAGTTTGAAACTATGGTGGGATATCTCACCACGCCGCACCATGTCACCTTCTCAGATCAAGATTACTCATCATCTAAAACCAACCACAATGATGCGTTACACATAGAAGTTTTTGTCCACAAGCACAAGGTTAGACGAGTTTTAATAGATGGCGGAGCAGGGTTGAATATATGCTCTCTCAAATTGGTTAAGGCTCTTGGATTCTATGATGCATGTGTAGACCCAACGAAAAGCATAGTGATCAAAGCATATGATGATGAGGAACGCTCTTCGCGAGGTGTTATCTCTCTCCCTATCAGAGTGGGACCACTCATTGTTGACACAACTTGCCAGGTCCTGGATTTGGAACTACCATACAACATCTTACTTGGCCACCCATGGATCCACACCTTAAAGGCCGTTCCATCGACATACCACCAATGCCTTAAGTTTCCTTTTGATGGTACAGAAGTAACCATATACGGAGACCCCAACCCTTTCCAATATTGTACCAATTTAAGGGGTATCTCTGAAAACCAAGTACCTATTAACCGAGAAGCACCTGGCTCCTCATCTAAATACATCGACCCTTCCATGCTCAGGTCATCTTCCACATCCACTCCATCCACGTCTTCTGACGTATCACAACCCTCCACCAACCCTAAGACCGAATCAACTGATAAAATCCAGGACCTCGGCCGCAGAGATTTCAAACTAAATATAGCATACAACATAACTACAATACCCACTCCTCCAAATATATATGGTCGACCATGTTTCAGAATGGAACCGCAAGAAACATTCAAAGTTCCACCGAATACAGTTTTCATTAAGTGGGGAGATATGAGTGATGAAGACCTTGCCGACATCACAGGATGGATCTATAAGGATACAGTCTCACTACCTCCACTACCAGTCCAGAAATATGGCAAGGGTTACAACATCATGAAGGCTAAAGGCTACGATGGTACTAGTGGCCTTGGAAAAAATAAAACTGGTCAAAGGGAACCCATAGAAACTTTCCAAACTCTGAAGTATCTTGGATTAGGGTTTGGATCACTCGACAATGACGATCGACATACCTCTGGACTTTCCAGTGAGCGAGTACATGCTTCTGAAAGTGTTGAGACTACTAGGGAATACCTAACTGAAACAGACTCCCACGAGTGGGAATTTGGCTCCGAACGATCCCTAAGTGACTGTTGTCTTGATGATTTATTTGTCAAACTAGGGGAATTGACCTCTGAACAACGATTTTGGCAAACATTCAAAATTGAGCGGGCAACAAAAGTCAAAATCCCACTAACACTTCCCATGACATGTAACAACCACCATCTGAACCCCCTCAGTCTAATCTATCCAAAGTATCAGATGACATTGATAGCCAGGGCTGTCAAACCTTCACCCCTTATTATGACAACGAATATGACACTAGTGAAGGAGAATACTAGATAGAGTTCGATGTCGAGTTGGATGATGATAATCTCATCTACAACATCAACGAATCCATATGTATGCTATCAGCATCCTCACCTGAATTCACTAGCCTTGACGATGGCATTTCATTAGTCTACCCTGAACTAGTCGATTGGGACCAACAAGGACCGCCAGTTCTAGACACATTCCAAAATGATGAAGCCATTGCCGAATTCATGGGATTACGTGAGGGCATACCCAGTGGGGACCACAAATCAAGATTTACTATTGATTTGGATTGCGCGGCATACTTTGGTGAGACGGTCCAGTCCTCTAGTCGCAAAAGTAAAAATAAAGTAAAAAATGAAACGTCTCTAGGTGAAAACTGAAAGGCACCTCTTGACGGTAAAATAGTAAAAACAAAGGACGTATCTGTGGGTGAAAACCTCTCAGAGGTGCCCAAAGATGGAGGACTAGAATTTCTCCCTGTGCAACAGGAGAGATCGACCATGCTTGTCAAGGACACCATAGAGGATAACATTTCGACTCCAGAAGACCCCAAGATGGTCCTATTTGATGCATCATTGATAGATGAAGAGAAACCAGAATTTCATAAATTCTTTGCAGAACAGAAAATAAACTTTGCATGGTCCTACGCTGACATGCCAGGATTGGACCCCAAACTAGTTCTACATCATCTGCCACTAGTACCCAATGCTAAACCAGTCAAGCAGAAGTTGCGCAAAATGCACCCTCAAGTTGCTCTATTGGTTAAGGCTGAGTTAAAGAAATTACTGGATGCCAGATTCATAAGGTCTATAGATTATGCTGAATGGATTTCCAACCTAGTGTCGGTGACAAAGCCAAATGGACTAATTCGGGTATGTACAGATTTCTGCGACCTAAACAAAGCATGTCCAAAGGATGACTTTCCTTTGCCCAACATTGACATCATAGTCGATCTAACTGCAGGACATGAGATGCTATCCCTCATGGATGGTTTCTCTGGTTATAATCAAATCCGCATTGCTCCTAAGGACCAACACAAAACAACATTTACTTGCCCATGGGGTACATACTGTTGGAACGTCATGCCCTTCGGTCTCAAAAATGCAGGTGCCACATACCAAAGGGCTATGACCACGATCTTCCATGATATGATGCACAATATAATGGAAGACTATGTAGATGGCTTATTGGCCAAATCAGCAACAAGGAAAGATCATTTGAAGGTACTTGACAAAATTTTCAAGAGACTAGAAGAGTACAAGGTTCAGTTAAACCCTAAGAAATGTGTTTTTGGGGTCATGTCAACTAAGCTATTGGGGTACATAGTTTCCCGAAGAGGCATAGAGGTCGATCCGACAAAGGTTAAAGAAATCATAGACATGCCTCCACCTAGAGGGATTAGTGAACTCAGAACCCTGCAAGGCAGAGTGCAATCTATTCATCATTTCATAGCCCAATTGGCAGATAAGTGCCACCCATTCTAGTATCTGTTATGCAAAGGTGTCCCCTTTGTATGGACAGATAAATGTCAATAGGCCTTCCAGCAAATCAAAGATTACCTGCTATCAACACCAGTCCTCATGTCGCCTATTCATGGAAAGCCATTAATTCTATACATCTCGACCACTAGTTTAGCACTGGGGGCATTACTGGCCCAAAATGATCATGAGGGGAAAGAAAGAGCAATCTACTACATCAGCCGCACATTGATCGATTACGAGCTGAATTACACATACATTGAACGTGCATGCCTCACAGTTGTCTTTGCAGCCCAAAAACTAAGGCATTATATGCTTAATCATCAGACACAACTAGTTGCCAAAATTGACCCATTGAAATACCTATTAAGCCGAGCAGTGTTAACAGGCCGATTGGCAAAATGGGTTATGATCCTAAGTGAGTACGACATATAGTATGTTGAACGCAAGGCAATAAAAGGGCAAGTAATAGCAGATCAACTGGTAGATGCGCCAATGCAAGCCTCTCATCCGTTGGTAACTGATTTTCCTGACGAGTCCATCTTTCATACGGAACCAACAACACCATGGAAGCTGTATTTTGATGGGTCCCACACTGGTCATGGCTCAGGGGCTGGAATCTTGTTCATCACACCACAAGGGGATTCAATTCCTAAGTCATTTTGAATCACTTTCCCTTGCACAAACAACATTGCCGAATACAAAGCACTAGTTACAGGTCTCAAATTGGCAATCAAATGGAAAATTCAGACATTGCTTGTATTTGGGGATTCCCAGCTAGTAATCAACCAAGTGAATGGTGACTATGAAACAAAGGATGAGAAGTTGCTTCCTTACAAGAGGATGGTGGATAGTTTCCTAACATACTTCCAATCAGTGTCTTTTGAACAAATCCCCAGGGTACAGAATAAGGCAGCTAACGCAATGGCTACTATTAGTTCTCTCTTGGACATCCCTAAAAATGTGTCACAATTTGAGTTCCTAGTAGAACAGCTGTTGATACCAGCATATGATATCCTAGAGTCGGAAATGGTTTGCGAACTTGTTGGTCCCAACTCTCCTTGGTATCAGGACATTTATGACTATCTAAAGACTCACGCCCTTCCATCGAACCTATCCAATAACCAAAGGAAGTCCTTCATTAGGAAATCCGCAAGGTATGCCATTATCAGTGACACCCTATACCGCCATAGTTTCAACAATACCCTCCTTAGATGTCTTGACACCGATGAAGCATGTACGACCTTACGAGAAGTGCACGATGGTATATGCGGATCTCATTCGAGCGGTCCTACTCTGGCTAAGAAACTAACGAGACTTGGATATTATTGGCTGACAATGGAAAAAGATGCAATAGAATATGTCAGAACCTGTCGCAAGTGTCAGATCCATAGTGATTTGGTCCATGCTCTAGCACAAGAACTTTGGCCAATCACTTCTCCACGGCCCTTCGCTCAATGGGGACTCGACCTCATGGGTAAGATTCATCCAACCTCCTCCAACGGCCATAAATTCATTATCACCGCCACTGAGTATTTCACAAAGTGGATCGAAGCCATTCCATTGACATACATTACTGGCAAACAAATATCAAAGTTTATCCTCAACTACATCATTTGTCGGTATGGTCTCCCACAGTCCATCATCACTGACAACGGACGTCCGTTCAAAAACCAAGACGTACGTGAGTTATGTGAGCGATTCCATATCTAACACCACTTTTCATCCCCATACTACCCCAAGGAAACGGCCAAGCTGAGGCGTCGAATAAAACCATTATCAAGATCCTTAAAAAGACTGTCAATGACGTTGGTCGCGATTGGCACATACAACTTAACCCTGCTCTATGGGTTTACCGAACTAGCATCCGTATGCCTACAGGACTACCCCATTCACCCTGGTTTTTGGCGCGGAAGCCATCTTACCCATTGAGGTCAAAATTCCTTCACTACGGGTCTCTTTGAAGGGTCTAACTAATGAAGAGGAATACCGACAATCACGCTTGCACGAGCTAGAAATGTTGGATGAAAGAAGACAAAACTCACTGAATCACCTCCAAGCATATCAAAATCGCCTTTGTCGCAGCTACAATAAAAAGGTCATGGTCAGAAAGTTCGACATTGGCGACCTGGTTCTCATGCAGAACCCTAAGAACCAAGTAGACAGAGAAAAGCCAGGAAAGTTTGAACCAAACTGGCTGGGTCCATATATCATCATATCTTCTTTTGGTTCTGGAGCATATCAACTGGTAACTCCAGATGGGGAACAATTGACTGAGCCCATCAACAGTTTACACCTCTGAAAGTTCTACGCATAGCATCAGAGGAAAAAACTGAGGGCCCTAAAATACAAAAAAAAAATGAAAAATGAAAAAAATCGTCACCTTGATGAAAACCTGGCAAACAGGCATCTTGGTGACACCAAAAAAATCAAAAAATCATAAAAAAATCATTAAAATAGTAAAAAGAAAAATAATTCGTCCAATAGTGAAAACCTGGCAAACAGGCGCTTTGGACAAGTACCATGGTGAAAACCTGGCAAACAGGCGCCATGTGTAATCAATCATTGCTCTGCCATCTATTGTCACTTGGTCTAAACTTGGCTTGGGATGAAAGCTATCTTCGCCGCTATTCCACAAGTCACCATCACATCCTACTCTACCTATCCTAGTGGATGAATGATTGACATCAAGCCCTGACGACTGTTTGTCCAGCAAGTCAACAGCATCCTATCTGTATCCCTTGCAAATGGCTAAGTCTTAAACCTGGTTGGGGGCAAAATGTTTATCATGCAACTGCGGTAAAATGTCTTGAAAAAAGACAAAAACATCATAAAATGTCCTGAAAAAAGACAAAATCATAAAATGACCTAAAAAAAGAGACAAAAACATCATAAAATGACCTAAAAAAAGACAAAAACATCATAAAATGTCTTGAAAAAAGCCCAAAAACATTGCAAAACGTCATGGAAAAAGACCTAAAAATCATAAAACGTCCTGAAGAAAATCAACAAAACATTAGACCGTGCAAGGCACACAAGTGCACTGTCATCTTTGGTCTAAGTCAATCAATGTCATTGTCCGAACTACGTTGTCTCTGCGCATTTGCTACATAGGCAAGACTCATAATTGAGTCCCCGAGACATTAGGTCAGTCCTATTAGGTTTGTCAAAAGAAATCATGGCGCAATCTTTGGTCATCAAGACAAAGTCATTGGTCGTGTCGAACTATGAGGTCTCTGAGTGTATGACATAGGCAAGGCCATCTATCGATGAGCCCCTGAGGCCGCACTAGGTCAGTCCATTAGGGTTCATGACACTACAGTGGCACACACGTCAAAAATCTTCAATCAAATTCCAAATGGGAAAACTCCTGAAACAAAGTAAAACAATCTTTTATTCAACATGACAATCTCATCAAGGCAACATCGGCATATAATCAAACACAAGTCAACCTCAGTCACAACAAGTCAACCTCGGTCAAAACAAGTCAAATCATCATTATAACTGATCAAACTGTCAAATTTTGGTTAGTCTTCAGATGAGTCCTTCTGAAAGATAACCTCTGTCATTTACGCCTTAGGATGTGTCCTTCCTAGGCGTCGTCGTCGTCATTCGGCCTTTCGAGCGATCCTCTTGACATCTAAGGATCACCCTTCCTGACATTAGTGTTCTTTAGATGAGTCCTTCTAAAGAACCAACTCTGTCATTTATGCTTTAGGATGTGTCCTTCCTAGGCATCGTCATTATTTTGAGGGACCCCTTACGACCATTAGGGATCAAAATCCTCCCGACATTCGCCATCATTCAGGATGTGTCCTTCCGGAATTCACCAAGTCTCGACATTTTCAAGGTCATCAAAACTTTAAACATTTGGACATCTTGACATCGTCAAACATGACACCTTGGCATCAGAACAATGGATATCCAGATGCACTTGACAAACACTTGACAATTCTCTTTTCATCTTTTATCATGTTATTAGTTTTTCAGTGAGATCCCACTAAGAAGGATTTAGAGAAGCAGCGATGTAGCATGACAATTGACATGCATGACTACTAGCTTCTCAATGAGATCCTGATCTTGGGATTTAGAAAAGCAACGACATATCATGATAGAGACTTCATTTTTTTTTTGTAGTTTGACAATCATGTCACTAGCTTCTCAAGGATGTCCTGGAAACAGGATTTAGAGAAGCAACGACGTTTCATGATCTGTCAATGTCATTTTCTGCTTGTGGTTGATGATGACAACAAGACTGGGGCAAGCATGCTCCTAGTATGAGTCATAATCATCCTTGTCTGTGACTATTTTGTCTTGGGTAATGGTATGACTTTGCACACCTGGATCTACGTCATATCTTGGTGTTTGTTGACCATTACAACAGTTTGCCCAATGATGATTAAGGAGCAACGAATATTAAAAGTCTTACAGTAAAGTTTTGAAGGATTTGTATCTTCTCATAGGTCTCATGTCTTCTCCTCTTTGGTCTGGTCATCTTCTCTCATCAGTCCCACCATCTTCTCTCATCCATCCTGCGATGATATCCTGTGTCATTCAAAAACATAAGTGCATACATGATATATCCATTGCATTAGGTCCATACATACATCATCCATGGCATTAAATAATATCATACATGGCATTACATCATATACATAATCACAAACATTGCATTAACATAATCATCATCATTGCATCTTTTACATAAATGCATCATGCACATCATTAACATAAGCATATGAATATTGCATCATCATGGCATAAAAAATCACAACATAGACATCATAATACATAAATGGCATCATAAAATAAGCATCGTACATCATACACACATAATGCATAGAACATCACATAACACATATAGGCCGCATCAAAACTGCATCATCATATAAATATCATCTCAAAAATATGCAATGTCACAGGATAGAGTCAATGGATATCCCAAAAATGGAGCTCGCAGGCTCAACAATAAACATAGTGTGTCCAAATACAAATATGCCCCTAGGGTAGGCTCTCATCATCCCCTCGGGGTGAAGAATGTGGTGGTGGCTGAGGCCCTGTCACTGGCTCTGAAGCAATGGATGGTCCTGTAGTGGCCTGTGTCTGTGAAGATGAGGGAACTGCAAATGAAGGCATCATCGTGACAGTAGGGAACACCTGTGAGGTCACCGCTGCTGGACTCTAAGAAGTGGTAGGATCTGTCACTGGTGGCTGACCCTGTACTGACCTCTGTGCTGAACCAATGGAACCTTGACTGTGCCCCGAATGATGAATCAGAGTATGCCTGCGGGAGTGATGTGATCTGTGGCCTAATGTGTGTCCTGTGGAAGTCGACCCTCCGACACTGGTATGGCTCCTAGTACCACTGCCACTACCCGACCTGTGCCCACTGCCTGTCCCCGTCTATGATCGGGATAGGGTAGGATCTCGCTGCTTTGGCGGCACTGCCTGCTCATAGAGGGTCCTGTATTGTCTCAACCTGGTGCTCACCCTAGCAAGCTCCTAAGCCATGTCTCCTGTGGGTCCTGTGCATAGGGCCGCAAACTCTATGCACCACTGAGATGCATCTTGTTGGCGAATCACCGCCTGATCCCGCTCTACATGGGCTACCTCCAATGCCGACTGTAGGGACCTAACCTATGCCAGGCTAGAATCTAATCTCTGCTGAAGATCGGCCACTCGTTGATCAGCTGTAGCATCCGGTGGCAACTCTGAGGATGGTATCTCCTCCTCACCCTCCACCATCTGCCATCTCAAGAGTCTCTCTGCCTCACCTATGGCCTCATCCTCCTCGTCATCATCATCATCCTCCTCTCCTGCCACCTCCACCTCCTCCTCTCCTGCCACCTCCGCCTCCTCCTCCCCTGCCATATCCACCTCTGGTACCCTAACATCCTCCTCCTATCTCTCCCCCTCCGCCTCCTCCTATCCCCCAACCTCTGGCTCCCCCTCCTGTCTCCCCTCGCCCTCTCTCTCCTGTCTGGGCTGCTCCTCCATCTCCCCCTCCTCACCGACCTCAGGGATAGCATCTAACGCTACCCTCACCACGCGTTGTCGCACCCTATGACCTAGTACCTGTCTGTCCTGCTGTCGCCTCCTGCCATCTCCACTGTCATCTCCACCTTGGCCTCTGTCTCCACCACGGCCTCCGTCTCCACCTTGACCTCCATCATCACCCCGACCTCCGTCTCCACCTCAACCTCCATCATCACCCCTGCCTCCATCCCTCCCTCCATCACCATCGCTCCCTCCATCTCCATCCCTGCCCCTGCCTCTACCTCTTCCTTTGCCCCCATCTCTGCCTCTGCCCCCTCGTCTAGTTCATGGCACTCATGGAATCACTGACCACCTATCAACTGGTGCTGGCCCGTCAGGATCTGTCAATGGCACGGGTCGGCGTGCCTGCCACCATAGATCATAGGCTGTTGTTGTACCTGGATCTGCCACTCCACCTCTCCAACCCCAGGCCTGGGCTACTAGCCCATCTATCTGCTATGTCGCGAAGGCCACTGGGATGGCCGCCCCCCATGCATACTCTCTGGATGATCGGGCATACTCTGTCGTCCCCATGGGTACATCCTGCTGCTCCCCGAACTGTCTCAGTACACGCTGCGGCAGGTACATCTCAATAATCAAGGATGTCTGTATTGTCCTACCAATAAGGTATCAATACTGCCTGCAAAAACTCAGATGATCATCCTCATCATCCCATGCCTCACAATCCCTGTAGGGCCTCCAGATGAACCTCACCATGGTATCAATCTGATGCCGCCACCACCCTGTCTCACCCATATGGGTCTACAGTAATGCGTCAGCATAGTAGTAGGAGTAAGGCATCCCCTCGGCTAGCTGTGGTCTGTCGATAGGAGGGCGGAATATGGCAATATGCTCCCATGCCCAGATCATCATCAGTGTGGTCCCATAGGAGATACTCTCTCCTCTCCTATATACAACGTCATGCAGCTAATGATAAAGCATCCCCAGCAAACAAGGACCCCATGCATAAACTGTCCTATCTCTTCTCATGCCGACCAAGATGTCCCCCCAACCAATCATAAATCCGTGTCCTCGTCGGTCAGGAACCAAAATGCCACCAATCAGAGTCGCCAGGAATGCATCAAAGTGACTGTAGTGCTCCGCCAGGAAATCCCAATGGATCTCATAACCCTCAATGCCGAGTCCAGCACCCTGATCCTGGTAGTACACCAGAAAGGTCTACTTGCCATGACGTGGATCGTACATGATCTGCTCCCCTCGAATCAGAATCTGGAGAATACGGTAGACGTCCTCCAAAGTAATGGTAGCCTCACCTGTCGGCAGGTGAAAGGAACAGGTCTTGGAATGCCATCTCTCACACAATGTCGTCAGCAAACCCCTATTCGCCCGAATGGCGGGCATGAACGCAGCATGGAATAAGCCGAGTCTCATCAATCGTTGCCGCTCTCGTGGGCCTAGCTGATCGCCAAACCGAAAGGTCCTCGGTCTGCTCTCTCTCGTGTAAATAGGGGCAAGCTGCCTCTGCAAAAAGACGAACACAACATTAGCACCTTTTTGGACAACTGTAACCATCATGGAAAATAACTAAGGGCACGAAAGCATCAAAGCAAGTTAAATTAAGTAAACAGGCAAGTGCATCGCAAATAAGCAATTGCGTTGCCAAAATGCAAATGCATCGTTCGAAACATCAAATGTGTCACAATAAGTCAAGTGCGTCGCTTGAAAACACTTGGATCACAAAATTATGTGTTTGCGCTTCAACATTGCGAATGCGGCACGACATTCCACTTGTGACATTCAAACAAGCAGTTGCGTCGCAACATTGCGATTGCGGCACTTGAGCAGTCAAATGCGATTCGGTTAAGCACTTGCGTCGTTCCAAATATCAAATGCGGCACAAACCGCCGGTGCGACTCGTTTTCTCTTTGCACTTGCGTCGCGACGCATCAAATGCGGCGAACGCGAAGGAAATTGCGGCTTATGCGAATGCATATGCGTCGCGGCGCATTCGTTGACTACCCTAGAAAGCATTAAAAAACACGTAAAACGAGAAAATAAAAAAGTGGGATTAGGGTACATACCACCGGCCCCGAGCCCTCTGGCCATCTGAAAGTCCTCACGATCTCCCCGCGGTGCTCTAACACTGGAATAACCATCGTCGCTGCTACTCCTTTCGCTCTGAGCTCTCAGGATTCGCAAGGTGAATAGTGAAAGTGAATTGACTTTTACCCCTTTGACAACCTATTTATAAGGTCAAAATGACATTTTTTTCAACCACAGTCAATACTGGAGGCTCATTTCCGCACCTTTGACCTCCCCGTAAGTTGCTCTAAACATGTCAGAATCTGAAACCGACTGCGTCGCTGTTTTTCTAGCCATCAAATTGATTTATCGGGACCTTTTGCAAATTTTTCTGGCGTCGACCCAAAATTTGAAAATTTCCCGAGTGGGCAGGAGTACTTCGTACCTTCACTGGGGCATATTCTTGACTTATTTTCTTTGTGACAATGCGACAAGCGACATTATGACAAAGAGGGGCAAAATGTAGACACCTAAAAATGACCTAGGCCTGCAAGCTTCATTTTCACCACTTTCGTCCTAGCATAATTAAGTTATTTAATTATGTCCTTGGTCCACATTCGACTATTGGTTAAATAATTCATAATTATTTAATTAATTCATGTCATTTGTTTCTCCTTGATTATTAAATAAATAAATATTATTTATTTATCTAATACGCCATTAATTATCTAAGTCTTCCTTTAATTAAATAAATTTCATAATTTATTTAATTTCCCTTTGTCATTTGTCTTCTTGATTAATTAAATAAATTCTTATTTATTTAATTTTGTCCACTTTCCACTACAATTAAATAATTATTCTAATTATTTAAATATTCATTAGCACTTTCTCATTAAAATTAAATAAATTTGATTTATTTAATTTAATCAATTCTCTTGAATTTTGAATTAAATCATTATTTAATTCAAAACAATTCT
Source organism: Sequoia sempervirens (assembly GCA_007258455.2). Classification (NCBI taxonomy): domain Eukaryota; kingdom Viridiplantae; phylum Streptophyta; class Pinopsida; order Cupressales; family Cupressaceae; genus Sequoia; species Sequoia sempervirens. The sequence continues at coordinate 348,815,776 of VDFB02281492.1, read as the reverse complement.
TTTGTCACATTCCTCCATGATTAAATAATATCTTTATTATTTAATTATTTACTGGTCAACTGAAGTAAATAAATTTTATTATTTAATTTCTCTAGCAACCTCTTTGTCCGTGCCGGTCTCATCTTCCAAATTAATTCTTGACTTTTGACATCTTATTTAATTTCGACCCTTGATTGAATTATCTTATAATTCAATCTTGGCCCTTCATCCTTATCTTTTGCCCTAATTTTGACCTAACCCTAATGCACACATCAACACTTAATCTTGATCATTGATTCTAGGGTTCTGGTCATCTTTCCATCTTGGCCACACATTCAAAATTGCAGTTTTCATAAAAGGGCAATTTTATTCTCATTTGCTTCCTCTCTGGCTCTCTCTCTCTCTCTCTCTTGGTCTCTCTCATGCTTAGATTTTAACTTAGGCTATTATTATTGTTACAGTCATAGTCACTTACAGTCATTGTCATTTTAGTCCATTGTAAGGTCATTTTATTTTATGCAAATCCTTCAACACTTGCATAGGGCTTAGTCTTTTGTCATAGTTGCTCATACAAATCTGAGGGCACCTTTTATTTACTGCAAGCTAGGAGGTGTAACAAAGGTCAACCATGGAAGGTGGAGACTTAGGGTAACATTGTCCCTTTTGTCTTCACATTATTTCCTTTGTGCTTTGTTATTTCATAGGAATTTTGATGTTATTGTGCTAACCCCTTTAACAAATTAGGATTTTCCCTTGATTACAGATTCTATCCTCTCACTTCATCCTTTTTTTTAATCCAAACATTTTGTAACGTAGTGAGCCTTCCTATAAGTAGTGAGCTTTTTGAGTAGTGAGCTCTAGGAAGTGTGCCTGAATGCATGCGCATTCCTTTTTTACCATACTTTTAATAGAGTATAAAATTGTGGATTAATCTACACAATGGTTTTTCCTCTAACAAGGATTCCACATAAAAATATTGGTGTTATGGTGTTTTGATTGTTTCCTTCATGTTCTTGCATCTTTGATATTGTTTAAGTTTTGTAATGGTTTAATATTTGGAATGAAATTCAAGTATTGTTCAACACTAATTCACCACCCCTCTCAGTGTTCCTTAAGTCCAACAATTGGTATTAGAGCTAGTTCCTCTACAAAATTTTAACAACTTGAGGTGGATATTGGAATACACTGGACTTTGGTGGTCTTCAACAACTTGTAGTGACACATGATGATCTTGATCAGTCTAAAGTAGAAGTCATGGAATTAAAAGAAAATCTTCAGGATGCTGAAAATTTCATTCAATCCTTGAAGGATAAAATCAATGAGTCAAGAGAAACTGGGAACTTTGTGATCAGCTAAGGCAGAAAGAAAGTAAAGGTTTGGAAGATGTTCATCTAAATCAGACCCTAAAAGAGATAACTGAAGAATGTGAAAAGCTTTCTAAAGACAATGTTACTTTGAAGCTTGAGATGGAATCCATGGCAATGAGGATGACTAAGGAGATTGAAGAATGGAAAAAAATGACGAGAATTTGGCCCATTCTTTAAAGGAAAAATATGAAGAATTCAATAGAGTTAATAGTGGATTCATTCAGCTTGAGATTGAACTACAACAATCAAAAAATGATGAACAACAACTTGAAAGACATATAGTTATTCTCAGTGATGAGCTCACTACTGCAAATGAATATAGGGAGAGGTTTAGGATCAAATATATTAAGCTTGATGAGCTGAGTAAAGGAAAAAAAGATGCATATGAAAAGCAAGGTCTTGAATATGACAAGGGAGAAAAATCTGGATCTAAACATAAGGATTCTAAACAAGGAAATCAAATGAACAAAGGAAAAAGGTATCCAAAAAGACAACCCAATGCTTAAAGGTTTAATGTTCATTGCTTTTCTTGTAATAAAATCAGTCATATGGCTTCTTAGTGTAGAAGTAAAGTAAATTCAAGCAGTCCATCTTTTGTTGGTCAGTGTTTTGGTTGCAACAAGTTTGGTTATAAATAAATTGAATGCAAAAGTATGTTTATCAATGTAAGGAATGTTAAATGCTACACCTGTGGAAGATTTGGGCATATTTCTAATCAATGTAGATTAAGAGAAAATCAATGTAATGAATGGTCTAGATAGATAAATCTTGTGTGTTAAAATTGCAATAGATTTGGTCACATTGCAAGATTTTGTAGGAACAAAAACATGGATAGAAGAGGTCTAGTATACAAAGGTAGAATTTCATAGAAAGATGATAAAGGAAAATGGAAAGTGACTGTGGAAGAAATAAGGGATCAAATGAAGAAAATATGGGTAAGAAAAAGTGACTCTAAAGAAGGAAATAGGCTTGCACCAGAATCTTCTTATGGTAATTCCTCTAGAAATTGATCTTAGGTGATTGGCCTAGGGGGAGTTTTTCAAGGAAATCCTTTGTCCCCCTATCGGTAGTTGGCACCAGAATGCAGAAATTTGTTAGAAGTTGTGCTAAAGGTTTGAAAATGCATTAGTGATGGCTTGTGTAGAAGTTTTAGGAGTAGACTGTCCACAGATAAATTCTTCTTTTGTTGTCTAAGAAAATAGAGTACCCAGAACTCCTAGGGAAAAATATTTAATGTCATAAAAAGGGTAGGTGTGAAGTTATCAAAGGGTATTTGGAACCCTCATTTTTTACCTTGCATTGAAGAAGAATAGGAGGAGAACCTCTATAGTATAATTTTGAAGGATTAAAAATTTATTTAGTGGAATATTCATCAATTATTTTAGTTGCTTATAAAATTCACACTTAATTTGGTTCTCGAAAGAAAATTGTTTTGTATGGAAAAATGAAGAAAATCAAAGGAATGGTGAATTTGGATAAATATAGTAGTCGAAAGAATAGGGACATGTGATAAATTTTTAATTGGCTGATGAATTAAAATGGCTTGAAGGTGTGAAACACACTTATTTTGTCAATATGGAAGTCATTAGGTTTATCTTGAACATATTGAATGATGACATTCTCAACCTAGATAAACCCTATCACATTTCAAAAGAAGTGATCAGAAATCTAAATGGATTATACAATTTTGGGGCTATTCTAAAAAAGAATTTGATTAAGAACAAGAAGGTCAAAAACCTAACTAGAGTAATTGGAGATCAGAGGGCTTTGATAATTTTGATGACCAAAGATCCAATAACAAGGTACATTGTGCATGGAATTTCATACAAAATATTTTTCAAAAATAGGGAAGGTGAAACCTTAGTAGACACATTCTATATTTCTCATAAAATGATAATGGAGGATCAAGATTTCAATATGTGTATATTGCTAAAGGATCAGTTGATGGAAAATGTACAATTGACAAAGGAGATAGATTACCCTTTTAGGTTTGGTACCTTGGTCATATGTCTTATGATGTATTTTTTGAATTACTTTCCACAAATTGATAATTTTGTATGGAAAGAAAATGAGTTGGTTTGTAAACAAATTTTTGAACATTCTAATGGTTTGGGAAATTGTGAACAAGAATATGCAAAATTATTTAAGTAATTGTTAGGGAAGTTTGGAGAAATTAGCATTTCCATTCTAGTGAGATGGAAAGAAAGAAAAAAAGAGTAGAAGAGATTGTTGTTTACACTCCTTTGGCACAAAAGACCCCAAAAATTGAAGGAAAAGGTAAATATCTAGTGATTGTGGACATTCCAAATGAGGAATCTAATGAGTACACTCCAAGGGAGGAACCAAAATCAACAAAACCAGATTTATTAATGGCAGAAGGAAGTGAAGAAGAAGATGTTTTATCCAAATTAAAGGTATTGCAGCTTGTTCAAGAGGAAAGTGGGTTGTAGAAAATCATTAACTTATGGTCTGAGAGACCCTCATATGAGTAGGACCTGATTGAGAGCACTCTGAGTACTTATTTGTACACAATAACATTGGTTTGGAGAGTTTACAAAATGTATTTCCTAAAGAAATGATTGAATGTATTAAGTATGTCATGGTCTGTGAGTTCTTAGATAGGAAAGGAGAAATTATTCTACATCTGAAGGAGCAGTTCAGGCTATCTCTTACCAAATTAAAAAAGTAAATGAATGTGTTGAGGAAATGCATAAATACATTAAATAACATCTACAACTATCATCTTCATTGGCCTCATGTAGTTGGGAGATACAAGGATAAGTTGGAGCATATTGAAGTTGAGCTAAACAAAATTGGCCAAGATTACAAAATGTTTCAGGATCAGGATGGTGTAGTCAAGAAAATAATTAAAGAGTTGCAGTCTGAGCATGCAAAAGTTCAATTCACCAAAAACAACCATGTGGAAACCTTTTGGTAAAGTGAATGATTTAACTAAATGCAGGATGGACTAGTTAATTAAGGTTCTAAAGAAAGAAGAGAAATTAGAAGAAGCAATCACAATTCTAGAATCTCTTATTTAAATTATTAATAGACATCTAAGAATAAATACATGGTCATAATCATTGGGATTGCAGTGGAAGCATGGAAGAATTTTCTTTTGGAAATGAAAGAGAAGTACAAGATAATTTTCTAAACCAAGTAGTAGTTACATTTCTTCAAATTTTGATCAAATTTTGAATTTTTGAAAAGGGGAGAGAGAGCAATGAAAAATATGTTTGTCATTGATGTCAAAAGGGGAGAGAGAGTAGTGAAAAATTCCTTATCATTCTAAGGGGGAGTTTGAGTCATGTTTTGAAGGTGTGTTTTGAAATTTTCATTCTGAACATTGACAACGTAATCATTCTGGTTCTCACTATTGATGAAAAAGTTTGCAGGTAGCACCCTTATGGGAAACTTAGCTATTGGGATACTTGTGCACATAGCTAAGTGACCTCTGAGATTTTATCGAAGCTAGCTCATTATTTTTTAATGGGGGGGAGAAAATGGAAAGAACACAAACATAAAATAAAAAAATCTAAGCTAAGGCAATGTACTAGATCAATAATGAGATAAGTAAGCACATTGTGAAAGCAAGGGCTCGAGTAGTAACTAGCGTATATCAAATAAAAAATTCCCCAGCACTATAAACATAAGAAAATAAAACCATTTGCATAATATAACCCACATAGCATAAGATAACACAAACAAGTAGCAACATGATATGTATTACACCAAGCTACATGAAGATTACAAAAGCCTTGAAATAGATGTTTGTATATTTCAGAAAATGAAAGAACATTTTAAAGTCCTATCAAATGCTTGAAAACAAAGAGGCCGAATAGAATGGTAGAGTATACGAGTTCAGATTTAATATCAAACACTACAGAGGTTAATTCTCAGTGCTCAAGAAATTTTCTCTATATAACAACAACGATAAAATGAAGAAAGGGTTGCTTAAAATAGCTAGCCCACTGCTTGGAGGCTCCAACTAGAAAGATGCTCCAATGAAGTCACCAATAGAAAGATTCCCAAGTGCTAGAACCAACAGAAAAAAGGAAAGGTAGAATTCCAATAGAGACACTCCAAGGAGAGATGGGCCACATGGAAACAAAAGGAAAGGACATGTGATAGAAAAACATAAATAGTTGCAACAACCATCAAACAAAAACAATGGATGCCTAAAAAATCATCACACAAGAGCTCCCAACAAAGGTAATTGTGGTGTGTGACCCATCTGAATAGAAAGTAGGTGGAGGAAATGTGGAAAGCAATTAGAGACTAGAAAAAGGAAAAGGAAGTGTCTCAAAGGGAAGCCCTGATAGGACGCCATGTGGTAGTGCCCGAAAAGCTGTGAGCAATACCAAAACAAAAGTCAAAGCCACAAAAGGAAGAAGGACTGTGAAGGAAAAGAGCAATGCGTGAATAAATATTCATAACTTTTGGTGACTCATAGTGGCATTTTACCTATGGAATGAGAGTTTCCAAATCATGGTATTGTAGACCAATCCAAACTCCAATAGACCAATCACTCACAGCTTGGAGAGAGAATCTTGAAGGGATGTCTAGACATCATTCGATAGTGAAGAGAGAGTACACAAGCTTTCATGTGCCATGTTTAAATATATAATTTCCTTAAAAGGAAATCCACCAAATATTTTTTCCTTAGACTCAAGCTAGAAGAAGAGTTGTGCTAGCTGATGCACCATGTTCTTGATATTGGAAGTAGTTGGAGGTTGATCGAAAGACTGGAATATAGATAGATCTTGTTTTTTCTCTTCAATCCTCTCAATGATGTGTTCTATGCTTGCCACCATTTGGTTAGCCAAGAAGGCCAACAAAAGCCCTCATCGAGTTAGTTAGGAAAATTTATCCCACATATCATAGGTAATTTGGGTCAGCTTTGCTCGGCACTCACCGACATGGTAGATGGCTTTATGCATAGAAATGAGAACATTCACACTCATGGCCATTGTTGTTTGATCCTCAACCCCCACACTACTCAAAACCTCATCAAAAGTTGTATACAATTTTCTTTACAATTTCTTGACCTCTAGAACTCTATTAGAAGTCATTTCCTACACCTGTTGCATTGTTTCACCAACCACCCTGCATAAGTTGGTAGCATGTGCCATAAATTTTAGAGTGGGATACAAGGTAAGGCATAGTGACTTAACCTTATCCCTGTATGATAAATGTAGCTCTTTGGCTATTTCTAGCAAGTTCATTTGGGATGCAAGCGGTTGGGATCTCAAAATTTCCACTTCCATAGTCCTGTTACTCAATTTTTCTTTCAACTCTACAATGCTTCCCTCCAAGATTGAAAATAGATTCCTTAGAGTAGAATTTTCTTCCTCCTTCAAGGCTGATTCAGTCTATCTTTTCTTTTCTATTCCCTGATCTAATGCAACATTCATTTAATTTACCTTACCATTAGTACTCTAATAGAGCTATTTCAAACCATCACTTGCTTGCTTCAATTCATCGCAGAGGGCTACCTCAGTCACAGGAATTACTCAATTTCTCTTGCACGGTAGGAATAACCTCCACACTTAGAGCTTCAAGTTTAGTGACTTTGTTCTCAAAGGAATTCCTTTCATCCCATAGTTCATTGATTTCAATTCCATGAGCCTTATGCTTATTTGACCAAATCTCCACCTTTCCTTGTAGGCCTTTCATTTCTTCATCTTTCTTATTCATTTGGCTACTGAGCTTGAGGAAATCAGTTGTCACCACACTTTGGGTTTCTTCCATTAGCTCTACTTTTCCCTAACAATGAGCCTATTGCAAATCAAGTCCTACGAGATTGATAGAATAACCATTTGGATTATTTTCTCTGAATGACTAGATGACATTGGGTGTCACATTCTCCAACATCAACGAATTTTGACTTTTGTTGAACATAGTCTGCATAAGGGGTTCTACAAGTTATTTTGCATCCTTTCCCCTTCTTTTTTGTATTTGGAAAGCTTGGGTACTTTTGGAAGCATCCAAATATGAAAAATATTCCTAGGGAGAAATACCTAATCCACCAACAAAAGGAAACTCTGAGGGAACTGCTAATGGGAGTGACAACATGCTTAATGTATCATCGAATTTCCTAGGTCTCACAATAGTTCCTAGGGAAAAAGGTGGGATAAAATGACTTCTTAGAGATGGTGAAAACATATCAAGGGAAAAGAATAGGTAAGTAACCACTTGACGCTAATGCATTAAAATGTTGACTTAGAGGGCTAGGATGCATTGCCATTATTTGTAGCTCAAGGTTATTAGACATAGGAGGAGGTGAATGGGGACCCCTAGGGAAATAGTGTTGACCTACCTTGAGTGGCTAGTGAGAGGAATGACTAATGCAAGGGACATGGAAAAAGTAGACGCGGAGGAAACTAAAGACATAAGAGAGAGATAAGAGGGGGATAAATGTACCTAAGTTTCATGAAGATTTTTAGCAAATAAAACTACCTCATCACACTATTCTTCTCCTCCTCTTCCTACTTCCTCCAATTGAGGTCTCTTTTCCAATGGGGAATCATCTAGGTCAAAAATAACCTTTCAATGTCACCTAACAATGCCCAACCTCTTCTTTCTCGATATAGAGGAGCTAGTTGGCTCCGACAATTATGTATTTGGAGAGTCTTCACATTACAACTATTGTCCACTGACTATCTCTCCTTGCGCAGGACCCTCTTCAATAATTGGATCCCTCTGGTCTACTTCTTCTTCATGCTCTAGAACTATACTTTCTACCTCAACACACCTCTCAGACTCTGAAGGATTAGGAGAATCATCACTATCTAAATGCTTGCGGTACCAGGAATCATCAAACTAGTTTTCTGAGTCCACTTCTTGAAAGAGCTCATTAGTCCTTTTTATCTCTTGTCTATAAATCCAAAAGTATTTAATATTTTTAGGCTTCCATCTGAGCCTTTTCAATTGTTTGTAGAGGAATTGATTTATTATATGTTCCGAGTTAGGCTTGGCCATTATATGATAAAAATTCAGCCAAGGTGGTTGACCTAAGCTAGAAGGAATGTGCTCGAGGCTAATGTATAACTTCTCATTTCCCTCATCTGCATTACTTTGAGGGTCCCAAAATGACCTAGGCTAGTGACGGATCTTAGTGCCTACCTATGCAAAATTACCTACTTGATTATAGTGCCATGTATCAAAGATAACCACCAATCCAAGTTGACTTAACTTGGAATATAACACTTTAGAACTATTCACCCTCAGATTCTTCTTCTTGACCAATGTTACAAAGCCAAATATGATTGGCAACATTAGATAGGAAGTCAGATGTTGCCCTCCCCAATAATAATTTTCAATACTACATAATTGCCTAAAAATATCCAAGGCCAACACCCTATCTGAAACAAAATACAAGAGTTGGAAAGGCTCTTAGATGAAACCTTGCATGTGGAGCATTGTAAAATATGAACTAAAGAACTAATCACAAGGTAGTACAAGGCATCTCATCCATGATATTTGACTCTATGTCAAGCACCTAGACATCTAAGCTCCCATTTGATCCAAAGTTCTTCAAGTCAGAGCTAGGAATGTCTCTGAAAACATTTAATAATCATTTTTTTAGAGGGCAGGAGTCTAGGTTGACACTAGCTTTCTAGTGCCATTTTCGTCAAAAATTGCCAAGGGCAGAAATTGTTGGAATTGTTGGAATAATCTAGGTTCTGATGTAAAATCATGTAGGCCAAGAATGAAGAATACCTGTAGTTGGAACTAGGCTCAAACTCCTTCAACTATTGGCACATCCCTTCCATAATGACCTTTGCAAAGTCATTTAGTAGAGGCTCTTTATTCTTTTTTAGCATAAATCCTTTTCTCATCTAGAAATTCAAGACTTCCTTATTTGTATCCAACCCACACACCAACACCAACATAGAGAAGATAGAAGCCATGCCTGCTTTAAAATCACCTAGAATAAGAGGAAATTTAGGAGGGATGGTGTTATTTGATGGCCTACTTGTTTTTCCATTGTAAAATTGTTGTGCTACTCTCAGCATCCTCCAGTAATTTTGTAGTCTAGAAAGATCAAAATCCTAAACACCTTCAAGAACATTAAGAGGGATGCACAACATATCCTGGAGAGCCTAATGATAGATTACCACCCTAAAATTAGGGCCACTTATAACTCCAAAAATGGCCTCGAAACTTTTAGCACAGGAAGCCATAATCTCTAGACAGTAGTGCACCAAAGGAACCATGTATTGAGGGAGATCGCAATTCCACAACCGGCTAGGAAAAAGGCTCACTGATCTTTTTCATCTTTTCGTATGTAACCTCTCTTAAAATTTTGGGGTTCTAAGATAACTTTGGTTCTCAAACATCATCCCATTCCTCTAAAACAAAATCTTGGTTTTGAGGAGAAATTGTGTTTAATATTTTATGGTCCACCAACTTAGTGTAGTGCCATGAAGTTCTAGCTAGAATGTCTAGGGTTGCATAAGAAACTTGGTCGTAGATATTCACAGAAGGTGCCAACATCCTTTGTTCCTCAATGATGCTAGTGGTGATGACCTGAGTTGACCTCTCTATGATTTCAACCATTTTATTTTTATTTTGAAGGACTTTGTTAGTTTTTTTAAAATCCTTTCTTTGTCTCTGCAAATGACTAAAGCAGTTACATGCTTGGCCAACCTCACATGATTAATGTCTTCTACAAAATTCTCCTATCTGTCTTTTGGATTTTTGAAAAAATTGGACTAGAAAGGGTACACACTATCTTTCAAATTGATTATGCCATGCACCACTAACCCTTTTTTGCATGCAAAAATTCCACCAAGTCACCAAAGGACTTCACACATAAAGAGATGTGACCTTGCATATGGTAGCTTTAATTTTTCTTGGAAAAGGTACCAAATCAGTAGCACCATATCTTTTCATGAGCTTTTTCATTTAATGATTACTTGATTGTAACAGGGCACATCAACCAACAACTTCACCCTAAGAGATTTGCTTTGATTTAACCAAGATAGAAACATTCCTTATGGTGAAAGATGACTCCTTCTACCTTTTTAAAAAGGCTTGATTCAAAAAATTGAAACTTCACTTGATTATCCTCATTATTTCACACACCACAATATAGCATGTTAGGGCTCTTCCATACCATTTTCCTCTAACATAAACATACCTTTCTTAATTAGGGAAGCCTCTCCCCATCCATAAAATGACCCCTTGGCATTTCAACAATCCATATTTGCACTTAGCTTTTCTTAGCGGCTGGCCCTAGGACATAGTTGGTAGCCTCATTATGTAGCTAGAGTAGCAATAGTCATGGAAACAAGAATTAGGCTTATGTGCAAGAAGACCCAAGCTTCCTTCTTTGGAAGAATTAGGTGCAAGTGACTGAAACACATGATTGGCATGAAGAACCTTCTATATGTGAAAGCCATAAAGTGGGTTCTAGGTAGAGACTACATAGAATATGAGGACTAGTATAGAGTGAATACCTATATCAATTCCCACTTTGTAGCCTCTCTATTAGACATTGGTATTTCTAAGAGGAAGATTTTGAGGCTGACAAAGAAGATATTTCCCAAACGCTATGTAGAGGTGGTAGAGAACATCATGAGAGCTATTGAAATTGACTATGGAATCCCATCTATTTGCAACCTATTCCAACTTGCTGAGGGAGAAGGACATGTGCTGACTAGGCCCTTTTGTGTGGCTTTGAGCTTGAAAATCATGAGGAACATCACTACAAAGTCCACGCTTCTTTCCATTTCCTGATGAGGATGCACAACATCTAACCCTTTTGCAAGGTGCAATGGTATGAGAACTTTGAGATGATGGTATTTCCTCATCACACACCAACTGCTACCATTGCTAGACCTCGAGTTCCTAAAGAGAATTCCATAAGATCTTTCTTTCTTTTTGTGTTTTAAACATTCTCTACAACACTTGTCAGTGACAATATATGTATTTTTTGGAACATGGCCATGAGCCTCGTTACATCAATATGTATATAGATGTAAATATCTTTATAATCAATATAATACATATATTTCCTATAGTCTGGTTCTTTTCATCATTTTATCTCATTTCCATGCATAAATGTGGTTGTTGATTTTAAGAAAGCATTGAGAATGAACCAAAACTAAAAAATCAGGGAAAATATATACATATTTGAAAAATTACTAAAAAATCCAAATTAATTGATCTTTTTGAGGTGTATACCATTAACTAGAATACCCAAGGCCTCACCCTCTGTTGTTTCCAACTCAAATCAGTTGTGATACTTACATTGTGTGATTTTGAATGGTCCTTCCCAATGACTATCAAACTTTCCATATTGATCAGGTTTCACTTTGTGCTCATTAAAATTGAGCACCAAGTCTCCACAGTACAGACCCTAGTCAGAAATTTTCTTGTCAAACCATTTCTTTACCACCTGATGGCGCTTAGTTATTGGCTCGAGAGCATGCTCTTGTTTCTCCTAAACCTCAAGTAATTCTGCCAATTGCACCTCCATTGCTCCATTTTGCTCAATTTCAAGAGACTTGAGTAATTGGATTGCAAGGATCTCCATAGAGATTGGCAATAGTGCCTCCTTTCTGTATACCATCTCATAAGGGGATGTTTTCAATATTTGTTTGGGCATTATACAATCTGCCCATAGTTCTATTTGGAGGTATCTATGCCACTCCCTTTGATGTTCCAAACCTATTATCATGATCAGCCAGAGAAGATTCTTGTTTGTAGACTTTGCAAGGCCATTTCCTTGTGGATAGTAGTTGGAGGATGTTTTTAGGAAGACTCCATATTTTAGTGCACATTGGCTAATTTTGGAGCCAAGAAAAGCTATGGCCTTATTTGAGATAATTGTATTTGGTGGGCCAAACCTAGCTACCAATTCTTCCAAGAAGTTCACAATTTTTGTCTCGGTTGCATTTTTCAAAGGTACAAATTCATTCCACCTGGTGAAATAGATAGTTTCCATTAAGATCCATCTGTGTCTGGCTAATGAAAATGGATTGATCATGCCAATGAAATTAAGGCCCCATTAAGAAAATGGCTTCCACTACAATTGGTTTTAGTGGCATGGAAGCATTTTTCATTTTCCCAACAAAAAACTGACACTCATTGCAAGACCTCACCAATGAATATGAGTCCTTAAATAATGTCAGCCATAAATAAATAACATGCATAATCTTGATTGCAGTAGTTTTTGCTAAAAAATTTCCTCCGGTTAGGCCACTATGGTACTACTTCAATATATTTTTTTCTTTCTCTTATGTCACACACCTTAACAAGACACCATTGAAGTTCCTCTTGAAAATAAATCCCTCCAAGAGTACATAGCAATTATTCTAAAATAGATAAAAATTCCTTTTAAATGAGGGGAGGTCAATCTGGTACCTTCTTGTTTGCATGAAATTAATTATGTCATCTAGTCAATCATCTCTATAACTATCCTCATTTAGCAACACAAGTTCTGGTACTTCAACCTCAGTCATTGCTTCATTGTTTCCTACCAAATATTCACACAGTCCCTTCCCTTTCATAGTCTTGACTGGCTTGTCTTCGATGTGATACTCTAGAATCTTGGTTATTTAGTTAGCTCACTTCTCAGTGATTTCACCTTCCATAATATATTCACGCATGCTAGGGTGTGACACAAAAAAAATCACTTTGTTGCATGATATGAGGTGTTAGAACTTCTCCAACCCCTTTACAATAACAAAATCTTGCTTCTCCACAAAGTTGTACTTCACCTCTTAATTGTTTAGAGAGTGCGAATAGAAGGAAATGGAAAATTATCTTTTATCTCCATCGCCTTTCTACATCAGAATAGTAGCAAATACTTGTGCTACCACCAAACATGTACATGAGGAAGTTTTTCGACAAATCTAGATTAACCAACTTGGGAGCTAAAGAGATGGCTTCTTTAATTTGTTCGAAAGCTTTTCTAGCTTTCATTAGCCATTTTAAAGATTGGTATTTTTTCAACATCAATGTGATGGGCTAAACAATCCCTGTGAAGTCCACTATAAACTGTCTGATGAAGTTAACCTTGCCCAAAAAATTTTGAACTTCTTTTTGTTGACAGGTAAAGGGAGTTCCTTGATCACTTTCACCTATTCTAGGTCAATGGAAATACCTTCCTTTGAGACAACATAACAAAAAAATATCCCTCTTGGGACCCCAAACACACATTTCTTTAGGTTTAGAGAAATCCCAAACTCCTGGCACTTCAGGAAGACAAGCTCAAGATGATAAAAATGTTCCTTAGCATATTTTGAGAAAACCATCAGGTTATCTAGATAAATAAGACTGATCTTATCTATCAAATCCCTGAAAGAAAATTCCATAGCTCGTTGGAAAGTGGCTCTGGAATTTGAAAGTATGAATGGAATTTTAGCATAAGTGTATGTTCCTCACTTTGTGGTAAACGCCCTTTTTTGTTGGTCCTCCTCTTTCACCCGAATCTGATTATAGCTAAAGAAACCATCTAACATTGAAAACATCTCAGAACCAACAACTATTTGCAAAATTCCATCCATGGAAGGTAGAGGGTAGTGGTCCCTTAGAGACACTCTATTTAGGTCTTAGAAATAAATGCATAGTCATATATCACCATTCTTCTTCTGGACTAGTACTAGGTTAGGCACCCAAGTACTATGTTTGATCAGGAACACTATCCAGGATTCAATCAACTTCTTTAATTCTTGATCCATTAATGACTCAATCTTTGGATTTACTAGCCTCTTCTTTTGATGTATGATTTTTGCTCCCTCTAGTATCTCAACGGTGTGTTGGATAATCTTAGGATCATATCCCTTAAGATCATCATATGACCATGCTACCACACTTGGATACTTCTCACAAAAATATTTCAACCTTTCTTTGTTCTTTTGCAAGACTCCTTTTTCAACCTTGAGATTTTTATATTCTTCAATGTGCAAATTGGTGTAATCAACTTTATTAGCTACACAATTTCTCTTGTCATTTCTCACATCATCTAAATCAAAAGGATTCTCAAGAGTAACCAAACCTCTGGGAAGCTTATTTGACCTAAGTTGGACCACTTGATCTTCATAGGCCTCAACAATCTTTTGTTGTAATTGGTCAAAAACTTCTCTATAAAATAGGAGAAATGATGTGATATGAGCATCATTATCAAAAAAATTCCATCTTTGATCATTGATTGGGACTATAGGCCACATGATCACTTGTACTAAATTTTTGTTATCAATTAACTCAAAAGCTAGCTCAAATAGAGATTCGACAATTTCCATTCAGTCTACTTCAAATTTATGCTCTCTAGGTATGGCTTGGATGTTGAATGCCTCAAATACTTCAATCAAGTCCTAGAACATGTGTCAGTATGATTGCATATGGACATTCTTGGTAGTTGATAGCCCTCATATTTGGTTAACAACCAATTATGAATCTCTGAACACTTGTATTTTCTTGGAACCCATTTTTTCTACTAAACTCAAGCTATCGACAAGGCCCTCATACTCAACTTCATTGTTTGAGCACATGAATTGGAAATGATATGACCTTAAGGTATTTTCTTTGGATGGAGATACCAAACATATTTTGGTGTTGGATCCTACTCTGAATCTTGCTCTATCAAATTGCAAGGTCCATAACTTTCAGGTCCCTTCACTCTCAAACTCTTTAGTCACTCTAGGTATAATCTGATCCTCCTCATGTATGATGTATGTTCCTAGCCCAGTTGCATGATAGTTTCCAAAAGGGTCTGAATTTATAAATTCATTCAAAAGAGCTTTCTCACTCTCAGTTTGAGAACTTCTTGCTTCTTCATCCTTAAGAAGTTCAACATTGGGCATCTCTTCTGAGGTAATTGAGGTATGTGTTGCCTCAAAATTGATCATGGCTTCATCAGCTACATGCTCAAAATGTAAAGGTTTCAAAAATATCTTCATCTTAGCTCCATGTTTGATTCTTAGGATTAGGTGCAACTAGTCCAAATAGAGATAACCTCCAACATTTGTAGTGAATTATTGGGATAGACATATCCCAAACATAGGAGGGACATCAATGAGCACAATATCTTGATTCACAGTAATGTTGGGGAAACCAAACAATATCATAGGCAATCCTTTGATTAATTTGATGGTTTCAACCTTGCTCCCATCAAGTTTCATAACTCCCTTCTTAAGAGGCTTGTATTCGAGTCCCAAAGCTTTAGCTACTTGCTTAGGCATGATGGTGATGCTAGCAAAAAAGTCAACCATATAATTATGAAGTAGCTTTTTACCAATGATAAGTGTTAGAAAGAAAGGCTTGGGTTTAGGATTACCCTCTTTTCCAACCTGATTTTCCATTAATTTATTTTCTACAACTCTGTATGGCCTAGGAATGGTTTTCCTATCTCTTGAGGGTTTCCCAAGCATCTTCATACCCTCTTCTCCTAATAATGCCTCTTGTAATAGTAGCTTTTGCTCCGGGATGGCCAAGATATACCACAAAGAAATATTAGTAGAATATTTCTTTAGTTGTTCCACCATGTTGAATGGAGTTCATGAATGATGAGCTATGGTAGTTGGCTCCTTTTGCCTTTCAACTAGTACATCCGACTGTTTGGAAACTACTGGGGTGGCCGTGGGAGATTTTACTTTTGCAGGAGGTGGATTCTTGGAACCTAGCACAGTGGCCCTAGACTACTGTGGAACTGATGACATAGTTGTCGATGGACTAGGTGTTGGATTAGGTGTCCCTTTAGTTAAGGATGTGAATTCTCTAGTGAGCCTTCGCTTGGAATGGGTATTGTAATTCGACTATACTTATGAAAACTGGCTCACTGGAATGTTGTTCGGGTATGCCAAATCCTCTTCCTCCATCCAAGAAAAGAGTGCCTGGTCTAGAGCTATATCTATCTCCTACTCTATAAAAATTCCTTGCATTTGAGTGGTGAAAATTGAATTCTCCATTTGCTAAGAGATAAATGCATGACCTCTGGAATAGAGTATGATGCCTTGACTACGTTGCTCAACTATCTTCTATTGTAAATTCCCTTGTGGGAAATTTTGGGGCATGTATGCATCATTGCAAGGGAAGCACCATGGATTAATCTCCTCGACAAGATTACTCTATCCCACTACTAGGTCTTTATTCACACTAGGATAGATAGTTTGCATCAGCATAGTCATGAGAATGACCTACTTGCTCTATTGAGCATGGGTATTACTTCGTGATTTATCTTGCCATTGATTCTACTGAAGAGGAGGTTTCTTTCCTTGGTAGTTTTTTTAAGTAGGCTTCTGGTAGGCATATTTTTTCCACTTCATACTAGTTAACTCATTTTTCTTGGTTTGCAACAACTCCTTCATGTCACTCACCTCACCTGCCAAATAGTTAGGCATTGGATCCAAACTCGGTGTCATTGTTGGGTACACATACATAGACTAAGGGGCATAGTAGCACTGGTTGAAGCTACCTCTAGTTCTACTATAGTAAATTCTAGGAACAATGGCATGATAGGTCATGGTGCCAACCTTTTGGTGGTGATAAGATTATTCTTCGCATTGATGGCAACGCTATATGCATCGAGTAAGGTGTTTCTGTAGAGAGATTGTATCATTACAAAAATGTTAGCATTTATAGACTTCAGATAGAATATGAATTCCATATTCAAATGTGGCCAGCTACTGATAGTGACCATCTACCAAGTCAAATGAAACTAAGCATTAAAATTAGATAAAGCTTCATGAGAAGCCTACTTTATATTAGCTAGCTAGTGATATAGCGAAGATTTGTCACCATTATTTGAGAAGTGCTCGTAGAAAGGATTTCTAAGCTGATCCCAAGTTCCAATTGTATTAGCCAGAAGAGTACAATACCAATCCAATTCCTTCCCTCTACAAAAGGTTGTGAGAAACCACAAATCCACATTCTGGTTAGTAATGCCATGAACTAGGCATACATTAGCCACATCTTGCAAGTTCTCCATTGGAGTTCTTGAATCATCCCCAGTAAATTTTGGGATGACCTTTAAAGTAGAACTTAGGATTGAAGCCCACATTGCAAGTGGTACAAGGGGTATTAAAGGGCTACCAAAATCCCAGGCTACAAAATTTATTTCCATCTACACTAGGGATGGAGGAGAATTTAGACAAGAAGTCGAAAGTGATGTGTTATCCTCCTGACCTCTCACCTTGATTGAAACTAGTGGTGGTACGAGCAAGCTAGGGATTCTTGTGGTTTGAGACCCAGTAATGGGACTATGTCTCATACACTCTTTTGGATTGTGAGAGTTTTAGTTTGTCCCACTAGGCCTGCCAAAAAAAGAACTATTGATGAAAATTTTTGCAGGAAGCAGTTTTATGGGAAACTTAGCTATTGGGGGACTTGTGCACATAGCTAAGTGACCTCTAGGGTTTTATCAAAGTTGGATCTTAGGTTTTTAAATGGGGGAGAGAAAAGGGAAAGAAGATAAACATAAAATAGAAAAATCTAAGCTAAGGCAATGCGCCAGATCAATAATGAGATAAGTAAGCACATTGCAAAAGCAAAGGATCAAGTAGTAACTAGCATATATCAAATAAACAATTTGCTAACATTGCAAGCATAAGAACATCAAACCATTTGCATAATATAACCCACATAGCATGAGCTAAAAAAAAGAGTAGCAACATGATCTGTATTATGCGAAGCTATATGAAGATTACAAAATCCTTGAAATAGATGTTCGTATGTTTCAAAAAATGAAGGCAAAATTTAATGTCCTATCAAATGCTTGAATACATAGAGGATGCATAGAATGGAATAGTCTGCAATTTTTAGATTTAATATCAAACACTACAAAGGCTAATTCTTAGTGCTCAAGAAATTTTTTCTATCTAACAACAATGATAAAATAAAGAAAGGGCCTCTTAAAAAAGTCAGCCCACCGCCTGGAGGCTCCAACCAAAAAGATGCTCCAGTGAAGTCACCAACAAAAAGATTCCCAAGTTTCAACACCAACATAGAGAAGGAAAGGTAGCAAGCCAAAAAAGACACTATGAGGAGAGATGAGCCACACAACGGCAAAAGGAAAGGAAACACAAAAACAAAACTAAAATAGTTGCAACAACCATTGAACAAAAATAACGGATGCCCAAACAATCACCACGTGAAAAGATCCTAACAAAGGTAACTGTGGTGTGGGTCGCATTTGAACATAAAGTAGGTAGAGGAAATGTGGCAAGCAACTAGAGCCTAAAAAAAGGAAACAAAATCATCTCAAAGGGGAGCCCCTATAGGATGCCACATGGTGGTGGCCAGAAAGCTATGAGAGTTACCAAAATAAAAGGAAAAGTTGCAAAAGGAATAAGGACCACGAAGGAAAAGAGTGGTGTATGAATAAATATTCACACCCACACTTAGTCATTTTTCACTAAGTGTTTCCATAAATGTCAAAGGGGGAGATTGTTGGCATATGGATTCTAGTGTTGTCATTGATGGCAACCTAAGTCATGTTTCCAGTCCATATATCAAGATTTGTTCATATCGGTAGATAGAGTAAAGAACATAGTATTACCAAATGAAAGGATGAAGAAAAGTGTATCCAATTAGTATATTGATTTGTATGCTTCACTGGATCATCATTTTGAGTTGTGGATCTGAAGGAAGGTGGTTAAGCATCTATATTACCTTATTTATAAGTTTTTGTGGTTTTGCATTAATCGGTGTATGAGTTAGGAGATCTGATAGGAAGATTTTCTATTTATTTGTTCTTGAAGGCCAACTAAGTGAATTTTTCATGTCATGGATATATAAGGAGTAATTAATTAAATATTTTGGAGTTCAAGAATCTTGTTTTGGGTCCTAGCTTTGACCTAGCCAGCTTTGATGGGCATGCATCTAATATAATTTGTGATCTGATCCAACTATTAGAGAATATTTCATGTCTTGCTGAAGCTAACTTGAAGCGATTGAAATCTTTGTAGTGGATATATATATATATATATGAGTTTGATAATTCATTTTGATATGAGAGTAAGTGTGTGAAGTGTAGAGAATATGAGTTGTAAATATTAGAAGGGTGATTGAGTGATTTATGCATAGTTTTACTTGTGCATTGAATATTTTGTGATACAAGTTAAAGTAGAGCAGAGTAAAAGTGCAAAATTAGTCAGAAGGATAGAAGATCAACTACTAAGCTTCACTAGAATTGAAACTAGGCATTTTCAAATGTTATCATCTCATTTCATCCTTTTGTTGTAATCCAAATATTTTGTAAGGAAGTGAACCTTCCTATAAGTAGCGAGATTTTTGAGCAGTGAGCTCTAGGTAGTGTGCTTGAATGCATGTGCATTCCCTTTCTCATACTTTTAACAAAGTATAAAATTGTGGATTAATCTCCATCATGGTTTTTCCTCTAACAAGGTTTCCATGTAAAAATATTGGTGTGATGGTTTTTTGATTGTTTCCTTCATTTTCTTGCATCTTTACTTTTGTTTAAGTGTTGTAAATGGTTTAAGATCTAGAATGAAATTCAAATATTGTTGAACACTGATTCACACCCCCCTCTCAGTGTTCCTTAAGTCCAATAGTTTTGACTACTTCCAATCTAGCAAAAATTCCTCTCAACATCTCCATTATAGTTGCATCTTCATTTACGTGCACTCCATTTCCTCTACCATTTCTTCTTCCTACCTTCTTTAAATAAGTCCTCTATAGATATAGGTTAGATCCTCAATCCACCACCCCACAAGTAATCTTCAACAAGTCTCTACAAATTCTAATGATCTCTCACATAACAAATCTCGCTCTCATACCAATTTTGGTGTAGTCACAGTAGAAAGGTCCTCAAAGAGAATAGCTTGTACTATGCAACAAGATTTACACAATAGAAACCACATGGAATATGGAGGAAAATATAGATTCAAACATTCATATTACCAAAAAATTCAGTTACAATTAGCTGACAACATTTGGGTTCATAGATTGGGCTCACAAGCCTAATACAACATGCTCAAAATACAATATTCTTATGTGCTCCTTAATACAAGCTAAATTCTTATATACCAAATCCCATATTCATCCACTTACTATCCTAATGACCTATTACAATGATTTATATCACATCTAGAGATCTAGAATCCTCTATGTTGTCCAAAGATCATTACAATCTTCGATGAAGGAAACGTAATGTGTGCATGAAATAGGTTGGCCTTAAATTTGAATTTCTCATCGACAGTTGCATAGGATGAAGTACAAGCCAAAATTTAGGTCAGAGACACTCCATGAAACAATTCAAAACACACATTAAGGATCCACAAGTTATGGGAAGGATCCAAAAGAGACAAAACTAGTTGTTAGGCTCTAAACTGCTCCAGTGCTTTGTTCTAGAAATTGTCACTTAATCTGGAAGTGATAACTTACCAAAAAAATATCTAATCATTCTAAAATCTTGGAATAAGAAAAAATAAACATGTCTATAATGAAAACATAGATCTGTAGGGTCCGTTGAGAAAAATATGATGAAATGTTGAATCTTCCAACTTGAAGTGAACAAGAACAAAACTAAAATGAAAATATTTTCGATTGATGTAGGATTGCAAAGAACTAAGGATGCTCTTGCATCACAAATTCAAAGATCAATCCTGTGGGTCTAGATCTACACTTGTCTTCTTGTTGGGTTGATGGAATATAATCTATAGAAAATGGGTTGTATGTTGCCTCCAAGCTTGAAAGAGGGTTTGGTTGACATGAAACACTTTGAAGACTTGTTTACCACTTTTCAACACCAATTCCCTTGACAAATCTACCTACAAGAACTACAAAAACACATGCTAAGAAGGGAAAAATGGTTAAGGGTTAGAATATAGGGATTTTCCTTGGTCAAATCCCACTTTGGTAATCAATCCCTTAACAGAGACATGAAATAGAAATAAGAAAGGAATGATGAATAAAAAACATGCAAGTGTCCTAAACAAACCAAATCCTTATTGAAGAAATATGAAGATATGCCAATTGCTGCTCCAAGATGCTTGATTCAATAATGTTAATTGATGATGTATGAGATGAATACTTTTAATGCTTGAATGAATAGATGAATGAGTGAATGAGTGGGTGAGTGGGGGTTAAAATGGATGTAGAAACAGTTATTGATACTCACTTATGTCCTAATTACCGAATAATACATCACAGGCTGACATAAAGGCCTTTTTGAATAAAAACCCGAAAGAAATTTTGAATTATTTTGAATTTGGATCCAAGAGGGACTCATTCACAACCCATGGAGAATGGATCCCACTCTAGGCTTGTAAGTGGGTGTCATGAATTAAGTTGCATTTAATGTTGTTTTTTGGGTTTACATTAAAAAATACACTTGATTGAGGCTTATGAGTGCAGAAAGGGGTAAAATAAAGCATAAGAAAGGTGTAAATAGTGATAACAAGCCTAGAAAAGTGTGAAATCTTGTTAAGAAACTTTACAACACTTTAAAATAGGATTTAATAAGGGATAAAAAGGTTATTTTTAGATGAATTATAATGAGAAGAGTCTAGCAAAATGGAGAAATGTGTTACAACACTCACAACACCTTCACAAGACATCATAATTTGAATATTATGGACCTAATGTGAGTGCATAAGTTAGATTGCAATATTAAATATAAGAAAAATAAGCCAAGCATCATGAGAGAAAGATCTACATAACCATGAAAATTTCAATGATCCATTTTTCTATGGTACACAACCTTATAAAATAAAATAATTTTGGACCTAGACATGAGGGGACAGTTACTTCATGATCTTTAAAGGCATAAGATGTTTTAGGATGATCAAATATGGTTGATAGAGGTTCAATTATGAATTAGCACATGGAAAGGATGCAAGCTTGAGGGTTATTTAGGAAGGATCTCAGGTAACCTAAAACCCTAAGCCCCAAGGAGGGATTCAAATCAATTTTTTACAAGATGACAAATAGAATCAAAAAAATTGCAAAGGTTCCATCAAGATCCACACAAAGAATTGGCTTATAACCCTTATGTGAGTCAACTAAGGTGTGAATCTATAGATTTTCTTATGACTGAAGGATGGGAAGAAAAACTAAAAATGGTAAACTAATACCAAAATGTGATCTAACACTTGAAACAAAAATTAACAAACAAATTCGAGAAGGGTAGAACATTGTTTACTAGTCACCAAAAGCGAGTTTTCAAAGGTTGGTTGGGACTCATTCACCCAAGGGAAAATGGATCCACTATGAGTGTGTGTATAAATTATGTGAGGGCATAAGTAGGAAATACAACACAACCAATGAAACATTATATTAGAGAATTCAAACAATAACAATTAAATTGAAAGAAAAAAATCTCTAATGTTGTCCCATTGTCCTCTATCTCCAAGGATTTTTCAATTCATTATAGCTCTTAGATTGTGTGTATGCACATGACTTGTCAAATGACAACTTGAAGAACGAGATGTTGGAAATGCAATAAACCTTTCTACATGATTGATTACTAAATGATATACTGTAGATGATTGTGCAAATATTATGATAATGCTATGATATTGATAATGGAAATGTTATGATGCAACTACAGTAATTTAGGATGCAACTAATGGTAAATCCATGATTCAAACAAAGTGATGCTAAACGCAAATTCTAAAAATACTCAATGCTAAAATACTAAGATAACAATGGTAGTGAATTTTTTGTAGAATGTACTTATGCTAAGCTCTCTATCTGAAATGTTATAAATGAGGCTATATTTATAGATTTATCTAAGGCATAATATTATGTGGCAAGCTTCAATGGTCTAGATTTGATTTGGAGAGATGAATGACTAGAATTGAAGACGTTGGAGAGAATCAAGAAGCATGTTCCCTTTAGAAGAACAAATTGCCAAGTGTGAAGGAGAATCAAATGGAGGAGAAAGCCAAGTGTCACAAATTGGTTACAATGTGTAGAGATAAATGCCAATTAAATATTAAGAACATTTAATTTCATGGGACACATGATGAGGTGGAAGATGAGAAGTTAGTAGAAATGTGACTAAATTCAAATTTAAAATTTGAATTTAATAAAAGGGATTTAATTAAATAAAACTAACTAATTAAAGTTTTTCATTTAATTAAAACATGAAGAAAGTGATTGTAAGATAAGAAGAATTAAAGAAAGTGAACTATATAAATAAATTTTGCAATTTATTTATAAGTATATGAATTAAGGATTTATTTATCAAATAAATTATATTTAATTAATTTTCTCCAGACCAATTTTAGGTGTATACATTTTTCCCCTCTATGAAGTGATGTGTTTGCGACACATTGCTTCAAAGAAAAATTTGATAGTGCTGATAAAAAAATTTGATATGCCCTAGATGCTAAGCTTCAAGTGATGATGGATATATGCCCCCTTAGGAGATAAATCATGGAAGTTTTGAATTTTTATGATTTTTTTTGAATTTTTTTGAATTTTTTAATTTTTTAATGATTTTTTGATTATTTCAATTTTTCATAATGTTGCAACGATTTATCTCCCATTAAATAATACTGAACCTACCAATTTGATTAATTGATGCCCTAGTTTAAAAAAAATAAAAACAATCCCACTTAAATGCCACTTAATTACCCCTTTAAAAGGTAAAAATATGAAAAAGAAGCTCATTTGATTCATTTGCATTTTTTGAGATTGAGTTGATTGGAGTAATTGAGCAA
This sequence comes from Sequoia sempervirens, assembly GCA_007258455.2. Lineage (NCBI taxonomy): Eukaryota > Viridiplantae > Streptophyta > Pinopsida > Cupressales > Cupressaceae > Sequoia > Sequoia sempervirens. The sequence goes on along the minus strand of VDFB02281492.1, from coordinate 348,791,793 downwards.
AATGGTGATCCCATTCCAAACCCACTGATTTGAGTGAGTTCGATGTCACAACCGCCTAACCATGTATGCACCTTCGGTACATACCACAAGAAACCTCTTCATAAATTTTGAATTAATTTTTCCTAGGATTCTTATGCTTTGAAATCTATCATTTATGTTTCAACACATTAGGCATCTGATATAGTGCATAGGGTAACTATTTTAGCACATACTGTAGTTTAGCACATAGGTGAAGGTTTTTAGTGCGTTGAGTATCTATTGTAGCATATTTGGTAGTGTAGTGCTTTTAGGTCATTAATTAGCACATAGAGGTTATTTTCTAGTGCATTTAATCATTTAGCACATTTTTTTCATGAAATGGCACATAGATGAAATTTTGTAGCACTTCTAGAGTTTTAGCACATTTATATAGTGCATAGATGAAATTATGTAGTGAATTTGTGTTTTTAGCACATTGATACCATGATGCAATGCATTGATATATTTTAGTGGTCCATTTGGAATTTTGGTGCATAAGGACCCTGTTTTAGTAGGATGGAATTTTCTGGTGCATAGAGGCACTATTTTAGTGCATTTACACCAAAGTTGAATTTTTTTGATTGATCTCCTTGATTTTGATGTTTTGATGATCATGTCAATCAATGTTTTGATGATTATTGATGATGTTTGATGATTGATCTCATGATAGGTGAGAATCAATGATAGAATAGATGATGATTGACCTCATGATAGGTGAAGCTCAATGATAGATGCTCAATGAAATTTGATTGAAGTATCATTAGAGTTGATTAGGTTGATTGATAGGTTGCTTGATAAATTGTTGATTTGCAATATGTTATGATTATAGGAGGATTTTAGGATTCTTTAGTATGGGAAACAATTCTTGAAGACCTGGGAATTGATTCCGTAGCTAGTGCAAGCTAATTTAGATATCATTGCATGATGTGGGTTATCATCTTTCATGGATATGCCCCAATATAGGATCAATGGGGGAATTCTAACTACTTTAGCTGAGAGGTGGCATAGCGAACACAACTCCTTTAATTTTCCCACTGGTGAGATGATAGTGACACCAAAGGATGTATATCGTATCTTTGGGGATTCCTGTTGTTGGTGAGTTAGTTGTTTACAATCACATGGAGCAAGGAAGGACTGATGAACTGAGGAGGATTTTCCATGATGATGAGATTAGTGGGTATGAGATCCCATGGCAGGAGATGGTTGCTCTATATTAACCATTACCATGTGTTCTAATTGGATCCATTGGAGGTTTCCTATGTCCCAACCATAGGTAAAAGGGACTATCAGTTGGCTGGGGTCAAATTTTAGAGAGCATGATCATGCAAGGGATTATATATTCTTGGGGATCCTACATGTTGGCTCATTTATTTCATGATCTTAATCATGTAGTTTATCTTGGAGCTGATAGCTATCGACTGGGGTTACATTGCTACAAATTTGGACATGAGAGTACATAGCTATCACTTGACCTATTGCAGACAAAGATCATCCAATTGGGAGACCATATGTCTTTGGATACATAGGTCCAATTTTCTAGCATAAGCTAGGAAAATTGGAGTATTGGTAGCGTGTTCTAGATAATTTAGAGACAGTTAGATGGAAACCATACTTGGATTGCAAGGATTGGCTAGAGGATGATATTGAGATGTCATATGTGTTCTCTTCTAGATAATTGATTGGTCAGAAACCATATTTTATCAAGAGATTTTTGGTCACGAGGGTGCTTCAGTAGTATGGTAGAGCTCAGGTTATGCCCTAGGGAGTGGCATTGTACACTCAGTGATGACAAAAAATTCTAGAGTGAGGAACCTCCTTATCCTATGATGCTACCTATCAAGAATATTTTGGATTATAGCCACGAATATGGGATTACCATCTAGAGATTGTTGATTTTTTGATGATAGATGATTATGCACAATATTTCTTTACACATCCTTTCCCAAGGATATCCAATCCAAAGGAGCCAGTACCAGCTTTGGATGATGATGAGAGGGCCGTACCACATGCACCTAGATGAAAGAGGGATGGGGGAGATGGAGTGGAGGAGGGAGATGGAAGGGATGGATGGGATGGAGATGGTGGAGATGGTGGAGATGGGGGTGATGGGGATGGAGGTGGAGGTGGACTAGTATTGGATGTTAGAGTGGCTCAAAGGAGGAGATTGACAGTGTCCATAGGACTACAACAAATTCATATTTGGTTGCCCTCCCATCAGCAATAGGCATAGATAGCTACTTTACAAGAATAGGTGTAGAATTTATAGGGACAACTGACATAGGGCTAGGCACAAGCATAGGAAAATATTAGTACTCTCATAGTGGAGAGAGATAGCATGAGGTAGAGATGTGAGCAGGTCGAGTCCTTGGCTAAGAGAGTAAAAATGGTTGCTAATGGGACCACTATAGGGGACATACTGAGGGAGGTTTGGCATTCAACCAAAGAGGTAGAGTATTACAAGTTGGGATATTATGAGGTAGTTCCTCCATAACAGTGTTCCCCTAGCTATGTACAGTTGATTAGTGCCAAGTCAGGTTGTAGTCATTCATAGATGATGAGTAGGGGTGTTATTGGGCCACCTCCTAGAAATCCAGGTGGTGTACTAGGAGGCTCAGTGATTCTTACAACATCTAGGGGTAGCACCACATAGCTCTGATGTACACAGTTGATTATATTAGAACTTAATGCATACACTTATTTGTTTAGAGACATGATGATTATTCTACCATTTCCATGATGTACCTCTCAACATTTTATGATATCATTGTACACTTGACATTTATTTTGAGATTATATATGAGATGCAGCCGATATTATCAATCCATATGTTGTCTATATTCTTTTATGATGTATTCATTTTATTTCTATTCTATATGTCATGTGATGTTTATATGATTATACCATGGTTATGTATGGATGCCTTAATGAGTTGATGTATGGATGATGATTCTGTATGTTTTATGGATGATGCTTTTATGCTATATGAGATTGATTTGATTATGCAAATGAGATGTAATGCACCTTATGTTTTAGTATTTTTTGAATGCAAATATATGATCTAATGCATGGATGGATGTATGATGATTCTAATGCATGTATGATAGGATAATTCTTTCTAATGTATGAAGTGCTTATGCAACTGTATGTGAAGGATCTTATTTTTGTTAATGTCAAATTTACTCAATCCATTGATGAGAGAGATAAAAACATTTTAAAAAATTTCAGCTTTGGAGAAATCTAAAATGCAGATGAAAAACTAATGTCGATACAATCTATCTTAACCATGCAAAACTAAATATGCAATTTTTTCATTTTTTCAATTGATTCGTCATGCTTGGTATCATCATTGAGCCTTTAATATGTTGAAAGTTAGTACAAACATTGATGGAATAATTAAACCAAGATGACCTAAGTATAAATTCCATGGATTTTTGATATTGCAAGTTAATTCAAGCATCTAGGAATAATTAATTGAGATGACCTGAGTATTTCTTGCATAAAATAGATAAGACTTAAACCTTTTCCTATACAAATTCAGAATGTCATTAATGATACTTTGTAGAGCATGTCGCGTGAAAATTTACACAATAGTAATGATTAACTCATAGAAAACAGACAAAGAAAAGTCATACTCCTTCATAGCTTCTCTAGTACATGACATCCTTGAGTTTCCCTAGAGAAATGATAACAAAAATCAAGATACAATAGTCGAACATTCATGCCAATAGTGATTAAACCATGCTTCAACAGAGTATCATCCATTTTGATTTTTTTTGTTGATATTGTGTTACTGATTTGTATGGTTTGTTTTGAAAATTATGATTGATGTTTAATGCTGAGTTTTTGCTATGATCATTGTGTTTGATATGTTGTCTAACTTTTTCTTTTTTGTTTTTTTAATATTGAAGTATGTTTCCCCCAATGAAATCAGGATTTTTCCTCCGGTGAGAAACCAACCATTTATTGTGGATATGAACAAGGATAACCAAGTTAAGATGAGACAAGATCGCGATGCCTAGATATGTACATGAGGTTATTTTAATGATTAGGAATAATGATGGAAAAAATTGGATGACCAAAAAACATGACAATAGATGGAAAAGTTGATCTATCACAAATAGTGCTTGTTTCCAAGTTTTCACTACTTGTTTTTGTTGCACTTTTTCAGATTTTATACTTTTTTTGTTTCCACCAAGATGCCTATTTACCAAGTTTTCATCAAGGTAACAATTTAAAAAAAAAAAAATCACTTTTTTTTGTATTTTCTCTTTTTTTTTTTTTTTTGGATTTTGGATTTTTCCTAATTTTTTTGTATTTTGTATTTTTTCTATTTTTTTTGTATTTTTTAGCTTTTTGACCATGCATTGGATGAGTTAGGCATAAAAATTCTTGAGATGAAGGTTGTTTATAGGTTCTTCAAACATGTCCCTTTTAGTTGTAGACAATTGATATGCTCCAAATCCATAGACTAATACAACAAAAGGACCTAGCCAATTAGGTTCAAGTTTTCCTTTCTTTTCTCTATCCTGTTGATTACAAGGATTCTTAGAACCAAGTCACCAACTTGAATTTTTTTGGTCTGACCTTGTGATCATAACTTCTTGATATTGTTTGTTGATATGCTTTAATATGCTCAACTACATGATGGAAACATTCATCTAACAACTCCAACTCCTATAGCCTAGATACTCAATAGTCTTCCTTTGAAATGATTCCTTGTAATGACACCCAAAGGGAAGGTAACTCAACCTCAATAGGTAAAATGGCCTCTAATATGTACATAAGGGAATATGGTGTGGATCTTGTAGGGATGCGGATGCTTGTACTATATTCTCACAAAGCAGGGTTTAGTTGAACGTGCGAGTCATGCCCAACATCATTGATAGTTTTCTTCGATTTTTTTAGGATGGTCTTGTTTGAGGATTCTGCTTGGCCATTCCCTTGAGGGTAGTAAGGTGTGGAAAATTGATGTTGGATCTAAAATATTTCACAAAGTTCTTGCACATCCTAGTTTTTGAAAAGTCTACCATTGTCAATGACAATGGAGATAGGGATACCATATCAAAAAATAATGTAGTTTAGGATGAAAGAGGCAATTTTATTCCCAATAATGGTGGTCAATGGTATAGCTTCAATCCACTTTGTGAAATACTTGGTAGCCGTGATTATGAATTTGTACCCATTATATGAACATGGATGAATATTTCCCACAAGATCAAGTCCCCATTGAGAGAAATGCTAGGTTGATGTGAATGGTTTTAGCTCTTGCACTGGTGCATGAATGAGGTTTCCATGGACTTGAAATTTCTTGCACTTCTTGACAAATTGAAAAGACTCTTTCTCCATGTTTGGCTAGCAATATCCCAAGCATAGGAGTTTCTTAGCAAGAGTAAGACCACTTGAATGAATAACAAATATACCTTCATGAACTTCAAGTAAAGTGGTTTTATATTCTTCACATTCAAGACATTGAAGGAGAGTACCATCAAGACCTTTTCAATAAAGTATATCAGCTATTAGGGTATGTTGAGTTGCTTGACAGATAAAGTTATGTTTTTGATTTCAAGATAGATTAGGTGGTAGGGTATTGTCTCTCAGATAGGTGTAGATCTTCCCATAGATTGGGGAATCAACTTCAACTAGATTCCATATGACTTGGGATTTAGGATTGTCATAGGTGGGGGTAAACAATTGTTCCATCATGAATTCATAATGAGCTCATTTTTTTGGTATTTGTAGAAGAGAAGTGATGGTTTCCATGGCATCTACAGCTTTATTTTCTACTCTTGGAATTTGTTGAAAATTGATCTCAACAAATTATTTCTTGAAGTCATCTACCTTGCTTTTGTATGGCATTAGCTTGTCATCCTTTGTCTAATAGTCATCATTAACTAAATTTATGACTAGTCGAGAATCTCTATAGACTTGTAACTTTGTGATTTTCCATTCCATTGCTACCTTGATACCAATTATTAATGCTTCATACTTTTCCATGTTGTTAGTGCAAGGAAACATCAACCTGTAAAACTTTGGAATAGTGTGTCCTTAGGGAGTAACAAATAAGATTCCAACACTCGATCCATGTCGCATGTAAGACCCATCAAATTATAATTTCCAATGTTGTTTTGTCATTGTAAGGAAATCCGCATCTGGAAATTCAATGTGCATGGGATGATCATCTTGTAATGGTGTTTTAGCTAACTAATCTACTATTGCTTGTCCCTTGACTACTTTTTTTTCCACATATTGGGTGTCAAATTTACTCAATATCATTACCCACTTTGCTATTCTTCCTGTTAGATTGGCTTTCCTGAGTAAATATTTTAATAGATCTATCTTGGCTATCAAATTGATGGTATGTGTTAACATATAGTTTCACAATTGTTGAGTAGAAAACACCACTGTGAAACAATCCTTTTCAATGAATGTATAATTAATCTCATAGTCATTTAGTGTTCTATTAATGTAATAGATCACCCTTTCTTTTCCTATAGAATCTTCTTATGCTAGAAAAGCTCCTAAAGATACCTCAATAGTTGGAATGTAGAATATAAGTCATTTTACCTCTATTGGTGATACCAAGATAGGTGGACTCATCAAATATTGTTTCAGTTGATTAAAGCCAGCTTCACTTTTTCATCCCATTTTGAAGAAACATTCTTTTTTAGAAAATGAGTAAAAGGATGACTTTTGCATGTCATTTGTGCAATGAATCTTCTGATGGATTGGAATCTTCCTTGTAGAGATCTTAGTTGGATGATATTATTAAGAGGTGACATTTCCATGATGCAATTAAATTTTGTTGGATCTACTCCAATGGTCCCTTAGCTAAGACTATGTATCCTAAGAGTTTAGCTAATGTCACTCCAAATACACACTTCTTTGGATTTAAACACACATTGAATTTTTCCAATTGACTAAATATTTTATCTAATATTTCTAGATTTCCTTCCTCAATGAATGATTTTGCTAACATGTCATCCACATAGTGCTCCATGAAAATGTGCATCATGTCATGAAAGATTGTTATCATTTCCCATTGATATGTGGCTCCTAAGCTCTTTAATCCAAAAGGCATGAAGTTCCAACAAAATGTACCCCATGGGTACATGAAAGTTGTTATGTCTTGATCCTCATGTGCAATTTTTATCTGATTATAGCCTAGAAATCCATCCATGAGTGATAGAATTGCATGTCCCATTTTTAGATCCACAATGATGTCTATATTAGGAAAATTGAAGTCATCCTTTAGACAAGCCTTGTTAAGATCTCTAAAATATGTGCATATCCTGATGATGTCTAATTTAGAGATTGTTACAATGTTTGAGATCCACTCTGCATGAAAGGAATCTTGCATCTAACATTTTTTTCAAATTTTCTTTCACTAATAGGGCAATGTGTGGATGCATTTTTCTCAATTTTTGTTTTTCTCACTTCACTCCAAGTGGTAGAGATAAATGATTCATTATAAGCTTTGGATCTATTCCTAGCATGTTACTGTAGGACCAAGTAAATTTTATTTTTTGTTCCTCAAATAATTTGGTGAAGCTTGGCTTTTCTTGTTCTATCACGGATGCTACTACATGTAGGGTCTTCATTGTTTCTGTAGTTTCAATGTTTATAGATTGTGTAGGCTCAACCAATACTAAAGATCTCTCATGATAATGCTCAGGAAGAGTTTAAACCCTCCCACCCTTTAGTGCCTCAAAGAGGTTTTCACCATTGGATATGCTATTTATTTTTACTTTTTTGTGATCTAATACTACCATTGAATGGTTTTCACCATTAGATAGATTTTTCATATTTATGGACCTTCTTTTCCTTTGTTGGCAAGACCTTTTCCTTCATATCCCATCTTTTCTAGGATATTGAATCCTTTACCATATGGCTCCATTAGTACATTTGAAGTTGATTTTTGGGATTTTTCTTCATATTTGTACAACCAATTTAAAATGCCCATGTCTTCAGATTCATCAACTAAAGTGCCTACTTTTACAAACTTACCATCAAAGAGTGTGATGGGTTATGGGGATTGTTTCCTAGATGTTGATGGTTGTCCATAGGATTATAGAGAAGCTAAAAACTATGACAGATGTAAGGATTGCTCAAAATAATATTCACCCATACATTTATCTTTCACCTAGATCTTTTTCTCAAATAGTTTTGACAAAGAATTTAGTTGGATTTCATTAGTTGAGGAAGTAGAATCACCAATTCCCTTATCTTTTGACTATATCTTTTTCTCAGACTAATCTAACAAAGAGTTTAGTTGTCTTTCATTTCTTGATGAACTAGTAGTGATAGCTTCCTTGTTATGTGGCACAAAAACATCTTGGACTATCTTAAGAGTATTAGAGTATTGAGGATTATTAGAATCAACTAAAATGGTGATCTCCTATCCATTGTAGGGAAATTTCAAGCATTGATGATACATTGATGTCACTGCTTGCATCTCATGGATCCAAATTCAACACAAGAGTATGTTGTATGCCAAATGTTTTTCTAAAACTTGGAAAACTATATCTTTTTGGATTGGTCCCACTTGAATTGTTAAGATGATCAATCCTTGGAAGGATCTTTCTTCATCATCATAAGCTTTGATGGTGATATTTCTTCTAGCATCTATTGCATTTTCTAAGAATCCTAGTGCATAGGCAAGCTTTAAAGTGCATATATTTAGACAAGCTCCTCCATCTATTAGAACATGTTTGACTTGATGTTTATGAATTATGACCTCAAAGTGAAGTGGTGTGTTGTTTAGATAGGTGATAGATGTATCATCATTTTTTGAGAATGATAGACAATGGGGCATGGTCAAAATGTCCCACCATGGCTTGCAATTGAAAAACTTCCAAATTAGTAGGTACCATAGTGTCCACTAGAGCCTTTTCTAGAACTTCCTTGTGGGCTGGTGAGATTTTCTGAAGTTCTAGTATGGATATTTGAGCTAGGATCTTTTTCAATTGGTCTACAATGTTGTATTTATTTGATGGGGCAATAGGTTTTTTAGATGTACTTAATTTCAATACATACTTATACTATGCTCTTGTGGTCATGTTTACTAGCATGTTGTCTTGTTTGTCTTTGATTTTGATAAAATTAATTTGATTATCAATTGCAGAAATATCTTGTTTTATGTCATTTATTTCATTTGATTTGATGGTGATGTCATTGAGTTGATTTTCAACTGCAACAATGTCTTGCTTATCATTTATTTTAATGTCATGGATTTAATTGTCAATTGTAGCAATGTCATCGATTTGATTCTCAGCTATAACAATGTCTTTTTTATCATCAATTTAATCATCAACTGTGGAAATGTGGAGGATGGTATAATCATAGACATAGTTCACATTTTTCCTTTGTCTTTTGTTGAAGAGTATTCCCCTTTTTCCGTAGTTGGGTAAAGGGTTTTTGTATGCTCCATGATCAAAATTTGTCTGAGGTCCCTCTATTGATATTTCCTTTCTATCTATCTAGTCTTGTACCAAATTTTTTAGTTGCATGCAATCATTTGTTTTGTGACCCTTTTTTTATGAAAATCTCAATAATAGGCATCATTCCACCATGAAGGTTTAACTCTTGGTTCCCAATCTTGTGCCTCTAGTATTGTTATAAGCTTGGATACAAGAAGCTCTTTTAATGCTTATTCAAGTGACTATTCCAAAGGTGTAAATTTTCTTGATTTGATGGGGTTTGATATGGTGTTGAGCCTAGTTTAGATTTTGTGTTGTTTTGATTGGTCTTGGGTGTAATTCCTGATAAATTCAAGACCAATTTTGCATTATGTGTTTCAGTTGCACCATCATTACTAGCATTCTTATTTCTTTTCCATAATTTTTGTTTCTCATTGTTGTTATAATTATTGGAGGATTTTGTTGAGTTGTTTCCTTCATTGTATATTTTAAGACTACTCTCTTAACCAACGCTTCCTCAATTTTGAGTTTGTTTTCAATCATTTTCTCAAAGCTGGGTGGTCATTACAGTTTGAGTCTATAACTCATCTCATCATTTATATTTTCAATAAATATTTCCATATTTTCCTTTTAAGGTATAGGAGGAGGATATCTAGCAAATAATCTTCTCCATATTTGTAAAAATATGAGAAATTATTCACCCTTTTTCCATTTTGTGTTGCAAAGATCTTTCATGGTTATCTCATGTTGGATATTGTATGAGTATTGGGGGATGAATTTATTTACTATCTCTTCAAAGGATCTAATACCAGGTGGGAGTTTTGAAAACCATTCCATGCAATGGACACCCAAAATTTGTGGAAAAAATCTCATCAAATAGGTCTCTTTGTGTGCAAATTCCAAGTTCATGGTGCAGAATTCTCTTACATGATCTATAGGATAAGATTTTCCATTGTATTTTTCATATTTTGGAAGATCATAGTTTGGTGGAAATGGTATCATGTTCAGACTTCTATCAAAAGGATAAGGGAAGATATCTTGCAACAAGTATATTTTTTTGGTTCCTCTTTGCATGTCTTGAATTTGTTGTTGGAGGTTTTGTATTTATTGAGTTAAGGAATTCATTGGATTTTTGTTTCATGAATCAACATTTTTTTTCTTATGGGTTCCTTTCAATTGATTGAAATCAAAATCAATTGGTAGTTTGACACCTTGGTTTTCCAACATTAGAAAATATTTTTCTCCATCTTTTTCCAAAATTTTCTCCATTAATTTGTGAAAATTTGGATCTTGTTGGGCTTGTTGAATGTCTTCATCAGTGATTTCATCCATTTCAGGTTGGTGGAATCTATGAAAGGGATTCTCTTCACCTTCAACCAAGGTGGTATGAGTTTAAATTTCCTTTTCTTTGGGTTTTTGTTTTTGAGATCTTGTTAAAATGAGTATACAAGTAATTAAGTTTTACTATAAATTTGATCTTTGTTTAGGAGTGCCAAGGATATTTCCTAAGTCAAATAGAATGATGGATTATATTGATGAGACTAAGGTGATAAATCTAATTGCACAATGTTTGTTTCATAATGAAGGATGATAAATACTGATGATGAAACTTAGCTAACAATTAAATGATAGATTTGATGATTTAGGCACTTTAAGATGGTTTGATCAAAGTTTAGTTGAAAGATTTTCACTTGCAAAATATAGTTTCTTCAAGTTTGAACTGATGTTTGAATGAGGAATAATCTATGCCAAAGAAAGAATCTCTAAATCTAGTTTTAATTTTTTGATAGACATTCAAATTAGCTCTCTATTTGTGAATCAGATGGATACATAAAAATAGGGACCAAATGCACTAAAAGATGGCACAAATGTGCTAAAAAAAATACTAGATGCACTATATTGTTCCCTAGATGGGACAAAATAGGAAATTTATGCACTAAAAGATTTGATGAATGTGCTGGAAAAGATTGTGTATGCACTAGAAAATGAGCTAAATGCACTAGAAAAAGCTTGAGATATGCTAGACTACCACTAAATATGGTTCAAGTTATTTGATAGAAGTTCAAATTAGCTCTATTGCAGTATTAGGTAAATGCGCGAAATAGATTGCAAATGCACTGAAATAGAAACCATCACTAGAAAGTGAGCCAAATACGTTAAAACAGAACCCAAATGTGCTAGAACTGAGCTAAATGCACTAGAAAATAACTTAGATGTGCCAAATTAGGAGCTAACTATGCTAGAAAGTATGATGGATGTGCTATAATAGAACCTAGATGTGCTGAAAAATGAGGCAAATGCACTAGAATAGAAAGTTGAAGTGCCAAACTAGAAATGGTCATCATTTTTGAAAGTTTTCTAGTTTTCTTGTTTTCAACTTACTGAATTAGGTGTTTTCTAGATGAAAAATATTTTGAACAGTGAGTTTTCCTAGTTTTATTGTTTATGAACCATGTGAATTAAGTGTTTTTAATGGATGATATCTTGAAAAATGATTTCAAACACAACAACAAGCTGTAAAATAATTGTTTCACCCTATGATCTAAACATTAAGTGTATGTTCAAGAATCTGGTCTAATCCCTTTGATTTCCATAGGTATTAAACAATAAAAAATAGATCAATCACTTTTCTAATGTCAAGGGTCATTAATAATATCGCAATCCACATCTTAGAACTACATCAACTCACACAGCCATGTCACCCCCTAGAGGGCACCCATGTTTTTTCCTTTTTTGGGTCTTAACCAAAAGTCAATTCCTTCACTTTTGGCCAATAATCCTTGGTAGTTATATGGTGAGTATGTTGGGGTACATTCTTCCCTCCCCTTGCACTGTGAATATCAAAAATGTTCAGAAATTGACTTGGTTGGATACTATACTTAAAGTTCTTAGTAAGGGTTTTTGTTCAGTGTAGCAAATGATAAACTCCCTCAGGAGACCTCCCAACCTTTAGAACAAAGGCTTTAGGGATGGTTATCAATTCACACTACCATTGAAAGTGATTTTCCTCAAATTTACATTTGATTATAGTGGTTTGGAATACATGGCTTTAATTATTCCCACTTAGGTCATTCCAATAGGGTGAGTACTTTTCCCACTACGGTAGGCCTTCTAAAAGTCTTATTGCAATAAATGAAAGAGTGATTCTAGCATTTTGGTCACCCAGTGAAGGGGATAGCATAGGCCTATCACTTTACAAGCACAACATACATGGTGTTCATTAACCTTCTTAATTAAACTAGATGCCTAATTAATTAAAGGAAAACAAAAATAACTCCAACCCCTACAAACACCATTAGTAGTTTCAGATAATTGTCTTTGAAAGTGTTTCAAGCACTTGCAAAATAGAAAGACATCAATCAATTTCTAGAATTATGAGTTTTTGCAAATAAAGAATAGTGTGCTAGAATATGAACCATATATGCTGAAAGATTCACTAGATGCACTACAAAAAAAACTAAATGCGATAATATGGAAAGAAGAAAATAAAAACCAAAGTCCTATATGCATCGAAAGAGAATGCATATGCACTGAAAGATCCCACGTATGTGCTAGAATAGGGCCTTGATGCACCAAAAGAGCATCCAAATGCATTGAAACAGAGACTGGATGCACCAAAAGAGTAGGTAGATGCATTGAAAGATGCTTCAAGTACACTACATTGAAATTTACAATCAAACCTACAAATGAAAACTCACCAGAAAATGTTAAAAACGGGGCTAGGCCCCATGGTGGGTGCCAAATTTATGTGTGTATAAAGTATGTGCTTCAAGTGCATAAGCAAGAAATACAACACAATCAATGAAACACTATATTAGAGAATTCAAATAATAACAATTAAATTCAAAGAAAAAACTCTCTAATGTCATCCCATTTGTCATCTATCTCCAAGGATTTTTCAATTCATTATGGCTCTCAAATTGTGTGTATGCACATGACTTGTCAAATGACAACCTAAAGAATGAGATGTTTGAAATGCAATAAACCTTTCTACATGATTGATTGCTAAATGATATATTGTATATGATTGTGCAAAGATTATGATAATTCTATGATATTGAAAATGGAAATGCTATTATGCAACTACAATAATTTATGATGTAGCTAATGGTAAAGCCATGATTCAAACTAAGTGATGCTAAATGAAAATTCTAAAAATGCTCAATGCTAAAATACTAAGATAACAATTCTAGTGAAATTTCTACAGAATGTACTTATGCTAAGCTCTCTATCTGAAATGTTGTAAATGAGGTTGTATTTATAGAATTCTCCAAGGCATAAGTTTATGTGGTAGGCTTCAATGGTCTGGATTTGATCTGGAGAGATAAACGGTAGAAAGTGAAGAGGTTGGAGAGAATAAAGGAGTGTGTTCCCTTTAAAAGAACAAATTTCCAAGTATGAAGGAGAATCAAATGGAGGAGAAAGCCAAGTGTCTCAAATTGGTTACAATTTGTTGAGATAAATTCCAATTAAATATTAAGAATATTTAATTTCATGAGACACATGATGAGGTGAAAGATGAGAAGTTAGTAGAAATGTGACTAAATTCAAATTTAAAATTTTAATTTAATAAAAGGGATTTAATTAAATAAAACTAACTAATTAAAGTTTTTCATTTAATTAAAACATGAAGGAAGTGACTTTAAGATAAGAAGAATTAAAGAAAGTGAACTATATAAATAAATTTTTCATTTTATTTATAAGTAGATGAATTAAAGATTTATTAATTAAATAACTTGTATTTAATTAATTTTCTCTAGAGTAATTTTAGCTGTATACAATTATGGTTTTTCTATAATTTTTGGGAGCCTTTGATAAAAATTTGAATCTTCTAATTTTTCCAAGTGGTAGTGTCAGAATATCAAACATAAATTATTTATATGAGTTTCGTGAGATGAAAAGTTTTGCAACTTTTTCAACCTCTTCAAATTTTCTCTTTAAGAGATCCTCAATCTTTATTCCACCTAGATATGCGAACACAACATAGGAGGGAGAAATTGTTTGTTTTTGTTGAATGGGGTTTTTCTTGGTCAAACCCCATTTTGGTAATCAAACCTTGAAATGAATAAAAGCATGAAAGAGGGAATGAAGAATGAATTAAGTAATGTTACTAATCAAAAAATCCTTAAATAAATATTGAAATAAAATTCTACAACTTGCATGAAATGGCTTCAATGGATGTCAATCTTGACACTTGATTTAATTCTTGAAAGCTTGAACTTGATCTTGAAACCTACATCATAATGTTAGCTCCAAAAACATGCATGATGAAAGAATACTTTAATATGCCAATTGGATCTTTAATGATGAAATAAAACTCCAATAAATCTACCTTTGAATGCCTTTGAAATTATCCAAAATTCTCTTGAAATTTCTCTTGTGAAATCACATAAAATTCTTAGATTACTTAGATGGAACTTAGTGAAATAACCTTATATTTATATGTATTTATCCTCAATTTCATGAAATTCAAATATGACAAGGAAACATTGAATTATAAATTTGAACATGTTAAAATATTTCCAAAAATATAATTTAAATTTATGTCATAAGGTTAAGGGAGGACCCATTCAGGATTGGCTAATGGGTCTGAGGTCCCAAAACCTAGGACACACATTTCTAAATGAGAAGTGTTATGTTAAGGCATTAATGAATATAAACTTTTCTCTTAGGAAAATGTAATAAATATAATTGGAAAATGAATTAAAGGGCCAAATAAGGGATAATTAAGCTCAATTAATTAAGGGGGCATTAAATAAGTGTGAAAGTGTAAAGGGGTACACTTTACAACACTAAACTAAGGCACAATTAAGTATAATTTAACTAGGAGGGTCCAAAAAAGTGAGGAAATGTAAATGGATACATTTTCTGTCACTACAATAGTTATAATTAAAATTTAGGATTTTGCAAGATCTTATAATATTTTAAAATTAATCAAATCATCATGTCAAATTTTAGTAGTCAATAATCTATATCATCTTTCTCTCTCTATCTCACTCATTGTGTATCTCTCATTCTCTAGACCTCTCTCTCTCTCACTATCTCTATCCCTTTATCTAACTATCTCTCACTTGAGCTCAAGAACTACCTCTCTCTCTATATATATCTCTGTCTCTCTATCTCTATATCTATCTATATCTATTACTCTCTTCCTCCCTCCCTCCTTCCCACTTTTCTATCTCTCTCTCTTTCTATCTCATCTCTCTATCAATCCCTCCCTATCTACTCTTTATCTCCCCTATCCCTCTCTATACCTACCTCTCCCTCCATCACTCCATACCTCTCTCTCTATATTTATCATTCTGTCATTCCCTCTCTACATCTCTCTATCTAACCACTTTCTCTCTCTACTTATAAATATCTCACCTATATCTATTTACCTCTCCCTCCCTCCCCTCTCTTTACCACCCTTCATCCTCTATCTCTATATATTTCTCTCTCACACACTCTCTCTGATGTGCACCAAAATGTGATACGAAAAGAGGAGGAAGTTAGGGAGATTGAGAGAGGGAGAGGTGGAGGGAGGGGTAGGTAGAGATGGAAAGATATATATATATATATATACAGTATATAGGGAAGGAGATAGAGGGGGAGGAGGGAGGGAGAGATAGGTGAGATAGAAAAAAGTAGAGAGGGAGGGGGGATAAGGGATGGACATTGAGGTGAGGTAAATAGTAGTAGAGAGAGGAGAGAGAGAGAGAAGGATATAGTAAGAGAGAAAGAGGGGGAGGGAGAGAGAGAGGTGAGATAGAGAGAGTATAGAGGGAATGATAGATAAAGAGATGGAGGGAGAGAGGGAGAAGTGATAAAGAGGTGTGAAATGTCCCCTGATTGGTTTATGCTTGAATTTTCCTTAAGTGACCATTAGACAACATAATTAAAAAAGAAAAATAATATTCAATAGAAAATTACATAAAAGACATTAAACATAGGATTAAATAGACTATTAACATTAATTAAATAATGAATAATAACTTAACTTAAATCTAATAGATATACTCTTTTCTAATAACCAATCATGGTAGGGATTGGAGAGAAGTTTATGATAGGGTGCCAAAAACACTATTCATCACAATTAAGACAAAGTGCACGCTCATTCCCCCTAACCCCAAGTGGTAAGAACATCCAACCAAGACAATTCCATTCAACTTAGGGTGGTTTACTTATATTGTGAGAAAAGGAACATCTAACCAAGACAATTCCTATATCACACTTCCCTAGCATGTCTCCTTTCCAACCTTAAACATGATTTATTAAAGAAAAAGTTGTAAATTTTAATAATATAAATAAATTCACTATTTTCCTTATTTACCAATTCAGACATAACATAGCTCCCTTATTGCATATTACCAATTAAAAAATTAATATACATATGTGTGTGAACCCCAATCTAGATACTTGCAAAACAACATGAGTAAACAAGTTAAACAAGGAATTGCAAGCCAAAACAAGGATTCCCCATGAAATCCATTTGCAACTTCAAACTAGGAAAGAAAATAGCGAAGAACACAATGAAATAGATAAAAATCCTAATTATATGTGCAAAATCATAATCCCATGGGGGAATTGGTGCCAATTTGATGTGAAAATTGGTCCTTTCCCAATTCCTAAGATGAAAGCTTTGAATGTTGAAAAGATTGATCCACTTTGTTGATGAAGGATGAAGGATGAGAGGTCCAAGCCCAAAAATCTGCAAAAACCTAGCTAGAACTCAATGGTGATAGATGAAAATGGCTAAATATTTTAGCATAATAGGTTTAAAATGTTTGTGGATGATAAAATGAGGATATGAGCTCTTAATTTATAGGATTTCAAGATGGATGAATGTCCAAATTTGAGCAATGTGGGACTAACATTCATCCAATGATATGGTGCCACTTGTCAAGCTATGAATGGATGATGGATATGCAAGATTTGGGGTTTGTGCCAATAAATGCATAAATTTGAATTTAAAATTTGTTGAAATGACATGTAAGAGAGAAGGGAAAATTCAATAAATGCCACTTGGCTCAAGGAAAAGGACATGTAATATGAAGTTATTGCCTTGTTGGATGTACATGTTGACTTGGAATTTATGAATTCAAATTGAGAGAATATTCCAAAAAGATGCCTTTTGAGGAAAATAGGGATTTAATAAATGAATTAAATCTATTTTCATGTGCAACTTGCATTATCTAGAGGATGTGACCTGAGATTAGATTAAATTAATCAAGGGTTAATTAATTTAACAGGAGATTTGATGATGTGACTTTTTTTTTTTGATACGCACGAGATAGATTATATTGAAATAAAGGAGAATTACAGTCGTCTGCAACGCAGGAAAAACAACCATCACCACCGTCGAACATAACCCAACTAACCAAAATCGGGATTTCCATAGACCCGTACATGCAACAACCGCTACCCAAAAAGACTTTGAGGATATAGACGAGGGGTCACATACCAACCCTCAACCAGCTTAATACAGAGATGCCAAAAGACAGAAAACATAATAAATAGCTAAAAGACATTTCAGACCCAGAGCCAACCTTTACAGGAAACCGTTAACCTCCGCAAAGCAGACAAAGCCCTCCACCCAATCCATTCCCTTCGTCGGCACCAGTTGCAATTTACATTTCAAGAATTCCATGGCCACGTCCGCAAGCTTTCTGTGGCGGGACAAAGCTGGCCCTTTGAGGTCAAGGAGGAAGGGATACACCTTGATAGCTTCCTCTGAATTCCATAGGAGGGGCAAGTCAGCCGGGCGCGGAATGCCTTTGCCTAGGAGGGCCGCCTTCAAAGTAGCTTCCAGACCACCGAGTAAATCCATGCGGAACAAACGCTCCATCAACTCCCATGCCAACTTCTTCGGGGTTACCAAATCCAAAAGCACCGCAAGGAAACGCGAGAAAATATGAGCATTGTCTCTAGCAAATTCCCTTCTCAGCAGGTGTTCCTTCCCCAGAACCATCTTTACCGCAACCAACAACACAGGATCGTCCTCTAGCAAAATGCGTTTCAGTCTCTGGTCTGTGATCTCCCTGAAGGCAATTTGTCTTTCCAAGGCAATCAGAGAGACCAGGGTGTTGACACTGAAACATTCTAGACCATCCAAAGAAATATATATGGTGAATTTTGATTTCTTCGACCCTTCCATGATGCCAGCTCCACCCTGCACATGAGCAAAACAAAACCAGAATACAAAAACCATGCACCGAAATGAATTTAATGGAGCCATAAATAAACCCGTGAGAGCCCGCTTGGCCTTCGCACAAGTGCCGAAAGGAAAGGAGGATCATCACATCCTTGCAATGAAAGATGGCTACGGATATGATTTGAACTCCTTAAACTGTAATCACTTCAGAATAAGAGAGCCGCCACCCGGCCAAACAACAATCATGTCACCAGTTGCCATGCACTACGTGTCACCAAATGGGAGACTTGAAAGCCAAACCAAACCTCCGTTCAGACACACATTAAATCCTCGCATAAAACTGGCCGATCTCATTAAGAGGCCAACATTCCCTACTATGGGATACAGATGTCCAAGAGATGACATGGAAGTGTCACCTTAGCCTCCACTCCCTCCATCCCAAGCCAACTCACACACCCTCAGATTAGGTGTCGAGATGATGTGACTTATTTGATTTAGATGTATGGATTTATTTAAATTAGATTAAAGAGGAATATGACAAGAGATTAATTAAATAAGGATTTTGATTTATTTAATTAAAAGGGATGGTGTTAGATTAAATCAAATAAGGTTTTAATTTATTTTATTTAATAGATAGACTTTAGGGATTTAATCAAATACATTGATTATTTAATTAAATAGGGATAATTAGATCAGATGGATTGATTTAATTAATAGGAGAAAGTGACTTAATTAGATAAAGTGATTTATTTAATTAAGAGACAAATATTGATGAATTTAATTAGATAGGTGAATTTGATTAAATAGTTAGACTTGAGAATGATTCAAGAAGAAACAATGTTAGTGATTCATGATCAAATGCATGATGTTAATCACTATATTTTATGTGTCTACATTTTGCCCCTCTTTGAAGCAATGCACTTGTTGCATTGGTTCAAAGAATAACTGATCTCGATCAAAGCCAATTTTTTTTAAAAAAAAAAAAACTTGCCCCATTGCTGCATGGTGAGAGAAAACATGCCATTATAATGCCCCCTTGAGAGATCAGACAAAAATTTTAACCTTTTGGGTGATCTCGCAAAAAAGGTGACAAAGTATCCCACTGGTTTGAAAGGGGCTCTAGGAGGCTAAAAAATGTGTCTAAACGCAATAGAATGATGAAGAATAGGCCTCAAATGGACAAATACAAGTTTGGGGGTCCAAAACCCTAGCAGGCCAGCCATTTAGGGTTAAAAAACCCTAATTTTTAGGCTAAAAAGGGGCCCAAGGGGTCACTTTCAAGTCATTTTCACACACCTCGGCTAGCAAACTTTAGATTTGAGCTCTAACCCTCTGACGATATTGCGCAATAACAACTTCCCCTACACATCAGTGATCAATTTTGGACCTACCAGTGACCCCTACCCAAGCTTAGTTTTTTTCATTTAATGCCGCATTTAATGCTTTAAAAGGGGATCTCACTTCCAGCGGTGCTATATAGCACCACTCGATGTTTAAATTGTGTTGCTCTAGGCCATTTTACGCCACAATGGTGTTGTTTAGTGATGTAATGGTGCAATTCAGAGTTTATAAACTCTGACACTGGGCTTGGGCTCGGCAAGTCAGTTTGGGTAAAGTGTCCCGCGGTGGTACCCTTTTCATGCAAACTGCGACGTTGGAGGATAAAGTGTGCCGCAATGGTTCTATTTGGCTCTTTTTAGGACTCCAACATCAGAGTTTGAGTAAGATCAAATAGCGATGCCATCAAAAACTGCATCGTTGGGGATGAGCTTGGAGTGTTTGACCAAGAATTTTTCAAAAATTTTAACACAGTGACTTTCCTTGATGCAGGATGGGTTGAGGGAGCTCTACTCTCGGGAGCACTGGTCACAATATTTGGATAGAATTCTATGAGATTTGAGCGATAGAGATCAAGATCAACTAGGAGCTATAGGATTGTGGCATATTACATACCTGGCACCCATGCGTACTCACCTAGGGATGCTATTAGCACTGGCCAAGAGGTGGCATAGTGAGACATCATTGTTTCATCTCCCCACTGGCAAGGCCACCGTCACCTTGGAGGATGTTTAGCACATTCTACAATTGCCTATTCATGGCTGATGGGTGATCTATGATATGGACGAGGGACACGAGTCTTGCACCAAAGTCCTCGCCACATGGGACATTATCTACTTTGAGGGATAGATTGAGTTGGAGAGATATAGGGTCATCGCACCTCCCTTCTGTTGGGCGGTTGCAGCGATTATTTCAGGCCTAGTTGCCCCAGACAGACGAGGGCGATATTTCAATCCTGGCTGGGGGTATTGCTAGGAGAGGATGGTCTGAGACAGGCCAGTTTACTTCTCATGGGGGCCTGTACTTCTTTCCTCACTCTACAGAGAATTCCATGAGTACGTGTACATGGACAATAGAGCATTGGGGTTGGAGTGACCTTACTTCACATCTGGGCATGGGAGCACATTTCTATGCTGCGTCCATGTGTCGTTCCAATTTTGATGGGGGCATAGGATGCCCTCGTGGTACTATATAGAGGTGGTGTGTCCTTTACACACACTAGTGAGCACAAGATCCCCTACTAGAGGCAGGTCCTGGACCAGAGGCTTCCTTTCACTTGGAGACCATACCTTGGTTTGCTCGGGTGGGCTGACGATGTTGCTCAGCTCTTTTACTGCCACCATGATTGATATATGTAGGGGTAGGAGCACATGATTATCAAGAGATGCCTACCTTGGCATGTGCAGCGTCAGTTTAGAGAGCCACAATATTGGCTAGATGACAACTAGGTGGCCATCTTTGCACGTAGTATGACACAGATATCATGGGGACATGGTATTCCCACATCGGTGGTAGTTGAAAGTTTTCAACACTTGGTAGCCCACCCATAGGCTTATGATTAGGGCATAGCAGATCCAAGGACCACACAAGCCTACAGAGACTGGTTCAAACCTCCTCTTCAGCTAACCATTCCAGGTGAGGATCCAGATCCACGTAGGGTCAGGGGTAGAGGGAGGGGACGAGAGCGAGGATTGAGAGTTGATGTTTGACAGGATCCACCAGGTGTGCCCCTAGTTCTGCCAGGTCAAGGAGATGTCCATATGCAGGATCAGTAGTAGGAGCTACCAGTCCCACCACCATGAGTTGAGGGTGAGGATTAGGTTCACATGTAGCCACAGGTATAGCCACAGGGACAAGCAGATGGTTGGGATGCACTGATTGCACAGCTGTAGGCCCAAGTTCAAGCACTAATAGCAGAGAGAGACCAAGTGAGGGCTGAGAGAGAGTAGCTCAGAGTAGAGAGGGATCAGGTTTTGTAGCAGAGATAGGCTGTAGAGCTATAGGCTACCACAGAGCTAGGCCATAGGCAGCAAATCGAGAGTATGATGGCCTCCTACTCTCAAGGTACAATGCCAGTGCGGTCCTACAGGGATGCCATCTGAGAGATAGAGTACTACCGTCAGGCCTATCATGATAGCATACCAAGAGCAGATTGGGTCCCAGAGTACTCAGAGCGGGCCAGCTAGAGACCACCAAAGGGTCATGGTGACAGGGGCGAGCGCAGCATCCATAGGGACCAGGCTTGATCCAAATGATATAGTTTTTTGTGCCTTATGGGCTCATTTGTTATAGCCCCAATGGGCCTTTTGTATTGATTGACATATATGTACAGTAATCTAATTTTTTATTTTTTGTACTATGATAGTGACATGATTGATGATATATGAATTGATTTTGATGTGATGTACTGTGTTCTCCTTCATGCATGGATGGTTTTATTTCTATATGCTTTGCAGTGATGTCTTATAGATGCATTTATTTCTGATGATGTATGTATGATGGTTATGATTAATGGATCTATATTATGCTAACCTATGATATGATGTGCAATGATGCTATCTATATGATGATTTATTTTATGTCAATGTGATATGTGATATGGATTTTAAAACGTAAAATGATGTGATCTAAGGTATATGCAATAATGTGTAAAAAATGCTTATATATGAGATGATTTATGGATGGATGTGATATGATGCGATGGTCATGATAAAATAGTGTTAATGCGTAATGAAATGGTTTCAAGAGATGCTTAGAATAACAAAAGTTATTATCCTAAATGTAATAAATGATGAAGTATGTGATGCAATGGTATGTTAATGCAAAATGATATGCTGATGTGCAATGTGATGTGAATGTAAAAGTGGTGACATGATGTCATGATGTTATGCATGTATGTATGTCTAATGAATTAAATGCTTATATATCTATTGTTTATGCAAAAAAATGGTTATGAAATGTTTGTGTAGATGCTTATATGATGATTTATATGATAGAAGGTAATATGAAATGGTTGTGAAATGTAAATGAATGTTTATGCAATGATTGATATAATGCCATGAGATGCAATGTAATGGGTGAAATGCAATGACATGAATGCACCTATTTATGATCAAATTGTATATATGATGATGGATATGCAATGTGTATGTTTCTTGTGTGATATGCTTATGCAACATACCATTGGTTTGTGGATGCAAGATTAATGAAAATGATGGCGATAATGGTCAACTATCATAGTACCTTGTTAGATATGGTTATTAAGAAAATAATAAGTCATTTCAACAAGATGTAAGATGACACAAATGCAAATGATGATGATGATGATGATAATGAATTTCTGAGGAATTGGGATTTTCAAAGGGCCCAAACTTTCTTATGTTTGATAACACACATGGTACGATGCATCAAGGTATAGAAAACTAGGATGGCATTGTACCTAGTGAGATGGACTTTGACTCGACAATTAGATAGAAGCATTATTGTTCACACCTGACATATGAAAACATTGCTAGGATACACTTTAGAAATTTCAAACACCTCAGACCAAAACACGGAAAGGAAAACCTATCCATGGAATAGTTAACAAGTTTCCCTATACCTCTTCCATACATACCTAACAAAGCAAGCATTTGTCGAAGTTATCTTACAAGAACCTCCAACAAGCACAGTAGAAAAAATATAATGATCATTACCCCATTCCTATTTCTCTAAATCCTCTATTTTGGGATATCACAAAGACGTCCTTGGAATGAGCACAAATAAGATAAGTTAAAAGACAAAGATAAAGCACACAAACAAGTTGATGTTCTTCAATAACACTAACCAAAATGGAATGTTTTTTTAAGGATAAGAACCGAAACTTATTGCCAAAATATAACGCCCATTGTAGGAAGGATACATCCTAGGACATGTTAGTGGATGTCGGCACGTAATTTCGTTTATCTAAAGTGTTCTTTCTGATAAATAATTCTCATTGTAGGAAGGATTCATCCTAAGACATGATGTTATCAGATGATTGCTATGGGACTATTTTGGATGATGGACTATCGACACAAAGAATTGACCAACTTACTTACGTACTGACTTAGACCTGAGACTTGGCGCTTTTGAGTTTTTACATTTAACCTGCTAAACTTGTTCCTAACTGTTTCACCAAAGTTTGAGGATGATGACCAGTTTATTATGGATGGTGTTATTGTGGGTGTAAGCGAGATGAGGTGGATGGATTTTTTAAAATATTTGGATGTTTTTGATGTTTTATGATGTTTTGAGGCTGTTTTTGGTTTTTTTTTAGGTTTTTAAATGTTTTTATTTTTTATTTTTTAAATGTTTTTGGTATTTTTTGAGATTTTGACCAAGAGACTAACCTAAGGACCTATCCTAGGGGCCTCGAGGGCTGATCAGTAGATGATCCTTGCCTACGTTATATACACAGAGACCATGTAGTTCGACCAACAACTTGACAGATTTACAGATGATGATATACATGGTGAGATGTCAGTTTATTATGATAGACTCCTATAGGACTGGCCTAAATGTCTTGAGGGATGATCAAAGATCAACCTTTCCTATGTTGAAGCTCAAATATGATGTAGTTTGACAAGATGACTCTATTTTTGACTTTTTGAATGACTTTTTGACCTATTTTTTGATTTTTTGATTTGAGGACCTTAAGATCATAAATGAATTTGATCTGATGAGAATGTGCCCCCAGCATGATACAATAAACTACTTTGATAAAGGTAGGACAAACTGACCTTGAGTTTGGGTCGAGTAGTACTAGGAGGGATCATGATACGAAAATAGGACCAAGCTATGGTGCGGATACAAGTGGATGAGTGATGGATGGAGACCTGAATGCAATGGATAATGAAAGAAAAATGGAGGGATGATGGCAAACAAGCTGTAAAGATCCTAGTGGATAGAAAGTGCTTATTTATGCAAGGCATCTGTTTGCAAGGATTTCACCAAGGTACTTGTCCAGAGTGCCACCAAAGAGGTTTTCACTAGAGGACGATTTTTTCTCTTTACTATTCTTTTATCCTTTTTTTGATTTTTTTGGATTTTTTTCTTTTTTGATTTTTTTGTTGTCACCAAGACACCTGTTTGCTAGGTTTCTACGGAAGTGACCATTTTTTTAGGACTTTTTCTATTTTTTTGGATTTTTGGTTCTATACCTTGAAAGATTTAGGCATAAAACTTTTTGAGAAGGGAGCTATTCATGGGCTCCTGTAGAGGTTCCCCTTCGGGTGTTGATAATTGATATGCCCCTATCTTATTACTTGTTGTGATGATGAAAGGTCCTAACCAATTAGGTTCCAACTTTCCTTTTCTGCTTATGTTTGGGACATTCTTCTGATTCTCTTTTAAGACTAGTTCTCCAACTTGGAAAGTTCTGTTTCTGATTTTCTTATTGTAGCTCCTTTTGAGTCTATTCTGATAGACTTGTAAGTGATTTAAAGCATCTATCTGTCTCTCATCCACTAGATCTAGCTCATTCAATCTTGACACTCGATACTCTTCATCCATGATGAGGTTTTGTAGTGATATCCTGAGGGATGGGAGCTTGATCTCAACGGGGAGTACCACTTTTGATCCATAGACCAAGGAAAAGGGGGTGGCACCAGTGGGTGTTTGAATACTAGTTCGATAGGCCCAAAGGGATGGATTAAGCTACAAATTCCAGTCACGACCTACGTCATTGACTATTTTCTTGAGGATTTTTAGAATGGTTTTTCTTGTGGCTTCTACTTGGCCATTGCCTTGCAAATAGTATGGGGTGGAGAAGCGATGTTGGATTTTGAATTTATCACACAACTCATGGACTTCCTAATTTTTTAATGGTGTCCCATTATCTAATATAATGGCTTGTGGAACACCATAGCGGCATATTGGATAGTTCAGGATGAACTTAGAAATATGCTTCCCAGTTATATATGTCATGGGTATGGCCTCCACCCATTTGGTAAAGTACTATGTTGCAGTTATGATGAATTTGTAGCCATTAGATGAGGTGGTTGTGATTTTCCCAATGAGATCAAGTCCTGACTGCGAGAAGGGCCATGGTGTGATGATAGGATAAAGCTCTTGAGCTGGAGCATGGATGAGGTTCCCATGCTACTGACATTGTAGACACTTTTTGGCATGATCATGTGCTTCTCGTTCCATTGTGGGCCAATAATACCCCATCCTTAGTAGTTTCTTGGCTATGGTTATTCCACTCAAGTTTGAACCACAGATACCATTATGTACTTTGGTTAGAGAAATTAATGCCTCATCAGTGTTTAAGCAACATAGTAAGGTACCTTCTATGCTTCTACAGTATAGGATATCACCTAGGATGACAAATTTAGATTCCTTTTTGACAAAGGTTCATTTTAAGTTTGATGGTAGGTCAGTGGGTATGACTCCTATGTGAAGATACGTGTAGATGTTATGATACCAAGGATCACCAAGACCAATGATTTCACACACATATTCTAATTCTAGTACCTCAAATGTAGGAATGAGAAGCTTCTCAATAAGAAATTTGTATTTTGAAGTGTTGTGAGGGATATCCAATAGAGACCCTATTGTCACCATAGTGTCTGATGCTCTGTTGTTGGTTCTAGGAATTTTCTCAAATGTTATTTCAATGAAGGAAGGACTCCTTAAGGGTCTCCACCAATTTCTTGTATGGAGTGAGCTTTTCATCCTTAGTCTGATATTCATTATTGACTTGATTTATAATCAACTAAGAGTCTCCATACACTTTTAGAGCTATGATATTCCATTGCACTGCTATCCAAAGACCTATAGTCAAAGCCTCGTATTCCGCGATGATGTTGGTGCAAGGAAATGCTAGTTTGTATGTCCTTGGTATGTAATCCCCTTATGGGGTGATGAAGAAGACACTAACTCCTGATCCATGTTATGTATATGAAACATTGAAGTACAGTTTCCAATGATCAGCTATGTTGAGGTTAAAGATGGATTCATCTAGAAATTCTGAGACGAGGATTCTTAGAATAAATAGGTGCTTCTACTAGTTGATCTACAATGACCTGTCCCTTGATTGCTTTTCTTTCCACATACTCGATTTCATATTCTGATAATATCATTACCCATTTTACATTCTACCTGCGAGCATTTCCTTTGATATTAGATACTTGAGGGGATCAATTTTGGTGATGAGATTTATCTTGTGTGCCAACATGTAATGTCTAAATTTTTGAGATACAAACACTACTGCGAGACATGATTTATCAATACATGAATAGTTTAACTCATGCCCAACCCTTGTCCTGCTGATATAGTATATAGCCCTCTCTGTTCTATTGTCGTCATGCTAAGCTAGGAGAGCTCCAAGGGCTCTTATTGTTTTTGATATATAGAAGATCAATGGTTTCTTTGGAATAGGTGGCATTAAGACCGGTGGTGTCAATAGGTATTCCTTGATTTTGTTAAATTCCTCTTCACATTTATCATCCCATTTGTACACTACTCCCTTGTGGAGTAGGTGAGAATGTGGATTTTCTTTGTCTACTAACTATGCTATGAACCTTTGAATGGACTGGAGTCTTCCTTGGAGGCCTCTTAATTGCTTTAGTGTTCATGGTGCTTCCATTTTGAGGATTACTTTCACTTTTACTGGATCCACTTCCATACCCCTCATTAATACTATATATCCTAACAATTTACCTGATTGTATGCTGAAGACACATTTTTTTGGGTTTAGTCTTACTTTGTATTCTTCTAATCTATCAAAGATGGCACTAAGGGTCGCTATATGATCTTGTCTTTTTCTGGACTTAGCTAGGATGTCATCAACATAGTACTCAACTATTTTATGGATCATATCATGGAAGATCAATGTTGTAGCCCTTTTATATGTTGCTCCTACATTTTTTAGGCCAAATGGCATCATATTCTAGCAGTAAGTCCCCCATGGACAAGTGAAGGTTGTCTTATGTTGATCCTCTTTTGCTATCATGATTTGGTTATATCCTGAAAAATCCATCCATCAAGGATAACATCTCATATCCTATTGTCATGTCCACTATCATGTCAATGTTAGGAAGTAGGAAGTCATCTTTTGGAAATGCTTTGTTCAAATCTCTAAAGTCTGTGCATATTCAAATTCCCCCACCAGGTTTTGAAATAGGTACTAGGTTTGATACCCATTCTGGATAATCTATGGTTCGGATGAATCCTGCATCTAACAAATTTTTGAGCTCCATTTTGACCAGTAAGGAAATTTGAGGATGCATTTTTCAGGGTTTTTGTTTGACCGGCTTCGCCTCTGGGTACATTGCCAAGTGGTGGACTATGGTTTCTGGGTCAAGACCTAGCATATCAGCATAACTCCATGCAAAGTTTATTTTCCTCTCCCTTAGGAATGCTGCTAGGAGTTCTTGCTCTTCTAATAATAGTGATTCCACATAGAATGTGATATGCGGAGTCTCCTCTATTCCTAGGTTGACAGGATTGCATTTTTTAACCAAAAATGTTGAATTTTACTGATGAATAGCTCTTAGAGGAAGATTGAATCCTTCATCCTTGGGCACCTTAGAGAGGTTTTCACCATAGGATGTATCCTTTCTTTTTACTTTTTTATTTTTAGAGAGTGCCATGATGTGGTTTTCACTCATAGACTTGGATATTATTCTTAATTTCTTGCTTTTGCAACTGAAGGATTCAATTGTTTCTTCGTAATATGCCTATGTATAAAACTCCATTATAAACCTTGCTTTATCATCTCCATCTAGAATGTTATCACTCAATCCCATGAATTCTAAGAGTGCCTCATCATTTTCAAATGTGTCGAGAACTGTTGGTCCTCATTGGTCATAGTTAATCAATTGGGGGTATACTAAGTGGATTTCATGGTCTTGATTGTTTGGCTCAAAAGATAAGGTATTGATCATGCAAAGGGTGGTGTCCTCAAATAACCTAGGTAGATTATTCATGGGGTCCTCATCATTGCTACTACTATAGACATTGGTTATATCAAAGGTATAGTTGTCTAGGACATGGCTTGTAGATACTAGTAATTGTAGTTCTGCTACTATTGGCTGACGAGATTTATTAGTCGCTCTAACCAGAGGACTTCGGCCATGTATGATTATACTTGGAGGGGTACATCCAAGGCCAAGGTTTGTTATTGGTCGCGTCTCTGGAATGATGGGTATTATAAGGCCATTGTCATTTTGTCCCAATCTTTGATTTATGTCGTAACCCATTGGGAGAATCATTTGGAAACCCTTGCTTCTTTCATCCATTGGCAAATTGGTAGTTGGTCTCTCATCTTGGTATATCATATGTGATGGATCTATCTCAATGACCTCTTGGCCCATATCTCCCTAGCTTGTGAATTCAGGATAGTCTCTAGGAGATGTTTGAGATGTGGAAGCTTGATTTTGTTGTGAGCATCCTCGTGATCTAGGAGATTGTGGTAACTCTCCTATCACAAAAGCATTGTTAGGGAGCCTGTAGCTTCCACAACCGTCTTCTTGGATGATGAGCTTGATGTCATAGATGGTAGGAATGGAAGGTGTCTCTATCTCAGAAGTGGATGCGAGGGTGGTGGGGTCGATGTATTGTGTGGATGGGCCCTCATCATTTTTTGGTACTTGGGGGATTTTGTAATACTTTGCTTCAAGATTTTTGTAGTGTGAAAAAGGTTTAGGATCTCCATGAATGGTAACTTGTCTGTAATGTGTAAATTTCACACATTGGTGGAAGGTTAATGCTACTACTTTCATCACATGAATCCATGGATGTCCTAGGAGGATGTTATATAGAAAGTCAAGATCTAAAACCTGATAGTTGGTTTCCATGAGAGCCAACCCTACTTGAATAGGGAGTTTGATTGTGCCTTGAGACACTCTTTCTTGATCATTGTATGCTCTTATCGTGATGCCTTTCCCTTTGATGGAATCTTCTAATATTGTCAATTGAAGTGCATGGTTATGAGATGGTTGGGCGGGGAAATATTGGTCAAAGAATGTAAGAAGATTAGGCGTGATGATGTTTCTGACCATAGCTTGGAATTGCTCCACATCAAGGTCTATAGGGACAGTGGATGAGGCCAAGGCTTCTTCAAGGATTTTCCTATTGGCCATTGATATTTTTAGCAACTCCATGATGGAGATTTGTTCTAGCATCCTATTAAGTTGGTCTAGCACATTGTAACCATTAGGAGTAGATCTGTATGTAGGAGTTTTGTTTAGTTGGGATGAGCTTGCGATAGTTACTTTGCCACCTCTTGTGGTAACTCCATAGTCTTCAGCACAGGCGCCCTTGATAGTAATGATCATGTAGTTTTCATCTAGGGAGGCGACGATTGTTTCATACACATGATTTACGTTTGAGTGGATGCCTTTCTCTTTATCTTTTTGATTCCCTTTGTTGCCATGATTTGGCATCGGATTTTTGTATATCTTAAGGTCCTGGTTCCCTGTAGGTTGTTCCACATTTATGATTTTCTTATCAATGAGATCTTAGACAATGTTTTTGAGTCTCATACAACTGGTTGTGGTGTGGCCTTTTATTTTATGGAATTCATAAAGTTGATTCTCATTATACCAAGGAGGTTTGACGTCAGGTTCTTGGTAGTTCTCAAATATAGGTTCTTTGATGAGTTTTTCATCTATGAGCTTTTTCATGATGTCCTCAAGTGGTTCCCCCAAAGTACTATACTTGCATTGGGGTGGTCCTCTTTGGTCATTGAGATTATTGATGGTTGGATTGTTGTTTGGTTGGTATGGTATGTGATGGGTTTTTCAGTGTTGTGGTTGGATTTGTGGTGTGGTTGTATTTTGGCAAGGGCCACTAATGACCACCTTGGCATCAACGACACCATCATTCATAAATTTTTTGTTTCTTTCCCATGTGTGAGGTTTATCGTTGTAATTGGATGGTGGACAGTTGTTTTGTTTGAGGTATGATGATGGTCCTACGGGTTGAGTCATGAGGGATCGATGTTGAGTGCTTTAGGGATTAATTGATCATACATGGTGATGCCTTGAACCTTGAGATTAAATGCCAAGTGGCCCTCAAGGTTGGCTATGATGGTGCAAACTTGTTGTTCTTCTAGCATGTTCCACTTGCTTCGGTTGGCCTTTGATCGCCACCGTTGTAAGAAGGAAGTGAATGATTCATTCTTTCCTTGCTTTAGAGCTGAGAGTTCTTCTAGACTAACATCCATTGCAATGTTGCATGTGTAGTTTTTAATGAATGCGTATATAATTTCCTGAAATGTTCTAATGCCTGATGGTAGATGAGAGAACCATTCCATAGCGTGGCCTGTCAAACTCCTACAAAATAGCCACATCAAATAAGTATCGTCATATGTGACTTCCATACAATGAACCTAGAATTCCCTGATGTGATCTTTAGGGTTTCTTGTCCCTCGATATTTTTCAAATTTGGGGATCTAAAATACCTCGGGGAATGGTTTCATTATTAAGTTCCTATCAAATGGGTATAGACACAAGTTGCTTGGTGTCTTCGTTGTTCGCCCTGATTGGAGATCGAGAACTTGTTGTGAGAGCAACTTGATTTGTGTTGTCACATCACTTTGTGGATCAAGGGGTGGGATGAAAATGTTTTGAGGGGTTTCGATTGTGGTTTGGGTGGGTAAATTGGTCGTTGTGGTGTTTGATGGTATTTTTATGTTTTTCTGACCGAGATAGGCTTCCATCTACTTTTGTATGAACAATGCTTGTTGATCTTGTTATTGTTGCACTAGGATTTGTGCTTGTTGTTGCACTTTTTGTTGTTCTAGCAATGCTTGTTGTTGGCCTGCTAATTTTTCTACTTCTTGCTATTCTTGATATTGCTTAATTGCTTGTTGATATGCTTGCAAGTGTGCTACTTGTCTTTGTGCAAGGAGTTGTGCTTGTGTCGCTTGTTGTTGTAATAGGGTTTGTGCTTGGGCAGCCTTTTGTGCTTGTAGTGCTTGTAATGCTTGAGTAGCTTCTTCTTGTTGTTGTTGCAATAATGCTTGGGTTTGTTGCACTTGTAATGCGGCTTGTGCTGCTTGGGCAACTTGTGCAACTTGGACGGCTTGTTGTCCAGCTAGATGTACAGCTTTTTTTTTGCACTTTTTGGTATCCCCTTTGAAACGTGGCTTGTAATGTTGTGTTATATTGACTTGATGTGGTGGAATTTGGTGGTGGTGGATTTGGAATGGTGTTTGTGGTAGTGGTAAATGGAGATTTTGTGTTAATGATTTGAGTGGTAGATTGTTGTGGTTGTGATTGTTTGTGCATTTGTCATTTGTTGTGATATTAATGATGAGTTGTGAGCATTTGGTATAATGCTTTGATTGATACTTGGGATGTTAATTTGATCGATACTTGGTAAGGGGAGAAGCCCTAAACCAAGGAGTGGTGTGGATGATAATGGCAATGGTGAAAGAGGTGGAAAAGTTAGGGATGTGAATCCTTGTGAAAATGTTGTGGTGTCAAAGATGCCCCTTGGTCCAAACATGTCTCCTTCCTCTTGCGAATTTGCGAGGAGAGGATTTTGAGGTGCTGGGAGAAAAAAGGATGATGATGGATCATGATGGAAAGTGAGAGGAACATTATTTTGTAGTTGGTTTTTGAGTGTGGCTTGTTCCAAGGTGGTATTTGCATCCAAGTTTTGATTATTAGCATGGGGGTGTGTTTGAATTGCATTGAGAAATGCACTTCCCTTATTAACATTGGGTTGGGTTGGAGCAAGAGATATCATGATTTATGAAATGTTTTGAATGATATTTTGGTATGGGGGTGTGGATGAGATAGGGATGGTGGATGATATTGTAGGAAATGATGTCTCCACTATGGTTCTCATGTCAAAATTCGAAGGAAATTTGGCCCCTTGTTTTGCTAGTTCAAGCATATATAATGAAGGGTTAAGCTTCATCATGATATTGATGATCTTATGGTTTTCTGGATTTTGAAGCATTTCAGTTATTTCATCATGAGACATTCCAAAGGGGAGGTCTCCTCCTTGAGCTTATTCTTGTGGATTTTGTGAGAGAGTCAAAGGATTGCTTGATTTGGAGGGATTTATTTCAACATTCGTTTGGCTAAGATCACTTGAAGCGGGTGTTTCTTTGTTGGCTTTCATGTTTTTCTTGTATTGAGATCTAGTTTGAACCATAAAATAAGGACAAATATTTTTAAGAATGGGAGATGAATCTCTTGATTCTTACTCTAAGCCCAAAGTAGAAATTTCTAAGATATCTTGAGGATCAAAAGGTGATATGATGATGATGTAAAAGATGGATGGGTGAATGTTATGATATTTTGGTAAGTCTTTTGAAGGAGATAATAGGCTTTTGGGATTTTTTGATTTTGATTTTTGATTTTGGATTTTGTCCTTGATTTTGATTTTGATTACTTTTTATTTTGAACAAAAAGACCCTAAGATGTTTGGATGATTATCTAAGGGATATATTTGATCAAATGATGATAATTTGAATATGTGTGGAAAGAAGGATGCATCTATCCACACCTATCCAAGCAAGATGATTGTTTCACTAAGCATATGGGGAAGGATTCATGTCCATGTACTAAGCCAAACAAGATGATTTTGATAATCTTTGACCTAAGTATATGCAAAAGGATGCATCTACACACACTTAGCGAAGGGTGATTTTGATGATAATGTTTTCAAGGATTTCAATCTCAAAGGTTTTGATGATTTTGATGATTTGATTTTTCCAAAAAGCCTAGTATCAAGAATGATTTCAAGATTTTCCAAAAGGTGATTTGTGAGATGATGTTTGTTTTAATGTTTTTGAGGATGGGTGAAAAATATTTTTATGTTTTATTTTGATCCTAAGATGAACCTAAAAAGACACTTTGTTTGCCTAGACCTAGGTATTGAAGAACATGCAAATGCTTCCAAAAGACCTTTATAACCAAAGAATGATTTCTTTTGAACAAAAATTTTCAATTTTTTGGGCAAATGACTTTGTGATTTGGATTTTTTTAGAATCGTGAGTCTTCAATAACACATGAAAGTTCTTTTGTTTAGCTTTGTTTAATGTCTTTATTTTACCAAAAACATTTTCTTTGATTAGGCTTTCAAACTAAGATGTCCAATGTCTTTATTTCTTCAAATCCCACAAGATATGTTATGTGGAAATTCAATGAAGTTAAGGCAAGGGTTTTCCTATTGTTTACTTGAGAAAAATTGAGATATAATCCAATGTTTATAAACCTCTAAGGACATGAATCCCAAGGGAAAGCAATAACATATAGATTGAGTCAATGGTATTTGTCTCCAAAAGGGTTTGAAATTTGGATAATGTTAATTGTTTGTTTTTAAGATGTTTTTGATCAAGCAATGAATTTTGTAACCCAAGAATAAGTACAATCCTATGGATGTGTAAGACAATATTTTTTGGATTCCCACTTGGACAAGTCCATCTACGCTTATCTCTAGCAAATGGTTAGATGCTTGACCCCACTGGCTCCCCTCCATAGCTCATTAATGTCAATTAGGGCAGCCAAGCATCAACACCCATGAAACTCCCATGGCATGCTTTCCATTTCTACTAGAAGACCATAAAAGTGTGGGGCAGCTTCAGAACGACCGTTCTTGCACCAAAAAATAGATTAAGTGATTTTGGAAAATTCTAGCACATGGGTTTTAGTAAGGACTTTTTTGTTCATGGAGATTGACCCATATGGTAAGAGTCCCTTTTCGGATCCATCTTATCGGAATCAACTGTGTGATATTGGCATTTAGTCCAATATCCACATTTATATACTAGATGGAAAATACTCTTGGATTTAGAGTGCTACCGATTGATTCATTCCCTTGGGTGAGTACTTTTTTCCCAAGGCAAGCCCTCTAGGATAAACAAAAGAAAATAAAGACAAAATCCATAACTTGATCAAACTTTGATGGCACAAAGAAAGAGAATATACGCGATAATGCCCCCACTCACACTTGCACAATATTTTGTTTAATTTTAAACCCAAATCAAAGTGTGGAGGTGATTGCTTTGCCTTAACCCAAAGTCATGAAAAAGGCCTTTTGATTCTCAAGATCACTATAAAGTGCGAGAGAAGCGCATACATCCTTTTTTCAATGGATTTAGTCTAAGTAAGCCTTCACAAAAAACAAAGCTACACTTGTTCTATTTAACTCCTCAAAGCAAAATGTGAGTTTATTTTAAGCACCAAATGACAAGTGTAAGAAATTTTGTTCAATTTGTTAACCCAAGAAACAAAATCTAGTAAGTTGTGATCCTAAGGTTTGTTTTAGCCCCTTTGCAAGAAATAAACAAATAGATTTATTTTAAACCCAAAGGAAAATTAGTGTCCTAGAAGAAAAGAGATAATAAATTCTTAAAGAAGTGTTAAACAAACACTAAAGTGTTGAAAAACACTTTGATTGGATGAAACATCATCATCATGCTCCTTCTCCCCTTGTTTTCAATTTCCAACCGACAAGTGAGAAAAACCAATCAGATTCTAGAAAATATAGAAATTAAAAGGTAGAAAACAGAAGATAAATAAATCATAAATCAAAAACATGTGCTAAAATTAAATTCTCCCTTTTTACTGTCTCCCAGTGTCGCAACTCGTGAAGGCATCACAGTTTTTTCTCCCGGTGGTGCCCTCATAGTGTCACTTACCAATCAGTGGCTCTCTGTATCTAGACAGAGAGCTCAACTACATCACAATTTTCACCAAACATCGTGGTTTCTTTCCAGCGTCGTTGTTTTTAAAAATTTGAAAAATTCCTACAAGTCAACGAGTCCAGCGACAGAGTTTAGAATTCAAAAATTTTGGCAGGATGAGTCCAATAGCACAGTTTGTGTTTCGAGCGGTGCCATATAGCAATGCTAAAAAGCCCGTGGTGCCAAAACGGTGACACTGACGAGCCCGCATTGGAATTTCTTGTGTGTGAAGAAAAACATGGAAATTTCAAGAAAAGGTTAGAAATAATGATATCCATCCCTCGTTCTAGTGCCAAATGTGTGAACCCCAATCTAGATACCTGCAAAACAACATGAGTAAACATGTTAAACAAGGAATTACAAGCCAAAACAAGGATTCCCCATGAAATCCATTTACAACTTCAAACTAGGAAAGAAAATAGTGAACACAATGAAATAGATAAAAATCCTAATTATATGTGCAAACTCATAATCCCATGGGGGAATTGGTGCCAATTTGATGCAAAAATTAGCACTTTCCCAATTCCTAAAATGCAAGCTTTGAATGTTGAAGAGATTGATCCAATTTTTTGATGAAGGATGAGAGCTCAAAGAACAAAAATATGAAAAAACCTAGCTAGAACTCAATGGTGATAGATGAAAATGGCTAAATATTTTAGCATAATAACTTTACAATGTTTGTGGATGATCAAATGAGGATATGATCTCTTCATTTATAGGATTTCAAGATGGATGAATGTCCAAATTTGAGCAATGTGAGACTAACATTCATCCAATGATATGGTGCCACTTGTCAAGCTATGAATGGATGATGGATATGTAAGATTTGGGGTTTGTGCCAATAAATACATAAATTTGAATTTCAAATTTGTTGAAATGACATGTAAGAGTGAAGGGAAAATGCAATAAATGCCACTTGGCTCAAGACAAAGGACATTTAAGATGAAGTTATTTCCTTGTTGGATGTACATGTTGACTTGGAATTTTTGAATTCAAATTGAGAGAATATTCCAAAAAGATGCCTTGTGAGGAAAATAGGGATTTAATAAATGAATTAAATCTATTTTCATGTGCAACTTGCATTATCTAGAGGATGTGACATGAGATTGATTAAATTAATCAAGGGTTAATTAATTTAATAGGAGATTTGATGATGTGACTTATTTGATTTAGATTTATGGATTTATTTAAATTAGATAAGAGAGGAATATGATAAGAGATTAATTAAATAAGGATTTTGATTTATTTAATTAAAAGGGATGGTGTTAGATTAAATCAAATAAGGTTTTAATTTATTTAATTTAATAGATAGACTTTAAGAATTTAATCAAATACGTTGATTATTTAATTAAATAGGGATAATTAGATAAGATGGATTGATTTAATTAACAGGAGAAAGTGACTTAATTAGATAAAGTGATTTATTTAATTAAGAGACGAATATTGATGAATTTAATCAGATAGGTGAATTTGATTAAATGGTTAGACTTAAGAATGATTCATGAAGAAATGATGTTAGTGAGTCATGATCAAATGTATGATGTCAATCAATATATTTTATGTGTCTACAATATGTTTATATTCCTATTATATATTTGTGTATATATAATCAAATGCATACCAATCAGTGATTGTATCAATTGCTACTACTTTCTAAATGTAATTTTTGATTTTTGATTTCATTGATGGTGCTTCCCCCTTTGAAGAGTTCCCCCCTTTATATCCTCTATAGTGAGAGATGGAAAGACATTGTTGTTCTTCATACCCCTCCTTTGGTAAGAAACACATCCTTCTACAATGATCACTACTTCAAGACTAATTTTCAATTATCAATTATAACCTTTAGTTGCTTCCTTAGTTGTTGATTGATTAATCCTTTGTAATGAAGGTCTTTTATTACATGCTTTAAATTAATTAGAGTTTTTGATGTGAGTCTAAAACATGATGGGGCATGCCAGTCTACCCTTCCAAATATTTCTTATCCTCAAGAAATTTTCAATTTGGATGATCAAATATTTCAGATCCTTTCCAAGTGGTGTCTTCTATACATAAACCATTCAAGTTGACCAAATACTTAGAAATAGACTTATCCCTCAATATGTTTTCTCAGATATCAATAATGATTTCAAATTGCAAAATTAACTTGTTGAACCTAAGGGAATAGGGTGCTCCACCTTTTGAGAGATGGAGAAATTAGGGGAACCTATTTCACTCTTAGTTCATTAAAGGAAACCAAGATCCCTCGACTAATTGACTTGATTGAGGAAAAGGGATTGCTACAAGTTTTTCTTAGGAATGATTAACAAAGGGGGTTTCACCACTAAGAAAATTCTTAGAAAGAAAGAGATGCAAGTGATATGCAAATATAGCTATGTAATCTAGGAAATGAAACTCAAAATCAGAATAAAAAACTAAGAATGATCAAAGGGGAACTTGGAATATTGGAGATTCCTAAAGCATGGTATGCAATCCAAAAATTATAACTTTTGATATGAATTGGGACTCATACACTAGACTAGGTGATTTAGTCCTAGTCTAGGGTTTTAGGTTGAATCCAAAATCTACAACTAGTAAACCAAGATCTACAAAAAATGATTGAAAAGTGGTATACTGAGACTCATACACTCAAGGTCGCAATTTAGTCCTAGTATTAGGGTTTGGTTGAAAATCTAGTATCCTCTAGTGATCTACTATAACTTCTCCCATATGAGATTTTGGAGTTTGAAAGCTTGAAGTTTGGCAGGTAAGTGACTTTTCATGAAGATGACAAATTTTTGACAACTATGAAAACTTTCTTCAATCTTTCAACTTAATATTCAAAGGATTTTCAAGCTCTGAAACACCTAGATCTGCAATCACACACATAGACAAATAATAATTTTTTTTTTATGGGATAGGGGTTTACCTTGGTCAAGCACCATTTTGTTAATCAAACCTTAAAATAAAATGAAATAACATTAAGGAATCATGAATGAACAAATGTGATGTTGCAACTCACCAAACACTTGAAATAAAGGCTAAAATCTTGTGTGAAATGGCTAGCATGAATGTGGATATTGACTCTTGATTGCTGATGAGAGATAATGTATTTGAATACTTTCTTAAATCATGAAGACCTACATCACAAATGTTAGCTAAAAAACACATATGATACATGAAGACTTTGGCATGATGCTTGAATCTTAAATGTAGCTCCAAAATGCTTGATAATCAACACTTGAATGCTCTTGTAAACTTTCTTGATAATAACTTTTCTATAGGAATGTTTAATCAAATTGTATAGGTGATTCAAAAAATTGCTAAGTGAAAAATGAGTGAAACAACTTTGTATTTATATGTGTTTATGCCAAATTTCTTGAAATTACAACACTACAAGTCAACACCAAATCTAGAAGAATAAAATTCTTCCAAGAAATTTAAATTAAAATAGGTCCAAGCTAAGCAAGACTCATATGCCAGTTGGGGCATATGAGTACCAATGGCCTAGGATCTAGACACAAATTTTAAGAAATGTCAAGTTCTATGCCAAATTTAGGATCAAGCCCCAAAACTTAGGTGGGACCCATACACCCAAGGTGGTGTATGAGTCCCAGATCACTAAATATGGGAAATATAACCAAAAAATACATGAATTATGATCATTTATTTAATTTTTTAGTTTTATCCTTGAAAAATGCATTAAATAATGCTTTTGGAAACAAAATAGGACAAAATAAAGCATAAAGAAGCCATGATTTAATAGGGAGGGTCCAAACAAGTATGAAAATATAAAGGGATACATTTTTTTTATTCTATATTTATCCCCCACTTTAGTGAGAGGAGGAACTTTCTTTAAACTCAAACTAAAGTAGAAAAACCCACATCAAGATGGCTCCAAGTGTACCAATGCATGTAAATGATGTATGAGGTAATGGAAGGATACAAGCATACACTAGAAAAGTGTGTTATGCAAGGTTTCTATATAATAGTTATTGTAAATTCAAAGTAGTTTAACCTATGTTCAAAGTGGTTTTTCTTAGTTCATGTAAGATTTAAACTTAGGGAACATCATACCTAA